>CM060462.1:35847525-36372525 GCA_030544235.1 Lepturacanthus savala | reverse complement strand
TAACTGATGTTGTAAATGGAGAACAGTTGGACTTGTCTTTGGTTCACATCAGGATCATGACAGGGATGGGGACCAGGATCAGACCTGGACCAGGGCCAGGACCAGGACCAGGACCAGGCCCAGCTGTGGATGTGAGGGGTGCGGAGCTGCACGTGTCTGGTTTCTCCTCCGGGAGGGGCGGGGTCAGTTGAGGGGGGCGGTGATGAAGAGGAGGAGCAGCTGGACTCTGTCGCAACGTTTTCTTCTTCTCTTTGTTTCAGATCTGAAGTTCTGATGAGAAATTGACCAGACAACCGGATTAAACCCGGAATAAATCCAGATTACAAAACCGGTTAATCCGGATTAAACCCGGGACTGACAGAGCTCTCCTCTCGGCTCCAGGTCCAGGGTTTGGGGGATTTTGGACCAGGGTCCGGATCATGGGTTGGGGTCTGTAGGACGGACTTGGCGTTTTGTGGAAAACTTTAATTTTTTTGGTCTCCATGGAGACGAGAGTGTTTCCCGCCAGGTGATCACTGCCAATATCCTGTATTGATCCTGTATTGATCGGCGGGATGGCCGCGCTCCCGCTGCTGCTGCTGCTCGCGCTCTGGACCTGTGGAGCCGCCAAGAGCGCGTTCCCGGTGCGCCCCGCATACAGCCTGTACGCCGGCGGGCACGCGCACCCGCACGGAGCACGCGCGGCCAGCAGACACAGGTAAAAATGACACGTGCACGGAAAGTTATTCTCCGGTTGTTTACATGTCAGAAAACAAATATTGATGATGATGATGATGAAGAAGAAGAAGATGCTGCTGCTGATGATGATATTTATAAACTGTGTGAACTTGCATGTGTAATTGTGGAATTTCCTTCATCAAACAGCAGCTGCTGCAGGGATATATAGTATTCTGTGTAGTACTATTGTAGTATTGTATGCAGTATATGTGGGAAAAGTACTCAGACATTTGACTTCAGTAAAAGTACCAATACAGCAATAGAAAAAATACTCCATTATGAGTAAATGGCCTGCATGACGCCCCCTTGGTTCCTGTTATATTAGAATCAAAATGCTGCACAAGTGCATCTCATGGGGGCATCGTTCATGTCTCTGGGGTGAAGAACTGTGCAGGATGAGGTGTTTCCCAGTGGATTAAACTGGACGAGCTGCCCTCTCACCCCGTCTCTACTTGCTGCTCTACCAACACTCACAGCTGATGCCCTTTTCAGGTTGTTATTTTTTTAACCCTCTTCCTCAAACAGCCTGAGTCCAATACTGAATAAAAGTACAGAAGTATTCTGAGCTTAAAGTAGTTAGAATATTCCAGTAAAAGTACACAAGTATTATGACCTTAATGTAATTAAAGTATTACAGTAAAAGTACCATTATGAGCCAGATGTAGGTAAAGTATTGCAGTAAAAGTACAGAAGTATTATGACTTGGTGTAGTTAAAGTATTACAGTATAAATATTATCAGTAGCTTCTTGTAGCCTAGATAAAATAATGCTGCTGTTCTTGGCAATCTGAGAAAATTTCACTCAACCTAGACCTGATTGCATCAGAAGTGATTTTGTTTTCTTCTGCTTATTCAACCTTCACATTTAGCAAAGCAAGTCCCCAGAAATCCAAGTGGTGAAACATAGAACCAGGAATATTTAAAAAATGATTCTGTTCATACTAAACATGTACATGACAAAAACATCATGTTTATTGGATGTTTCCTGTATTATTGGGAAATTTTAAATGAATTATACACATTTGTTGTATAAATATCCAGTTTAAATCGGTGTCAGTGGCATTGTGACAATATTTTGAACAGAATAGTGGTGAATGTGTTTTACCATTCAATTGATGTAAAGGGATGACTCTTCCACATTCAGACATCACAACCTATAACTTTCTATAACTTTGGGCTGGGCTGATCTAAACATTCAGACAACAGTACAGCTGATGGCTGATATTCTGACATTCTTTGCATCAAAACTGATTTAAATCAATAACAAATCAGACACAGCATTGCTGAACTTGAATGGACATTAATTTGACATGTTTGTCTTCATCAGATCTGCACACTGCAGCATCTTTTTCATTTTATTCCCAGGTAAAAGCAGCAGGTTTTAATGCAGGAAGCAACATGTCTGCTGCATTTTCTCCAGCCTGCCCCACCTCACCTGAACCTTCTCCAGGGCAGCATCTCTGTTTTCACTTACTAAGTTCACTCAGTTTAAGAGAATGAATATTGTAGCCATCGGCAGAAATACCGGGGGGGACACAGAGAACGTAGACCCCCCCCCCCACACACACACACACACATACACACACACACACAAAGTTGTGCCCCCCGTAAAACAGCGTACAGTACAGCTACAAAACAATGAGTTTCTTAATTGTTGCCCCGCCTATTCCTCAAAGTGGTTTGGTCCAAGTTTTCCAGTGGGCGGGATCATTGTAAACAGCACATTTTTGTCCATTACTAGCTATAGTAGTCTATACCAGTAGCTACATATGTGGAACAAAACAATCAAACTAAGAGAGAAGCCAATAAGTCATAATCACACTATTTTTTCAAAACTTGTCCAAAATCGGCCTCTTTTTTATCAGTCTGCTGGTTACAATCAGACCTAATGGTTATTAATGAGTTTAAACAATGTAAATTATGGTAATGGAGTGACTAGGGGAGGGAATGGGAAGAAGAGTAGAGAGAGGAGGGAGATGGGTCCTCCATGAAAGATTTTCATAGTTTTTCCCTCATTGATTCATGATCTCATTTGTCTTATGCATAAATATAAAAAAAATATGGAACACTGCTGTAAGTACTATTATTATTAACATTTTTTTAAATCTGCAAGGCAAGTTGGAATGGAGTGTTAGGGAGAGACAAGAAGATAGGGCAAGATTATTATGGTAGTATATTAGTATTTGATTTATTTCCATGTCCACTCCAGAAATTTTTCTGTAAAAACCGACTGTTTATTGCCCCCCCCATCAATGAAATGGGATTTTCGCCCCTGGTTGTAGCCTCTATTGATTGACCAAACTAGTGTCGTGATGCAGCTGTCAGTAACAACTGACTAGGAACAATAACATCGACCTCCTTTGTGCTGAAGGATTTTGTCAAAAAGTTGCAGCAATCTCAGTGTTTGTGCATCCTCCCCTGCTCCCCCCTAAAGAACCACACTTTCAGAGCCTCCTAGTAAACACAGGCCCGGCCTGGTCGGGCAGACAGCTGGACGCTGATTGGGGCTGGCATCTGGAAGATGGAAAACTCATCCCGATAGAAACGCTCCTTCCCCCAGCACCACAAACTCTCTTGAAAGCCATCAGGTATTGTGCAACTGCAAAACAGATTGTAGCAGAGCCAGCAGCAGTTGTAGAAAGCATTAGGGCCGGGCAACATTAGTGACGTCATCTTCTGAACTCACCAGACGCTTCTAGCTGTTCTATTATTTGCACCGTCCCTCTTTAGTCATTATATCCACATTACCAATGGTTATTTATCAGATATCTCATTGTGTAAATATTTAGCGAAAGCACCGAGTGATTCCAATGAGGTATTTGGGGATATCGTGATATTTGATTTTGTCTATACTGCCCAGCCCTAAAAGCCTGGTGTTCCCCGGCCTGTGGGGAATGTATGGGCGTAAGCTGTGAGAAAGCTGTAAATGAAACAGTGTGTCTAATACATATGTTTCAACAACACGAAGACAATGTTCCTAAGCTTAGAACAACTTTCACATTATGAGACTGACTTGAGCTCATAAAAAACTGTTTATTTTGCACAGATGGACAAACTCTTTTATTTCGGCAATAAATTAAATTCATTGACAGTGTGGGTTTAAAGGAGTATTAACATAACATGGAGACCATATAAAACTTGGATTGTCATTAAAAGACCTCTTAACAAAAAAAAAGATTAATCCGTAGATATGAAGGTTTAAGAACTAATATATATTTACATGAGAAAATAATAATCTGTTGTAATCTGCTGTTGTGCAGCAATTCTCAGTCTTTTTTAAGTCAAGATATGTGCAAAAATGTCATAATGGAGTCCATTTAAAAAAGGAAAATGACCGTATTTCCACCTACAGGATATTCAAGGACTTTCACTGTGGTGTTCACGGTGCCAATATAAACATTTAGTTCAACAATTAGCTTTGGGTCACAATTTATTTTGCCTGGATTATGAAGCATCATTGGTAGAGCAGCATGTAACTGTTCCTTTGCTGGATATGGAGATAGTTTAACTACTTTATATACAGTTATATAGTTTACTCCAGTGGTTCCCAACCTAGGGGTTGGGCCCCTCCAAAGGGTCAGCAGATAAATACGAGGGGTCGTGAGATGATTAATGGGAGAGGAAAGAAGAAAAAAAGTTTTGACTCACAAATCTGTTTTCACTTTTTCAACTTTTTCCTCTAATCTTTGGTGAAATATCATTTGAGCATTAAAAGATGTGAGTCAAGAGAGAGTCTTTGCGACTTTTTCACAGTGAAACAACTTGTTTGAGGTTTGTCCAGTTATGAGACGGATTTAAATCAAATGCAGAATCATTCATCAAACTCTTTAGACTGTTTTATTTTTCTTTTCATGGGACCATTAATTGAAATGAAACCATGTGAAAAAGGGAAAAAAAAGTCTCTATTTGGTGGAGCTGACTACACACTGGTGTTTATAAGAAGTCTGCAGCCAAAAAGGTTTCATTTTTAACTATGTGTTGCATTTTAAAAGCTTGTTATATGATCCATTGTGTCAAATCTTCATCTGAAAAGTAGCTAAAGCTGTCAGCTAAATGTAGTGGAGTGGAATTATGAAGTAGCATCAATCGTTTCTGAGTTGGATCTTGGATCTTCGTTTCTGCAGGGGATCAGCTTGCACGTCCATCTGTTTATATCTGAGGCTGTGAATAACTGAGTGTCTGCTCAGGCTGGAGAAGGACTAACTAACTCGATTCAATAAAATGCCTCGAGTCTGCAGGTTTCCATGATGCGAGGATAAAACGTCAAGATCGGCGCGGTGCAGTTTTCATGGATTACTGCTGGATGACAGAGATTTACGCGTTGTCATTCCTCACAGGGTTACGTGTAGTAATCACATTTTCCTCACCGTGTGGAGCTGAGTGTTTTTAGCCAGGCAGCCTCACTCCCTTCTTCCAGTCGATTCTGCGGAGGTGAAACAGTCTCCAGGACGACACTGTTGATAAACGCTGTAAATCCATTTGTATTAGTTACACAGCTGGGATAGCTTTCATCTGTTAGGATTAGACATACAACAGAAATATAATATTACGCTATGAATATCAGAAAAATAGAGTCATTTGAAGAAGGGGAAAAAAAGAAGCATTATGAAATCGACAGTGTATGTATTCACTGGTTCATTGATTTCTTTCCAGTTGATCAATCAACACAGATATGGGTAATAAGGTCAGAACATATTCAGCAGGCATATAAGCAGCTGTCAAATTACATGTCAATAAACTTAGAGTGTAAAAACAGGAGAGAGAATTGATCAGGGATCGTTTTGTTTGTTAAGAGGAGAATTGACCAAGTTGAATACCTAAAACAACCTCTGACAATTATTGTATTTAAAGCATGGAGGAGTTAAAGACTCTGTCTGATATTGAAGCTAAACAAAAACACAAGTAAACTTTTTCCCATGATGTAAAAAATGTGTGTGTGTGAGTGTGTGTGTGTGTGTGTGTGTGTGTGTAAAACTAGCCTCCCTTTGGCACTGGAGCGTCTTTGATGTCATCAGCAACATTATGAACTGTATAAACGCCCGGATGACTCATTTCCTGTAGAGAGTTTCTGACATCAATGTATATGTGTGTATGTGTGTGTGTGTATGTGTGTGTGTGTGTGTGTGTGTGTGCGTCTATCTGTCAATTTTATTAACAGTAACCAGACTGTAGCAGATCCTGTAGAAGAAGAGTCAGTTTCAGATGTGGGGTTCCAGGTAGGAGGAGAACGTGGCTCACATCAGTGAATCAGTGTAATCAGTCAGAAAACAGTAGCTGTATCTCAGGTTTCCTTTAATATTCTCTAGATTAGGACCAAACAGTCTCTGATTTCTCTGAAAGTAGTTTTCCTTTGTGTAAACCGGCACCTGGCTGCAGTAAATATTTAGTCTGGGGTGGGTTTCTGTTTCTGATGTTACTTCATGCCTTTAATATTATATCACGTTCATTTGTCCTCAGGGACGCAGACTTTCACTCATCTGTGTACCAACAGCTGACAGCTCAGCTTCTTAAGGTGGACTTGTGGTTTTTTAATGTAGTGGTCTCAGTAGGTTTGGATTAGATTTACTTTTCCAAAGATCCACACAAGGCAAATTATAATCCATTATTATCCAAATCACTGACATTTAGTCAAACCCTCCTTATATTTTAGAGAGAATATAATCATTGTTTCCCACGGTGTCCATTTCCATTTCATAATAAGTTACTCATGCGGTAATGCAGCAGGAATTACTTCATGCTGTATTATTAAATATAGAGATTGGGATGTTTTACATTAGTTTAGATGGCACATCCCATGATTTAATTTTAAAAAGGGAAGACTGAAGCTAAAGTAGTAGGTTTTGCACTGATTGCAGCAAGAAGAGACACATTTTTCTTGCCTTCAGCTGCTTTTTGGCAGCAGTGTCTGTTTGGCCTGTTGATAACTGCTCATCCCACCTACTGAGTCTTAATATAACATTCAACATTTTGACAAATAATGGAAAAAAGAATCTTCAGGATCTTTATACCAATATTATACTCTTCTCATTTCACCAATCAATCAAGAAATAGGTCATTCTAAAGACTCCTTATTGAGAATCCTACAGCTACTGTAGCTACAGCTACTGTACTTGATTTATGATTTATTTCCATTAAAAAATTGAAACTATGTTATATTCATTCCTTACACACAGACTGATATACTTTAAATATAAAGAGGCACAGAATCCACCCTGCTTGTGGTAGAGTGTAGTTTCCACAGGGATGCCATGTCATCTGCTGCTGTTGGTCCACTGTCTTTTTTTTCCAAGTCCAAGGTCAACTCAGCTGTCTACCAGGAAGTTTTAGAGCACTTCATGTTTCCTACTAGTGACCAACTTTATGGAAATTCAGATTTCATTTTCCAGGACTTGGCGCCTGCACACAGTGCCACAGCTACCAGGACCTGGTAACAGGTATCCCTGTTCTTAATTGGCCAGCAAAGTCACCTGACCTTAACCCCATAGAAAATCTGTGGGGTATTGTGAAGAGAAAGATTCTATACACCAGACCTAACAACGCAGAAGAGCTGAAGGCCACTATCAGAGCAACCTTGGGTCTCATAACACCTGAGCAGTGTTAGACTGACTGACTCCATGCTGCGTCGCTGTAGTAATTCAGGCAAAAGAAGCCTCAACTAAGTATTAAGTACTTTTCAGTTGGCCAACATTTCCAGAAATCTTTTTTTTATATCAGTCTTAAATAATGTTCTAATTTTCTGATATACTGAATTTTGGATTTTCATTATTTGTCAGTAATAATGATCAAAACTACAATAAATAACCTAAATTAACATTTGAAATCAGACTGTGTGCAATGAATGGATATAATATACAAGTTTAACTTTTTGAATGGAATTACTGATATAAATCAATTATCATCAATGAATATATATATATATATATATATATATATATATATATATATATATATATATATATATATATATATATATATATATATATATATATATATATAAATAATTTGAGACAGTGTAAACCTGAAAACTAGCACTTAAATTATTTATCATATAGCTCTATACAAAGGTTCATTTGAGCACATTAACATTTATGTATACATATGTTTTTTTTAATGGAATCAGAAGAAGCATATTTATGTTTATCTAGTCCAATGCCCAATTTTAATTTTTCAATTAATTATTACTTAACTTTAGTTAATGAATGTGTTGAAGTCCTGAGGTGTTACTTGAAGAACAGATTGTTATTAATGTTAGATTTAAAAATAAAGTTTAACATTGATTTAAACAGTTGACGTTGTTGTGACACAGAAGGTTATTATACGTTTCTGCAGTGGAAGTTAAATTCCTGCCTGTTGCTGTGGATCGCAGGAGGAATAAGTCAACACAATTCAATTTAAACACACAGAGTCACACTTTGTCAGCTGTGGATCCAACATGGCCGCCACAGACACACATTCATCATCAGGCCCTGATGGCATCATAGATCAGCCGATGATATCACACCATGTGCTAAACATCTCCGCACAACAGGACACACATGATGGACATGTGTCTGAAGCTGTCAGATATCTCCAGTGTGTGTGTGTGTGTCTGTCTCATTAAAGCTGCAGCAGGCAGGCACTCATTCTTAAATTAAAAAACTACAACTCCTCTTCCTCTCTGCTGTGTTGCAGCTGCTCCTCTGTGATTGATCCCTGGGGCGTTTGACTCCAGGTTTATTGCGAGAAGTGATTGACACCGTGAGTCCCTCCCCCTGGCTCTGATTGGTGGTTTAACGACAGACCTGGAGAGTCTATTCGTGTCTCTGCTTTTTCTGTCTCATCCCATAGTGTCATCACATAATCACTTAGGAAACCATGACAAAAGGTTTCTTTTAATAGTTACCACCACAAGTTTAGGTTAAGAGTATTTCTGCTATAAAACCATAACATTTTTACACATACCCTAAACGGTGCATGTGCATGTGTACACCTGTCTGTGGTGATGAAGATGACTGGATATATTGTAAGCTGCTTTATATTAACAGTTCATCACGCTGTAAATGTTGTAAACATCATAAATCCATGTTATGCTGGCATCAGACATTCTCAGGAGAGTTTACCTCTTTTTCTCCAGAGACATTTCTGTTACACCCAGACCCTCAGGGACCTGAACTAACTGGGGCTCTGTTTCATTAGTTTTTTCATTTCCGCTCATTCACTTCCCCTCAGACCTCGGGACAACGTGACAATGTACGTCATGGTGGAGGTCACTTGGACAACAGAGGTCAAGTGGGTGGGGCAGGGTGTGGCAGTCGCCTTGCCACCGTGGGTTCCCCGGCACCGAACAGACGCACAACAAGTCCAGTCTTTTCTATTAACGGGTTTTTCCCCGGGCTTTATTATCGCGCACACACACACACACGCTGAGGCCGTCTGCAGCCGATCGCAGGCTTGATGTGCTGCCGTCTGCTCGGCTCTCCTCGTGTCCGTTCCTCCTCTTTCCCCTCGCGGGTCCAGCCTGCTACTGTTTTAAAAGAGATGGTGAGAGTAATTAGCGCACCTGTACTCACTGCTCAATTACTCTCACCTGGCGCCGCTCCCCTGAGCCCTCTCCACACCTCTCTCCTGCAGCCGATGCGCCACGCCCCCTCCACATACCTCCACCGCCCGACTTAGGCCGGGGAGCCGTCCGGCCTAACCTACTCCCCCCCCCCGCCTCCCCATGGGAGCGGGAAAGGAAGTCGGCCACGGCCATCTGCGCCCCCGGCCTATGGATCACTGTGAACTTAAAAGGCTGTAAAGCTAGATACCACCGAGTGATCCGGGCGTTGGCATCCTTCATGCGGTGGAGCCACTGAAGGGGAGCGTGGTCCGAGCAGAGGGTGAATGGGCGCCCCAGCAGGTAGTACCGCAGAGCATCGACCGCCCACCGGATGGCCAGGCACTCCCTCTCCACCGTGCTGTACCTGGCCTCCCTCTCCGACAGCTTGCGGCTGATGTACAGCACTGGGCGGTCGACGCCCCGCACCCGCTGGGACAGAACGGCCCCCAGCCCCCTGCCCGACGCGTCAGTCTGCAAGACAAAAGGGAGAGAGAAGTTAGGTGTGTGGAGAAGAGGCTCCCCACAGAGGGCCTGCTTTACCCTCTCAAGCGACACCTGGCACTGCTCCGTCCACTGGACCGGATCTGAAGCACCCTTTCGGGTGAGGTCGGTTAAAGGGCTGGTCAGCTCCGCGAAGCTGGGGATAAATCGCCGGTAATAGCCGGCCAGCCCCAAAAACCGCCGCACCTCTTTTTTGGTCTTGGGCCTTGGGCAGGCTGCAATCGCTGCTGTCTTGTCTACCTGCGGACGCACCTGCCCGCCGCCCAAGTGGTACCCCAGATACCGTACCTCCCTCCGTCCAACTTCACACTTCTTTGGGTTGGCCGTAAGCCCCGCCTGCCTCAGTGACTCGAGCACCGCGGCCACCTGCCGCACATGCTCCGCCCAGGTGTTACTGTGGATGATGACATCATCCAGGTAGGCGGCAGCATATGCGGCATGGGGGCGCAGCACCCGGTCCATGAGGCGTTGAAAAGTGGCTGGGGCCCCAAACAACCCAAACGGAAGTGTGACAAATTGGTACAAACCGTACGGAGTGGAGAAGGCCGTTTTCTCCTTGGACTCTGGAGACAAGGGAATCTGCCAGTAGCCCTTGGTCAAATCCAGCGTCGTGAAAAAGCGAGCAGGGCCCAGGCGATCCAGGAGTTCGTCGACCCGGGGCATTGGATAGGCGTCAAACTGTGAAACATCATTCACCCTGCGATAGTCCACACAGAACCGGATAGACCCATCTTTCTTGGTTACAAGAACGATGGGGCTACACCAGGCACTGTTGGACTCTTCTATTACACCCATCTCCAACATAGCTTTCAATTCAGCCTGAACCACTTTTCTCTTGTGTTCAGGTAGCCGATAGGGCCGCGAACGCACCGTCACCCCTGGGTGAGTCTCGATACGGTGTTGAATAAGGCTTGTGCGTCCTGGCAGGGGGGAAAACACATCAGCATAACGCTGCTGCAACCTGGCAATGTCTGCTCCCTGGGATGGTGAGAGATGGTCTTCACAACGGAGCGGGGCAGGATTGGTCGATTTTGGTACCTCGGGCCCCAACTCATCTCTCTCTCTAATTGTCGTCACCAGGGAAACAGGCTCCGCCTCTCTCCACGCTTTAAGGAGGTTGAGGTGATAAATCTGTGTTGCCCCTCCCCTGTCAGATCGCACAAGCTCATAGTCAACGTCACCCACTCGCCGTGTGACCACAAAGGGCCCTTGCCACTTGGCGAGTAATTTCGAATTGGAAGATGGGAGCAATACAAGCACTTTATCTCCCGGTGAAAATTGTCTCAGCCTCGATCCTCTGTTGTACAGCCGCTGCTGACGTTCCTGGGCCCGGAGCAAATTCTCACGTGATAACTGCCCTAGTGTGTGGAGTTTTGCTCTCAGGTCCAGGACGTACTGAACTTCGTTCTTACTTGGGCTTGGACCGTCCTCCCAGCTTTCTTTAACCAGGTCCAGAACCCCCCGTGGTTTCCTGCCGAACAGCAGCTCAAAGGGAGAAAATCCCGTTGAGGCCTGGGGTACCTCGCGCACTGCAAACAACAGAGGATGTAGCCATTTATCCCAATTATGATTATCATCGTGCACAAACTTACGGATCATGGACTTCAAGGTCTTATTCAGGCGCTCCACGAGGCCGTCCGTCTGAGGGTGGTAGATGCTGGTTCGAATAGCCTTGATGCCCAATAACCCGTACAGTTCTCTCAGTGTTCGTGACATAAACTGGGTGCCCTGGTCAGTCAGGATCTCTTTCGGGATCCCGACTCGGGAGATAACTTGAAACAGCGCTTGCGCCACACTCTTTGCAGAGATGGTGCGCAGCGGCACTGCCTCTGGATATCGCGTTGCGTAATCCACCAGGACTAACACAAAGCGATATCCCCGTGCGCTCCGGTGAAATGGCCCGATGAGGTCCATCCCGACGCGTTCAAATGGGACCTCCATCAGTGGTAATGGGCGCAATGGCGCTCTCGGGACGGCCGGTGGGTTAACTAACTGGCATTCGGGACAAGACGCGCACCAGCGGCGCACGTCTGCCCGAATGCCTGGCCAATAGAATCGGGCCATTATCCGGTTCAGTGTTTTATCATATCCCAGGTGTCCAGCCATCGGGTTGTAATGAGCCGCCTGGAAAACTATTTCCCGACGGCTTTTCGGGACCAACAAGTGGGTTATTATGTCGCCTGTCTGAGTGTCACGACTCACTCTGTATAATCTGTCCCTGCGCAAAGAAAAATGTGGATATGACAGCGCTGCGTCAGGGCGCACCATGTGACCATCAATTCGTATCACTTGGTCAAAGGCAAAGCGCAGAGTATCGTCACGAGACTGCTCGAGTGGAAAATCTTCCATGGAGTCAAACACGGGAACCTGCGGAGCCTCCGGTGGAGGCACCGCCGGCTCCCCCTCCCCGTCTGCAGCGTCGGACAACCTCGCGTCGCCGCTAAGCACAGCGCACATATCCCCTGTCCCTGTCGGTCGCGAGCGCACCCCCACACATTGCCCCACTAGTTTATCAAACCCCGGCCAATCTGTGCCCAAGATCAGAGGATGCGCCAGGCGGGAACTAACCGCAGCCTTCACACTATGCTTTTTACCCTTGTAGCGAATTTCCACCGGCACCACAGGATACCTGTGAATATCCCCATGCACACACCTGATATCCACCCATCCCGCCTCCACCAGTGCCCCGGGTCGAATCAGGTTCTGGTGAACTATAGACTGCATGCAGCCCGAGTCCACCATTGCCTGATGTGTACCCCCCTGAATCCTTACCGGAACGCTGTACGTCTCTCCCGGACCGGGGGAGGGTGCCGGGGGCCCGACAACCCGGATCACCTGCCCGACCTCCATGAGCGGACACTCGCGGCGGAAGTGTCCGGGCTGCCCGCACCTCCAGCACTCCTGCCCTGCCGCCTGAGGGACCCTCTGTGGGCTAGGACCGGCGCCCGTAGCGGCTGGACCCTGTGGTGGAAGGAAAACAGAGGGGGCGTTAGTGCGGGGGGCGGGGGTGGGACGGGCGGATGTTTCGGGGGGGGGACCGGGTATGGTGGCGGGTCTCCTGCGAGGAGGAAGACTGGGGCGGCCGGCGGACACCGGCCGCGCCTCCGATGTCTGGCCCCGGGAGAGGACGGCCAGGTGGTCCTCTGCGAGGGTGACAGCCGTCGCCAGGTCGGCGGGGCGGTGGCAGCGCACCCATTCCAGGGTGCCCGCCGGCAGCCCCTCCACGAACTGCTCCAGGACGATCTTCTCCATCAGCTCTCCCTCGCCTGCGGTCCCCCCCGGCTGCAGCCACCTGTACGCCGCGTCCCTTAGCTGCTGGGCGTGGACGAAGGGGCGGTCGGTGGGACCCAGCTTGGCCCCCCGGAACCTCCGCCGGTGGTCCTCCGCCGAATATCCCAGTCGGTCGAGGACGGCCCTCTTCACTGCCCGGTACTGTCCTCGTGAGGAGGCAGGCAGGCCGAGCGCCGCCGCCTGTGCGTCCCCCGCCAGCAGAGGCAGCAGGCGCACGGCCCACTCTGCCTCCGGCCACCCGCACGCCGACGCCGTCGCCTCGAACATTTCCAGGAACGACTGGACGTCGTCGCTCCCGGTCATGCGCTGCAGTGTGACGCCGGCGAGCGGGGGGCTCGGTGACGCCGTCCCCGACCGAGCCAGCATCCTCTGCAGCAGCTGCGTCTGCCCTTCGACCTGCTGCTGAAGCGCCGAGAGCTGCTGTTTGTTGGCCGCTGCCTGGTCCCGGCTCATCGCGGCGACCTCCGCTAAGATCTGGGCCAGCACTGTGGCTGGTTGCACCTGCTGTGGCTCTGTCATTTCTGCCGGGCCCCACATTGGGTGCCAGATGTGGCAGTCGCCTTGCCACCGTGGGTTCCCCGGCACCGAACAGACGCACAACAAGTCCAGTCTTTTCTATTAACGGGTTTTTCCCCGGGCTTTATTATCGCGCACACACACACACACGCTGAGGCCGTCTGCAGCCGATCGCAGGCTTGATGTGCTGCCGTCTGCTCGGCTCTCCTCGTGTCCGTTCCTCCTCTTTCCCCTCGCGGGTCCAGCCTGCTACTGTTTTAAAAGAGATGGTGAGAGTAATTAGCGCACCTGTACTCACTGCTCAATTACTCTCACCTGGCGCCGCTCCCCTGAGCCCTCTCCACACCTCTCTCCTGCAGCCGATGCGCCACGCCCCCTCCACACAGGGCTGGAGGGAGAATGAAACCCATTCATCTTTGTACGTGTCCAGATTCAAAATATCACAGATTGGCTGCCAGTTGTAGGTTCATTGTTAACCTGCATTGTGCAAATCATCAAAAAATACCTGCAAGCTCATCTCAATGAGGTTCTGTTGATAACTGTAATACATCATCACTATTTTCATAAAAAAATAAATAAATAAAGGGTAATATAACACTGCTGGAGTAATCATTGTTGTTCACTCGCCCACTCTCCCTCTGGTCAACTGGAAAAACCCTTATGATGTCGACAAGGCCCAAAGCACAGCTCTAACCTCAAGTTAATATTAAAATAATGAACCAGAACTCCTTCCTGATTCCCTTATTTTAAAAGGTATAAGTCATGCTTTTGAATGGCTCATGGATTTATTGGCTTCTGTAAAACTGGCATCTCTTGCATTTGAAACAAGGCGTTACAATGTGGATGCATCGCTACAGTTTAGAGGAACCTGCCCCGTTGCATTAGTGATTTTGTCCCGTCAGCATTTATGCGAAACTTAATAATACCCAAGCCTAATATTTTAAATTAATAAGAACTTTCCACTACAATTGTAACTGTACAATGCATGAACAGTTACTCATGGGGATGCCTAATTGATACTTTCCTGGAAAGCTGCTTTGTGTAAGTCATTCATCACTGGTGCGCCGTACAGTCTGTTGGTGGGGGGTTCAGAGCACAACACAATGCAACTTGGTCTGAGAAGCACTGGTCTCACATGGCTCGGCTGCTGCCATCAGTGTTGCTGCAAAGCATTTCGTCTGTTAACCCATTAAAGCCCATTAAGTCTGTGACTGCCATTTTATACTTAGAATAAAAAATCAAATGTTACTGATACAGCTTTGTTTTTCTAATGATATGATAGTAGACAACTTAGACAAAAGATTTTAGGCAAATAATTCAAGTTTCCTAGTGCTTCCTGTCACATGACTTCCTGTCCCTTCCTCCTGAGAACATGGTGAAGACAAACCATAGAATAATATATATTACCTAGAATAATCCCCAAGATCAGAAAATTTGTGCAAGCAGCAACTAAAGAAAATAGTACAAAGTGAAAAAACATAGAGGCATAACTATAATTATATGAATAACATCTGGGCTTAAATGGATTAAGTATAAAATGACAGTCATAGATTTAGCGGGTCATGGTAGAATGATTAAAGCTGCACGGGTCCTCCCATTCATTTCTTTTAGCTGCATTGGAAAAAAAATAAACTTTTACAGAAACATGTCACTGTCACAAACCAGACCAGTGTAAGACTGTTTAGAGCTGTACAATCCTCCTTTGATTAAAAGTGAAGTTAAGTTTTGCTTAGTCTTATTTTCTGGTGACATATAAACGCAGCCCACACCTCCACACAACCCTGCAGCAAAGGTGCCGCGATTCATGATCCTGTGCTTGAATGGACGTGATGGAGACATAATAAAACCAGAGGAGAAATACCTGCAGCTAAATATGTCTGAGCGCCCGGAAAGGTCCATGTGAACATTTGTTGCTAGTAAGCGTGTCGGCCACATGTGGACTCCACCTGTGTGGCCTGAACATGCTGCGTCTGTTTGTGTTGTAGCAGCAATGTCTCCACATGTCCCACTGTGTTTTTATTGTCTTCATATTTGATGCTTTTATGCTGCCTCGCTGCCAATAGTGAAGACTGAACATCAAGCATCTGACTAGGAGTGTGTGTATGTGTCTGTGTGTGTGTGTGTTTTGACAGGAACTGGTGTGCGTTTGTGGTGACAAAGACAGTGAGCTGTGTGGTGGAGGACGGCGTGGAGACCTATGTGAAGCCGGATTATCATCCCTGCGCCTGGGGCAGCGGCCAGTGCAGCCGGGTGGTGGCGTGAGTGCTCCACACACACACACACACACACACACACACGCATTAAAACAATCAGGGGTTAAACATTGTTTGTGTAAAGAAACAGCTGCAGTTGAACCTTTTTTTTAAAGAGCTACAAGCATTCCCATACAAACAGCTGATTCCTGCTGTCAGGTTCCTTCTCCTCATTCTTCCTTCTTTCTGCCTGCGCTCGTGCTCCCTCCGTCTCTCTCGTTGTCTTTGGAATGAACAGAGCAGATGGTTAAAATCGGCTCCAGAGATGTAAACTATCTTTCTGGGAAATCACCACGTTCTCTGTAATGTGGAACGTTCCACTCTGTCGTCACTCTGCTTCTTTTCTTTCCCTTTAACTCCAACTGTAGACTTTTCTTTTCACTGAGCCGTCCTAAAAGCTTTTGTTTTAATCTTTGTCTTGACGGAATAAAAAAAAAAACCAACTACATTTAACTCATTATTCTGGCAGATGAGCAACATCAACTTTAATGTGGAACGCAGAGTATTCCTCCCTACTGTCTGAACTTTCTTCTCCTTTGCCTTTTTGTGGTGAGGATCGAGTTACCGCTTTACAACCAAATGTGTACAGAAAACATCAGCTGAAGCTCTGATCTTTTGAATATCTCAGATGGACTGCTGTTACTTTTTCTAACGGCGACCTTCTGACCTGCCCTTCAGCGCCACCATCAGGCCGAAGCCTGCTTTCCTGCTCTTTCAGCCACATGTTGTGTGACAGCCTCAGACTTGTACTGCTGGTGTTTCCTGCACAGCAGAGCAGAGAGTAAACAGGTCTCGATTCAACATCTGTTCTTCCAGTTTTCTGCTATCTGTTGTAATTCTCGGCTCTTTGCCCACTTGCCCCTGCAGCTTCACAGCTGGATGCAATCAAGGACTACTTTCTGTTTTGAGACGAGCTGATTGGCCAAGAGCTCGTGTCAAACATACTTGTGGTGGACTGTGACGTCCCCGAACTTTAGACAGAGTAGAAATAAGAGAAGGATGAGTCACATGTTGAGGTCTGAGTCGTGTTCCTCGCTTCAGGAGGACAGACGGAGGTCCTGCTGAAAATAAACACGTCTTAGAGTTGAGTTTAAATGAGGAGAAGGGACCCGGAGATGTTTCTCATCTGATCAGGGAAACTGTTAGACGAGCAACAAGTTTTAGGGTGTGTCTCCACATAGCATTTTTCTCTGGCAGAAAAGCGCTGGCAGGGCGCTGGGGAGCGCCGGGATGAAGCGCTTTTGCAGCGGGAGAAAAAAGAAAAAAAGCCTGCACGCGGGTTTTGTTTCTATGACAACAAAATCTTGACAATTTCTTCCGATCTGCTCCCGCAAAGGGAGTTTTCCCTGTCTTTCCCGTACAGACAGACAGCCAGGACAAGCTTCTTGCTTCTTTGGTTAGAAGTTGAGTGATGAGCCCCAGGATCGACAGTGACGACATCAGCGACCTTTCAGAAAAGTTCAGGGATTTTCTACTAAAGTACTCAGCGGCCACTTAAAAAGCCAAAAGAGACGCTGGGGTGCGGCGCTTTTTCTCCAAGTGGCTGCACTCTCTCTCCTCACTGCCAAAATGCTATGTGGACACATGCCCTTAGTCGAGAATTCGTTCATTGTAACCCCCCACAGGGCTCAGCTGTCACATGACATCATGACATCAAGGCGAGGCAGGTTTATACGTATAGAACATTTCAACAACAAGGTCATTCAAAGTGCTTTACATAAAACATTAAAATCATCAAGATACAATTTAAAAATAGTTGATTAAAACTGGGCAACATGGTGGTACCGTGGTTACTGCTGTTACCTCAAAGCAAGACGGTCGCAGGTTCAATTCTGTGTTTTCAAGTTTCTGTGTTACATGTTCTCCCCATGTCTGTGTGGGTTTTCTCCAGGTTCTCCAGCTTCCTCCAACAGTCCAAACACATGCTGAGGTTAATTGGTGACTCTAAATTGCCCATAGGTGTGAGTGTGTGAGTGAATGGTGCGTGTGCCCCACGATTGGCTGGAGACCATCTGTAGTCAAGTATCCCTGCTGCGATTGGCTCCAGCAGACCCCACGAACCTAATGAGGAATAAGTGGGTAAAGAAGGTGAATGAATGATTAAAAGAGGGAATTTTAAATGAATTAAAATTAAATAAGGTAAAAATCAAGAAATTGAAATTACAAACAAAAGATAGCAAGATATTTAATAGTTGATAAAAAGGGGAATAACCAAAAATTAAAATTAAAAGGACAAAGTTACAGTGCCTTGGAAAATAATTAAGAAATGACATTCAGCTCTGACTTAAAAACAGTGAGAGTTGCAGCAGGCTTGCAGTTCTTTAGGAGTTTGTTCCAGATCTTAAGGAGTGTGTTCCAGTTCTCTGGGAGTTTGTTCCAGATGTGTGCGGCATAGAAACTGAACGCTGTTCTCCATGACTCATGACTGGAACAGAGAGCAGACCTGTCCCAGACCATCTAAGAGGTCTGGATGGTTCATAAGGGATCAGCAGATCAGAGATATACTTAGGCCCTAGACCATTCAGTGGTTTATAAACCAGTAAAAGAACTCCAGAACTGGAATCTAGTTTGGTCTTAGTGAGGACTTTAGCAGCAGCATTACAGTACAGTAGTCAAGTCTACTGAAAATAAAAGTATGGACAAGCTTTTCCAAGTCTTGCTGAGTCATAAGGTTTTTAATCCTTGATTTATTCTTCAGGTGGTAGTATGCTGACTTTGTGATGGTGATGATGAGAGTCGAGCGTTTTGAACCCCACTGGCTCCGATTGGATAGAAAGTGGGATGTTTACCAGATGGACTCTCACTGTGCCTCCGCAGCTATCGGACCTACATGAGGCCTCGGTACAAGGTGGCCTACAAAATGGTGACGGAGATGGAGTGGAAGTGTTGCCACGGTTACAGCGGAGAGGACTGCAACGACGGTCCAGTCGGCGGAACAGGGACCCACGTTGCGACCACCAGGCCTCAGCCCCGGCCAGGAGGAGGGGCAGGCTCCGGACACGGAGGAGGATGGACTGGATCCGGACAGGGAGGAGGGGGGACGGGGACGAGCTCCGGACAGGGAGGTGGACGTGGTGGTGGACAGGGAGGTGGACATGGTGGTGGACAGGGAGGTGGACATGGTGGTGGACAAGGTGGTGAGTGGATTCTGATTTACAGTTCTTAATTTCATCATTTTGCCCACAAACATCATTAATTTGTATTGAACACTAATCCATTTTCTAAATAGAAAACCTCTGTGGCCTCATTCACTCATTGAGATTAAACAATCAAACACTTTGAAGACAGACTTTGGTCCATCATGTCCACAGTGTACTCTACCAAACTAGGTATTCAACCTTTAGATTCTGGTACATTCTGGTTTATTTATTCATTCTTCTTAACTTGAATTAAACAACAGCTCCAGCTCCAGGCAGTGATATAAACCAATCCCTGTCCAGAGTGACACAACTTTTCCACCACCATAAAGAAACCATGACATGATTGCTGCCCTCTGTTGGTGACCAATAGCAACCGTTCCTCTTTTTATCTGAGTTACAAAGTTGCAGCTTTTTTCTTTTCTTCCAGGACGAGTTGATAATGAGAAGATGAGGCAGCTGGAGGAGAAGATCCAGAGTCTGACCAGGAACATGCAGGACCTGCAGTCTGCCCTGAACGAGCATAACAAGCCTGGCTTCAGCGGCGGCTCCTCGGGGGGAAGAAACCCGGCTGATGCAGCTCAACCAGAGATTAAAGAGACGATCCACAGCATTCAGACCAAACTGGACCAGCTGGACAACCGCACCCAGGTGAGTCCTTCACCTGTGAGTACTGCAGCAACTGTGAGTACTGTAGTAACTCAGTGTTGGGCAAGTTACTTCAAAAATGTAATGTGTCATTTATTACTTGTTACTGTCATTTCAAAGGAATGTAATGTAAGGCATAGCATTACTTTTAAATTAAACCCCAAAATAACTGGAAATATCGATTTGGTGATCTAAATATAGATCATTGTGTCATTATTGCTAGTCACAACAAAAGCTGATGATTCCACTGTTGAAATGTCTTCAACAACAAGTCTCCTAACCTCTCAATGCTGAAGAATCTCAGAGCAGAAGGTTAATGTTGTCTGTTTTGTGGTTTTAGTTCCAATCTCATGCTCCGCTTGGTTCATTGCTAACTCCATGTTACTATGGCAACTCTGTAAATGTTAAATGACTGCTGCTATTTCAGGGAGTGGACAGTTCTTTAGGTGAAGCACACAAAGTGAATTTGACTATGATGTTCTTCAAATCCTTATGTTTCACAAACATAAAGTAATGAGTGAGAATCTATCCAATGTTTCTGCAGGTTCTCTCATCCCCATCTTCTCCAGGAAGTGAAATATTTTTTGCGCAGACATTTTACTACTGATCTTGCAATGATTTTAACGAATTTACATGAAGAAAAAAAAACGTCAATCCAGGTTAGAAATGCATCGCAATGTGTGTTACTAAAATTTGTACCGAATAAAATATTACCACTTTTTTTCCTGTAATGCCTTATATTACTGCATTACAGCAAAAATCAATGCATTAGAGTAATATATTACTTTTGTAACGCGTTACTCCCAACACTAGTAACTCAGTACCAGTATATCAGTCAGAGAGGTCCAGATAATGTGTTTGGAGTTCTGGCTGCTGAAGGATGGGTGGTACACTCTTTTCTTTATGCTGGCTTTTCAGTCAGAGGAGTAACTGATGTTTCTCTGCTCCAACAGGCTCATGATAAAACCCTCGTCAGTATCAACAACCACTTGGTGAATGGAAAAGGCAACGAGCTGGAAGGGGGCTCCTCTGGACCAGGACTGAACTCATTGAAGGAGGAGATCCTGAGGGAGCTGGAGCGGAGGGTGTCTCTGTCCTGCTCCTCCTGCCAGGTATCACCACTCCGGTCCTGTGTACCTGCACCTCTGCAGTTCATTCAGATAAACTAACAGACTGTTGTCTCATCCTTCAGGCCGGCGTGGAGGACCTGCGCAGACAGCAGCAGGAGGACCGAGAACGGATCCGAGCCCTGGAGAAGCAGCTGAGTGCGATGGACATCCGGTATCGGCAGAGCCTGGACGTGCTGCAGCGGGAGGTGGTGCGCTCGAAGGGATGCTGCGACTCCCTCGGCGACCTCCAAAACCGTGTGACGGACGCCGAGCGCAAAATCAGCTCGGCCTCTGAGAACTTTGATGTGATCCAGAACCGCCTGGATAGGGAGCTCGGTGGTAGTGGGGGCAGCAGAGGAGGAGGTGCCGGTGCTGGCGGTGGGGTCAGCGGTGGCGGGAGAGATCCGCCGCTGACGGAGAGTAAACTGGACAACCGACTGAAGGACCTGGAGCGGCGGGTCAACAACACCCTGCAGCGGACTGAGCAGACATGCTCGCACCTGGAGAATGACCTGAAGGACTACTTCCACAGAGAGCTGGGCGACATGAAGACCCTGTTCCTGGACCGGTTTGATGACCAGGCCTACAGAATCGCTGACGTGGAGCTGGACGTCAGCGGCCACAACAAGATGCTGGAAAAGCTGCAAAACACCACCGCCATCCTGAGCCGGAAAGTGGAGGACTGTGGATGTGGAGGGTCTGGAAGAGGGGGAGGAGGCAGAGGAGGGGAGGATGGAGGAGGGAGAGGGGGTGTGGGAGGAGGGGGAAGAGGAGGAGGAGAAGATGGAGGAGGGAGAGGGGGCGAGGGGTGGGGAGGAAGAGGAGGAGAAGACGGAGGAGGGAGAGGAACCGGTGGAGGAGGGAGGTGGGGAGCAGGAGGAGGGTTACCAGGAGCAGGGGGAGAACGAGATAACACAACAAAGAAATCTCTGGAGTGGAGAGTCATCGCCAACGAGGATCAGATTCGACATTTCAACACTCAGCTCAAAGACATCTCGGTGTCTGGAGACTCTCTGTACAACAAGGTAAGATGCAGTTCACTATTGTCACATGAGAAGTGTCGTGTCAAAAACAAATTCATCCTTCCACTCCTGTTGCCAAGTGTTCACTCAACAGTTAGAACAGAACATATGTGGATAAAACCTACCTATTACTATGATGTTATTATGGTGTTATTACAGTGTTGTGTTATTACAGTTTTATTATAGTGTTATAAAGGTGTTATTACAGTGTAAATACAGTGTTATTATGGAGTTATAACATTATTATATTATAATGTTATTATAGTGTTTTTACAGTATTTTACTGTGGTTTTATGGTGTACTTACCGTTCTGATATGATGACCGTGTTTTAATATTAACATTTGAATCATTCCTGAGGTGTTGGATCTGAGCCATGACGTCCGTAAAATCAAAGCTCTGACTGGCGATCACGGTGAACACTTCAACCGCATCGTGACAGAGGTGGAGATGCTGGGCCAGGGCTGCGAGCTGTGCGGAAAGCTGGAAGACGAGCTGCACAGGCTGAGCAACCATTCCCAGCATGCACTGGGCCGCATGGAGAACCACATCAACAGACTCCAGATCCGAATGGACTCGGAGAGTGGCTGCTTCCAGATCTGCTCCCGTCTGCAGGATGACGTCCGCCTGCTGCGGGAAGACGTTAGGGGCTGCACCGGCCAATGTAAGATCGGTCCTAACACACCCACAGGTCAGCTCCACAGACTGGACCACAGTAAAGCAGATATATTCACAGTTATATTGTAATAAAATAGAATAGATAATAATAGAAAAGAATAGAATAGTCTTTTATTGTCATTGAACATAGCATGTACAACAAAATAAAAAAAATGATGTTCAATGATGCAAGTTAAACACTTCTAATCATAAATAAATTAAATAAATAAATAATAAAAAATAAATATAGCCATATGAATATAGTGCATTCATATTTCTCATGGCATTGCATTGAGGGAGGTTATTGCTATTGGGTAGAAGCTATTTGTGTGATTTGAATGTCTTGTATCTTCTGCCTAACAGCAGCAGCTTGAAGAAAGAATGTCCTTTATTATATCTTTATATTATACCTAATTATACCTAATTACCTGTATGTGCTTACATTTATGTTTCATCATCATAAATCAGTTCTAAAAGATACTCTAACAATTTATTTTGTTTCTGTGTGTAATAGGTAGTGGTCCTGGTGCTTCTGGTGGTTCTGGTGGATCTGCTGGTCCTGGGCTTGGTGGTGGAAGAACTGGGACAGGAGGACGGGGCCCCGGGCTGGATACTGACAAATCATTAGACGGCCACAGTGTGATCGGAGGCTCCATCAACAACAACCAGCTGAAGACGATGCAGGCCGAACTGTCCGAGGTCATCCTCACCTTCAGCTCCATCAACGACACCCTGAAGGGGCTCGAACACACGGTGCAGAAACACGGCAGCGTCATCGCTGACCTAGGTGAGTCCGGCTCACACTGACCGTCCCCATTCGCTGCTGCCCACTGCACTAATACATCCTTTGATCCCAACAGGCAACACCAAGGACAAGATCATCTCTGAGCTGGACAAAATCCAGCAAGAGGTGACGGAGCACACGGAGGAGAGCCGGGACCGCCTGGACGGGATGTACCGAGACATCCGGCGGTTCGAGAACACGCTGCTGACGGACACAGCCGACTGCAAGAGGTCGGCCGACGGGCTGGAGAAGAGACTGTCCAAGATGGAGGACATCTGCGGGAGGCTGGACGGCGTGTCCGAGTCCATCCACAACATCAAGGAGGGTATGAACCACTGCAGTTTTTTCTGAAATCAGCATCTCTACATGTATTCCAGCCATTCCGTTCTAGCGTCTGTTGAATTCTAACACATGCACACCTCATTCTGCTTAAAGAGGAACTGATTAGGTGAAACCTGAACCAAGAACAATAGTAAAGACTTGTAAAGAGCATGCCAAGATGCATGAAAGCTTAAAATGAATTAGATTTTGTTTCTTTGCATTGTTTGAGGCCTGAAAACATTGTCTCTTTTTTGTTATTTTGACCATTTGTCATTTTCTGCAAATAAATGCTCTAAACGATAATATTTTTATTTGGAATTTGGGGGAAATGTCAAATGTAAAATGTAAAATCTGAAAAACTAATAATTTTGCAGTGGTCTCTTATTTGTTTTTCCAGAGCTGTATTCATGCATAAAGAGGGAACACTTCCGATGAAATGAAAAAAACAATTGCAATTATTTTCTTAAATTCACATATGAATACATTATAAACCTGTCCCATGTTGTGACTTGTGCTCAGGGCTGAGTCGACATGTGTCTAGTTTGTGGTCGTGTGTTACGGGTCTGAACGACACGGTGAACCGTCACGGAGGAGCGATGGACGTGATTCAGAAGAATCAGGATGACGTCCAGACCCGCATGAAGAACCTGAACTCCAGCCTGAACCAGGCAGTGAATGAGCTGCACAGTTTGTCTGAGCACGCCACCATAGGTGAGCTGGAATCTTCTCTTCTCTATTCTACTCTAACCTATTCTACTGTATTCTACTTCTGTTCTATGCTACTCTAGTTCTACGTTATTTTATATTTCAGCCTCAGTGATGGTTAATAAGGCTTCTCTGGAGAAACTACATAAAGACAAACATAGTTATTCTGAAGTCAGAATCAGATTTGGATCCCTTATGTCTCTCAGTTGTTTCAGCACAAATGAAAAGTCGAGTTCGAAATTGTTTAGATGATTTTGATGAATACTTGACGTTTAAACACGTTCAGTAATATGACTCAGACCAGTTGAGAGCCATCTGTTGTACTGATGTCAGCAGAGATGAAGGAAGAAGTCCTGTTGGTATCAGTGATGATCAATGAGTTCAGTCTCTCATGAGTTACTACAGATCACAGTATCTGACAACAGGTTTCCTACAGAGATCATGTTGTCAGTTACTGTCCCCTGCAGGTAACATGTTCTCCTCCTAAAATCTAATATATAAAAAGGTGTGTTGTTCTGTTTTTTTAGGCCCTGTCCTGCGCAACAGAGGTTTGAATTTGTAGCTCATCGTATATAATGCACTAACTGTGGAGCCATGTGTTGTTGTGATGTAGATAACAGATTAAATAAGAGCAAATCCACCTTCCAGCAGATCCATGTGTGTTATGTTTCCATGTTGTATGTTCAGCTGGTTTAGAGTTCTGATAGAGCTCTAAACTGACAACAACACTCTGAGGTTGTTGGTCAATGATTAGCTCCTACGCTAAAGCTAACAGCTTCTCCAATCACAATGTCTCAGTTTTCTGATAACCAATTAATAAACAAGTCAATAACCTGATCATTAAACACCCGATTGTCACTTTAATATGTTTATTATCAGCTGCATGCACAAACACACAAAATTCCATTTAAATTTCATGGAGCCAAAACGCCCCCCTCCCCCACACAGGCCAGCCTGGTGCCCAGGGTCCCCCAGGAGAGAGAGGCTTCAATGGCCTGCCAGGACAACGTGGGCCCCCTGGACCTCCAGGACGACCAGGAGAGACTGGAGCACGAGGTCTGCCTCTTAACACACTTATAGCTATCTTATTATTATAGACATTACTTACATAACTTGCTGAAACTCTAATGTGATCATATTACCCGATATTATTGAGCACATAGACATTTTGCTTGTGAATGTCCATGTGACAGGAGTCTAGGTCAGGGTCCAGGTCCACGGTTTGACACTGTACGAGTTTGTGTGGGTGTGTGCATTATATCTGATGTGATCATATAACCTGATATTATCAAGGAAGGACAGATAAATGAATGAAATTAATCAAGAAATGGATATAAAACTAATCAGTTGAACTGTTTTTTTACAGGTGCCAGAGGCGAAGCAGGTATGTGTTTTAACTGCTAACATGGCAGCACACACACACACAAACACACACACATATTACAGAAACACATATGTGAGTACTCTACACACCAAGCTCTCTCGACCAAGACTCAAAACTGGAGTTACACAAAATTAGTGCTAAACGCTAAATGCAGCACACAAATAGGTTTCCTTAATACAAACACTTGGCAGTCATTATATCAAAGATCAAACAGAAAAGAAAACATGCTACAACGCAAAGCTCATTCCAAACTACTTAAGTGTGAACATTAGCACTAAACACAGCTGGAAAATCCTAAACTGTCGAGTTTTGGACGCCCAACAAAAACGCTGATGTCAGCTCCCTTGACTTCCCTCCCGTGACAACACAAAGCACAGTGAAACAAAGCGATCATGTGTTTAAAACACACAAGTGCTCATTAGTAAAACCCAGTCCCCAACTTTCCAAAATACTACATCATACCTAACTGGCTTCTTTTAGGCATTCCAGGCTCAGCTTTAAACACTGCAAGGCACATTCAGCCACAACAGGCCCACAGAACAATGCAGCTAACCCCCAACAGAGAATAGTCGCAACACACAAAAAGGGAAAATAAAGTAAACTACTAAAGATGAACTCAATACAAAAAAATGTTGGAACCTGATCAAAGCCTGGATGGATATGTTAATGGATGGATCCTGGATATTTATCACTTGGCTCAGGAGGGAATTCACATGACCAGAGGAAAACTGAACTGGGGGTGTAGTTATCTCAGCTATCACTAACTCACTAACGTGTGTGTGTGTGTGTTCAGGTGTCCCTGGTGCTGACGCTCATATTCCCAAACTGTCCTTCTCGGCCGCCCTCACTGTCCCCACGGAGCGAGCAGGAACCATCATCTTTGACAAGGTCTTTGTCAACGAAGGTGACTTCTACGATCCAAAGACAGGTAAAATCCCACTGTCACGCATGATCCACTGTGACTTTTGTTCATGGATGATCAGTTAGATCAATCAGCTGTAGATCAGATGTAATATAATCGTTCAGTCATCATTATCAGTTTTCTGCAACTGAAATAATTTATCAAGTACCAACCAGGAGCATACTAAAATATTCAGGGTGAAACCTGTGCTGTAGAATTACTTACAGTGTAAGTGGATTATTATTATTTGATACTAATTGTTTAGAACCGTACATCCTGTACCCAAACAATCCAGATTTCATTTGATTTGATGTTTTGTAGGACGAATACACACAAACTGAAAACCCTTAATGTGTAGTAAACCTGTACAAGTGTAAATGGGTCAATGACAAATAATGTTTAGCAAGATGAGAAATAAATACAGTTTTAAGAAGCATTCCTCAGGTCTTTAAAATGTACATTTTGTGTTCATGTTGTAAAACTTGTTGATAACATGTGTTTTTATTTTTTTTTAAGAGAGTTAAACTATCTGGTGCCAAGTTTTTAGGGTTATACCACATAGCAGTTTTGTCACTGAACCAAATATGGACAGAGAACATTGAATGATTGATTGATTGACAGCCCTAATTGAGGATACGTTTGTTTGATTTTTAATGAAGACATTATTACACTGCAGATTTTGATTTATATAAGTGATTTATGGCATTTATGGGAGTTGTTATTTTGAATATTTTGAAATCTGAACATTTTCACCTTCAGGGAAATATAACAAATCCCTGTAAATGTAATATTTATCACAATTGCATGTTACATTTGTGCTGTTATCATCACACTGTAAGCGTGTAACTCTTAATCTCCGTCTCTCTGTCCGCCTCAGGCGTCTTCACGGCCCCGATTGACGGACACTACTTCTTCAGCGCCGTCCTGACGGGCCACAAGAACGAGAAGATTGAGGCGGTCCTGTCCAAGTCCAACTACGGCATGGCCCGGGTGGACTCCGGGGGCTACCAGCCTGAGGGCCTGGAGAACAACCCCGTGGCCGAGGCCAAGACCCCCCCTGGTTCGCTGGCCGTCTTCAGCATCATCCTGCCCCTGCAGACCCGGGACACGGTCTGCATCGACCTGGTGATGGGAAAGCTGGCCCACTCCGTGGAGCCACTCACCGTCTTTAACGGGATGCTGCTCTACGAAGACATGTGACCTTCTCACCCCGAGAGACTGGAGGAGGAACCCGAACCACGTGATCTACGACAAACCCAGAAGAGGCGGTGCCATAAAGAACCATCATCAGACTGCTGATGACAGAATGTTTTAAGGAAGCTTCAGTACTGAACAGATGTTTTTATTCTACAGTCACTTCACTACAGGACCTGATGACATCTCAGCAGAATCCCAACAGTTTGCTGCAGCGACGGCGCCCCCCGGAGGCTGCAGGGTTGGTTAGAGCCCCAACATACTGGCTGATTGTGTGTCACGTGATGTGTCCTGAGGGGGGCGCTAGAGGGACGCTCACAGGCTCATTTAACCAAAGTGCTGCACAGACCTAAGCCCGCCCTGCCCTGGCAGGTCAGATATTGTCATGGCAACTTGTGACGTGTGACTTTAAATGTGATGAAAGCTTTATAAAAGCACAATGTGTACCGAAGAGGAATGATACCTTTTTTATTTTCTCACTGACACGAGTTCACATTGTGAATGTTTTTTTTGTTTGTTTGTTTGTTTTTATTTTATTGGTGTTTTTTAATCTTTTGTCACAATTATTAAAGGACAATGCTGGAAATATTCTATATTTTCCTTAGTGTCAACAAATTCCTTTAAAAGACCAGAGATTAAAGAAATGTCAAATCCTACTTCAAATGTACTGATGTGAAAGTAGAAAAAAATGCATTCAAAGTATTTTTTTAAAAACATATTTTATCAGAAAAACGATACTTGAAGTTTTAAAAGTGAAAGTAGTCAAAGCGGTTTGATGTCCCCTGTGAAGGTTCGCCTGTTATTTATTAGGTTTTCATTATAAATCTTAATCTTTCAATAACCAGTAAGATACAAGAAGGAAAAACACATTATTTCTCTTCAAGATGTATAGAGTTACCTTCCACAACTGTGCTTTAGTCCATCTGTCAAAACTTTCCTCTTTTCTGTCAGAGCTCATCGGTTCCTACTGAAGACAAATATACAGGTTCATGTTTAAAAAAGCTCAGTAATAAAACAGCTGCTCACTCTAGTTTCTATCAAGTGGATCAGTTCACAGGGTTGGTTTGACGCTGGGATTTACTGACAACAAAGAAAATATAGAATATCCCACATTTAAAGCACATGCAGCTGACGAAGATGGTGAAGGACATGAGGGTGTTTCCCCTGAGGAAAACTATTACAACTGCCTGCATGTATTTAACTAGACGTGTCCGTCACTGAATCTCTCTGAAAGATGAAAGATCTGAAAGATCTGAAAGATCTTCAGCACGCTTATCAGTTGATGATGTGTTTGTGTTCAGATGGACAAACACAAACACCTGCTACCATCATCCTTCATCCTGTCTCATGTAAACCTGTTTGTACATTTCACATCTCTGTATTGACGAATCCTTTTCTCAGTCATTAAAAGTAAAGAAGTCAAACACAGCAGGTCGTTTGACAAACTGTGTTGTGTCTCCTATATAGACATATATAGGATAGATAAAACAATCAGTAATTATGAAAAACATTTATAATAGATATTGGTCCTGAAGAGTGTCCACGTACTGAAATAAATCATAAAGTTAATGAGACATTATAAAATAAATAAAGTAAATTTAAAAAAAAAACGTTGTAGTTATTTTATTTGATTATATTTGATTTTTCAGTCTTTCCTTTAGGACGTAAGGGTCATGATTACAGCTTAACCCTCGTGTTACTCACAGCTGTGGATGTTCATAGCTCAGACACCAGTTGATTTACCTGCCTGCTTTGCCTGTGTGTTAGTATATCAGTGTGTCCTCTGGTCTGCTTTACATCTGTTCTCCCTGCTCCAGGATGACCTGCCTGCTAGTCCTCCTCAGTGAGGGTGAGGGGTCCCTGCACCCAGGCAGCCCCAGAATCTCAATCTTACCAACATAGAACAAACCTGCACATTTTAATGTAATAATCCCACAAATAGTTGCCAACTATAGAAATAATACATAATATATGGCAGACTGTAATAATGATTACATTTTAATAGTTTATTGCAACAGCACAGTCTAAAGAGGAAGAACCTAAAGGATACGAATAATATTATTATTTGTTTGTTGTTGGCTGTTGAAGACATTAAAAGACATGACAACTTGTTTAAGCTGCAGATTTTTATTATATGAATGATTTATGACATTTGTGGGAATTGGTATTTTGAACATTTTTTCACCTTCAGGGAAACTTAACAAAATGTAATATTTATCATGGTTGCACGTTACATTTGTGCTGTTATTACATTAAAAGGTACATGTTTTTATCACCCTTCTAATGACTATAAATGCATTTTATACAGTAGCCAAGGTTGAATAGACTTCTCATGTGAAATGTATTTGGATGTGAACATCGTATGACTGGAGGTAGGAGGCTGGTAGGAGCATTTATTTTTAAAAATGACTCATGAGAGCTGTAAGAAAGGACCTGCTGACCCACTACAAAGACTCAATCTCTGTGTTGACAGGTAACAGAACATTGGTGAATCTGATGAGAAATACAAACTAGCTGAGGAGAACTGTCAAACACTGAACTTGGCCTCACTAAATATTAGGTCCTTAGTGGGGAAAACTTTCTTAATTAACGATTTTATTATTCAACGCAACCTTGATGTTGCTGTCTATGCTGCATTGATAATGACTCTGTTATAATTGTTGGTGATTTTAACATTCATGTGGATAACGCTCAGGAGAGTAGCGCTAAAGAACTGTGTTGTGTCCTTGAAAATCATGGATCCATTTAACATGTGACAGAACCAACACATATCAAAGGTCACACTTTGGATCTAATCATCTCTAAAGGTTTAAACATTTCTAAAGTTTTGAGGTGACTAATGTTGGTCTATCTGATCATTCGTGTGTTCTTTAAGACTTTCTCCACACACAGAAGTGTTCAAACAGAAGTAATCTCAAAATGACACATCACTAATAACACTAGAGAGATGTTTAACTCTCCTGCACTTGTCCTCCCCATATAAAGTAAGTGAATTTGTGGACAATTTCTACACTAAATTCACAAATTATATTGATGCCATTGTGCTGGGTGAAAGTGAAGGTGATCACTGAACACAGGTGGTAAAAAACTAATCTCCAGTTTAATTATGAGATCTATAAAGAGAAACTTTGCATTTATAATCTTAAATTGAGATGCAAACAGTCCTTTTTCTCTGACATCATCTCCAAAAACTATAATAATGCATGTGTCCTGTTTGCCACTGTTGATAGGCTAATAAACCCTCCTGTATCAGTAGCCTCTGACCTTCTATCCACTAGGACCTGCAATGAATTTGCCTCCTTCTTCACTGACAAACTATTATTAGCATTAGTATTTCCACAGGCCCTGTAAACTGCAGTCATCAAGCCACTGTAGTTAATAATGAGTAACTACAGGCTCATATCAAACCTTCCGTTCTTAATTTAAATCATTGAAAAAGAAGTTTTTAAACAGCTGACTAATTTTATGGCAGTGAACTGTTTTGATGTCTTCCAGTCAGGTTTCTGACTGCATCACAGCACAGAGACGGCTCTTGTTAAGGTCTTTAATGACATCTGTCTAAACGCAGACAGTCACATTTTCTCTCCACAGATATGACAGTCGTCAATGCCTGCAGCCTCAGAGCCGACCTGGAAATCCTGCCACATGTTGATCAAACTGAGGTAGGAGCTCCCTACATGGAACTCTCCAAATAAATGTTTTAATGCTTTTCAACTATTTATTTAAAGTTTAGAAGAAAACTTTAAGAATTTCACTCTCTGTGAAGCCCTGTGGCTCCAAGACTTTAAATTAGAAATTATACAAATTCTATTTTTAATTTGACCACTACATTTTTAAAGATAATTTGTTCAATAAAGCATGAAGAATGTTAAAATTCTGCATATTTTCACAAAATATAGAGACTGTGATGTGGAACTGCTAGTTTTGAGCTCTCAGGCAAAATAACAAAAACCAAAAGATACTCAGAGAAAGTGTCTTTTTAGCTGCAGCTACCAGAGCATGCAATCAGTGGCCTGCTCTTCCTGCTGTGTTGTTGGCAGGTAGGGATCTGTCAGGGGCAGAAACAGAGAATCAGCCTGGCCAGAGCTGTCTACTCCAATAAAGATATCTTCCTCCTTCATGATCCGCTGTCGACACACATGTGGGGAAACACACTTTGAAGAATGCATTAAGAAGGAGCTCCAGGGAAAATCCATCAGACTGGTTACCCACCAGCTCCAGGTCAGTAGTAACATTCATTGTTAGTAATTATTTGAAAATCACTTCAGACAGTAATGTGAGTAGGGTAGGGTGGGGTTTCTGTGAAATTTCAAAGTTGGAAACTTCCCATGAGAATTAATGAGAATATATGGGAATAAACAGGAATAAATCTAAGATTTACAAAATGAAAGGTTAGCCCTTAACAGGGAACTTAAATTTAGTTAGAGAAAACATATTGTAGCATTATCTTAACAAAAACATATATATAGATATAAAGAAATAGTTCAACATTTTTGAAAATGCACCCATCTTCTTGATTCCCATAGTCATAGCAATAGGTGCTTTAACTTTTTTTTTGTCAATACAATCTGTTTCTAGACCAGTGGAGCAGAGACGTGAGCTGCTCACCTACTACTACACTTTTTTACAGCTAGGGGTCACTAGGGGGTTCTTCTAATCCATCTCTATGGTGGGTCTACATTCTCCACCTTTAAGCAGTGGGCTCCAGCAGGAAAGGTTGGAAAGGAGGCCAGAAAAGTGAAACAGGCAGTAAATGGATTCATAAATTAGAAAATTTCCTCTAGGAAGGCAGACAGAAAGGTGGGGAAAAACAGCATTTTTCTCCCTCTGTGCTGGTCTCCCATTTGAACATTGACCGACATAATGGTAGCTCCTATCAGAAAATAACATGGCTCTTCATCGCCGGAAGGACTTCACAGAAGAAACACTGACAAGTTTAAAAAAGAAGTCCACTCTGTTTCTCTGTGAAAATATTTGTATCGGAGTCAATGAGGAGCGAAGACAGAAGTGGCCGCACTTAGAGGCTGCCCTTTTAAACTCAATAAATCTATAAGCCTATAAGGAGAATATATAAGGAGAATATATATATATATATATATATATATATATATATATATATATATATATATATATATATATATATATATATAACCCTATACCCTAACCCTAACCCTAACCCTTAACGCATATTGCACTTTACATAAAAGTGTTTCTGCTGCATTTTAGTCTTAATTTGGTATTTAAATTAATGTAGTTGTTTATTTTATCAAGTTTTGTGATGTATGCTGCTGACCTCTTGACCAGGTCACCCTTGTATTATTATTACCTGGTTAAATGAAGTTTAAATGAAAAATAAATAAAAATCAATGATAGATCAAAAACTACATTACTCATTAAAACGTGGATTAATTCATTAATACACGTGTCTGCAGTTTAAATGAATTCTCCTGGTGTAGTTTGCCTGAGCAGTGCAAAAGCTCTAAAAATAGTATTATGTGATTGCGGAACTAAATACACCATACCTTTTTTTCCAGTCGGACCGTTATCTAAGAGGACTTCCGCTGGTGTTCTTTTCTCGCTGGATAACGATGGCTTTCCCAGAGTTTAGAACGGAATAAATTAACCGCTTTGCATTAAACAATCAAAGCAGGACAGCGTGTTCGTCCCAAGTATGTACACGATACATTCAGCATCAAACCGATTCATAAAATCGTTTACGGGACGCAGACTTATGTAAAAAAATAGCCTTCACCAATGCTAACGTGACCTAAAAGTTGATTTCTGCAAACTCTGGTGCATTTAGTGTGATTTTATTTTTATTTCACACTAAGAATAAGACCCATCGTTTAATAAACGGGGCTATTCTTCATTTTAAATCAATCTGCTCAGTCTGCAGTTTAACAACAAGAGGCTTTGTTTGTTTGTTGTTGGCCACAAATGCATTTTCCCTGCGTTAGATAGTAGATTATGTTTATGTATTCACTAATATGAGGTGTAAATAGTGTTAGAATGTCCTATTTATTAGTAAATACTGTTAATTTACTGAAATATTATGGTCAATATTTGTAATGTGTAAAATTAAATTGCATTATTACTTGATATTGTAAAATTAAGGAACACATAATGTTCATATATATATATATGTATATTTATATATATATATATATATATATATATATATAGAACATTATTTTGTTTTTTGTCATTATTTTGTTTTTTATGTATTCATTGTTTTTAAATAAAATCAGTATTCAATAAAATATGACTAATGTCAATATTATTCACATTATATATATATATAAATATATATATATAATATATATAATGTTTATATAATATATATATTATATAAACATTTGTACCTTTCTGTTCAGACAATGTAGTAGCTACATAGTGCTACCATCTTCACCCAAGATTACAACGTTCCCATAAAACCTTACAAACAAACTCTTATCTTCTCTAAAGGCCTCCTGCAACACTCTCTCATTGTTTTTTTATGTTTTACTATGTCTGGGTTTTTAATGGTCAGAATCAGCATAGTGAATGAAATGGGTAAAACTGCAATTTTCACATTTATTAACTGAACAGAACAGCAGGATCTGTCATTTGTGGCCTGTGACTCCTAAAAGACACATTTCTCTTTATAGCACCTATAAAGTAGAATCAGGTGTGTTACTGCTTGTGTGGAACTAAAACCTGCACCCACATCAGTCCTCCAGGACCAGGATTGGTCATCAGCCTCTGAGTCTAAAGCAGCATAAAACACAACCATGTGAAAAAATAAAGTTGATAACGATGTTAAAAAAAAAAAAAAAGTTAAATAAAAAATCAAAAGATTCCGATTTTTGTTCCCATCTTTTAGAAAATTAACTTTTAACTCATGTCTGAGAACCGAAACATAGTGTAATGTATTAGTGATGGATGGTGTGTGGGAGTTGTTTTTTCTTTCAGTGTTAGTGTAGAAGAGATGAGTGTCTCAAACCTCCTATGTTTTTTTTTCATATATACGTGCAGCTCTATAGCTGTAAAAGAAACGTTTCCACCTGTGACCGGCTTTCATCACCCTGTTCATTTGTGTGTACAGGGTGATGGCCAGCCTGGCTCCTCCTGTCCCATCTGCTCTGGCCTCATTTCTCTTCACGTTGCTTCCCCGTGGCTTCGCCGTAGGGCCTTCTCTGTTCTGTGACGGGAGGCTCGGGCTGTGGTGGGTCGGCCGGTCGCTGCAGGCTGGATGCCTGCTGGGCAGGGAGGGCGACTCAGAACGGGCCTCGAAGCACCAGGCTGACCCGCCGACTCACACCAACAGCACCACAGAGGAGGAAAAGGTAAATCTGATACAAATCTGTGAAGTAAAACATGATAACAGATTTGTAGCTTACAGGCAAAGCAGGCTGGGATAGTATTTAATAGTATTTAACCTTCCTCTTGTGTTACTTTGCTTTTATCATCTCTTATGCTAACGGGTCGGTTTTGACCCAAAAATACACTTAAAACTATTATGTATCAACCAACACAACCTTGATAGGTTTCCTTAACCATGGAAATATAGATTTTAATATTTATGGTGTAGGTTTCTGGGTCTTGTTTTTGTCAGTATACCCCTTGATTGAATTGAATTTAAAAAATGGTAAAAATGAACCTCAAGAGAATCAAATTATAAATAAAAAGTTGTGTGATCTGACTTTTTCTGAGGGGTATTGGAACACAGCTCTTGAATAAATATATATTTCTTAATTTAATATTATTATATATAATAACATATATGGTGTTAGGCGTCAATTTCAACCAAATGATTTAGTTAAATAAAAAAGCTAAAAATATATTTTTTCAGCAATAGAACTTTGATAAAACACTAAATAAAGATCAGAACAAGTGAGTTGGCTGACTTTTATAATTTAGTGAAAACACTTTTCTTTTTGTTCCATTATATTGAACTAGGGATAAATAACAAAGTCAAAAAACCTTGATGCAAAAAAATGAAGTGGCTCTTTTATGCGTTGATAATCTAAAACGGGTCAGTACTAACCCTAACGCAAGAGGAAGGTTAAAGTCTATTGTCTGTAGATTCTGTCACAGAAGAATGTTCATTTTTTCATTTTGTAAGTTTTATATATTTTTATTTATTCCAGAAATGAGCTCAGTTTTGTATTTAGTCTTCTTAAAACTAGAATGGCCATGGTAGATGTTTAGAATTTTTGTAAATGTACCAATAACCTTTTAAAATATTAATAATTTCTGACCTTTTCCTATAAATATCTGCATTTTTCTTGTACATGAAATACACATTTTGGCCATAAAGAGGCAAATTGACAGCAGAGAATTTTGCTGCTGTCTGCTAAAAATAAAACCTAGAAGGATAAACAGAGATAGAATAGAACAACACATGCATTAATCTCTTGAATGGGTATTTATGATTAGGGATTATAGAGTTTGGAATCTTTTTAATAATAATGGAACTCGGGCTGTTCTTGTGTTTATGTGGAATATTAAACCTTTCTAAGAGATATGCTTGAAAACAAGTTTTCCACCTGTTATATTTTAATCTTGTAACATGAAGGTTTTTGTTTTGACAGCTTTGTATAATCAGTTCAGTTCAGGTCTTTATTGTTCCGCAGGAGGAGAATCTTTTCCTAGATCACTATTTTCAGCCCATTTTTGTTCTGCTGAGTGGAAGATGAACAATGACTATAAAAGTACGTTATATAAAGGCTCTAGATGTCTGATTATTTAAGCAGATGTAACTTTATTCTTATATTTTGTTTTGTTTTGTAGGCACTGATGGAATTGGCAGTGAATAAAGAAGCTGTCCTGCAGAAAGCCGTCTGGATCAGGTGACTCACTGTTTCATACTTTTCTTTCAGAGCAGATAAAACTTGGATTTGTTTCATATATCTGGAGTTGCAGCTGACAATTTATCTGTGAACGGTGGTTTGGGGGTCTACTTTTCTTTATACAATGGGTTAATGCATTTTCAAATGTGTCAGATGTGAATCGTCCTTTGAGCGAGCGGCTGTCAACACATTTCGATCCGTCCTGTTCCTTCCTCCAGATTTGCCTGTCAGGTGCCGAGCAGAGCCCAGCAGAATGTCGCTGTGCACTGTGCGTGTGGAGAGGTGTGTGTAGGCGAGTGTGTGGATGTGTGTGTGCGTGTGTGTCGGGACATCCAGCCGGGAGCAGAGCTGCTGTTGTACGGACACGCTGCTGTGGGGAAAAGTCCGACAACTGACAGACCCGACACGCAGGACAGAACCAGCAGTCAACACAGAGGTAACTGATTATTCCACAGGATGGAGCTGGTTATGAAACTTCACATCACACAGTAACACCATTAGGTTTGTAGTCAGTATTTCTGGTTTTATCAGGTCTGTTTGCATCTTCTAAATCAAATGCATTTCATAGCATCTGTAGAAAGTACTTTATTAAATAATGGAAGTGAGCCCATGTTTGAGTTTTTTCTTGTAGACATATAATCCAACAGTTGCCTGAATTTAGCTGTTAATCAGGTAGAGTAGAGCAATGTTCTGCATAGTCAGGTCACCAATAACAATGCATCCTCTGAGATTTAATATGAGAGCAGCTGGTCCATCTTGCACCTGGTCAAGTGCTGAACCATTGTTGCTAACGTTGGGGCTGAATCTCATCACTTTAATGAGCACATTGCCAATCAGCACAAGCCTGTAATCACGTCTTGACTGCAGGTGCAATGGTTCATTATAAGATGTGGAGCAAATTCTCATTTTGGGGGGAATTAGGAGCAATTAAATGATTATTTGAAAAATAAATTACTTAAATGATTATTTGATAATCAAAATAGTTCTAGTTTTCTAGGTGGAAAATGTAGAAATCTACATATTCACCCTCTAATTAATAAATTATTAACTGCAATGTTAAGAAATAGTAAATGATAAGTTAACTAATCTTTAATAGTAAAATAGAAAATTAATTGCCAACTATTTTAATAAACTATGATGAATTGTTTTATGTCATTTTTAAAGAAAAAATAATTCTCTGATTCCAGCTTTTTCAGATATTATTATATTATCTTTCATACTCTATGACAGTAAGCTGCATATCTTTGGGTTGTGGACTGTGGATCGAGCCAGAAAAGAAAATAGACATGATTGACATTGAAAGTGATTGACATTATTCACCATCTTACGGAGCAATAATCAACCGATTAATTGATGATGAAAATGATCGTTTAGCTCTTTACTGACAGGACCAACCATGGCCCTGATTAATTAATGTTACTGCTGCTTCACTCATTGTCATTCACACTCTCCACCTGGAGGAGCTAGAGGGACATTTATCTCAGAGGACTGGTCTTTGGCTCCGTTTCAGCGACAACAGCAGCAACAACAACATTATTGACCCCAGAAAACCTCATTTAGTGCCCTGTGATGTGATAACATTCTCACTTACAGTGAAATGAAACGGTAAAAGCCGAGCTCTGGGCAGATGAATGAGCATCGACGTTGACTGATCGGCTCGATGATGAAAGCAGAAGCAAAACACATCAGTTAATCTCGGCCGAGAGCTCAGCGAGGACAAAATCTGGCTAGTCAGCTGAATAAACTCCGAATGAGGATGAGAGCTGGAGATGAATAATTAGGAGACGAACCAGGTCCGACAAACACAAAATACCTCGATTAAATGAAAACACGAAGCAAGAAAACAAAATCATTGAAGCAAACTTGTTATATTGGTATAATACGCTCTCCTGCTCTGATATTCCTTTATTATTCCTGGGTCGTGGAGCATTTCTGCTCCTCGTGTGATAGGCCATTAAGACGGCTCTTTATGCAGAGTATACCCAGCGGCAGCAGGCTGTGGCTGGACTGGAGACATCTTATTAACCTCTTGCTCCCGTACAGCACAGATTTAAACACATTGAGCCGATAAATCACGAATGCATTTCCACAACAATTAGGAATACTAAAAGAAAAACAATAGTCTCACAAGTAAATGTTCCCTTTGGGGATGTTACATTGTGGTTGTTAATAGTAATTCCATTCAGGAGGAGAACTATAATATAGGCAAGAAATACAAAAACACAGAGATAGCTGAAGCTTTAAAATTAGGAAATAATGAGAGAATAAAAATACAGTGTAAAAGGAAAAGGATAGCAACCAGATGTCTGTGTAAAATACATTTACATATGAATATAAAGGTACAGGACAAGGTGTGATATTAGTATTAGTCAACCAGCAGCCTAAAACGATAGTGACGCTAACCTCCTAAAATAAGTAACCATACATTTTTCCATATTCAATAAAGCTAACCTCCCGTTTTACAACATATTTCTTTGGATTAGAGACAGCAGGTTGTATGTTATTTGCACATGGTGATCATACTTTATACCTTAGTTATGTACAATTTCAACTCATTTTCATGAATATATGGTAGGTGGTGGTTCATTTCAGCAGGAATGTTATACTGTCAAATAGGGCGTTAATTATTTATATGTATCTGGGTATAGGTAGCTCACTTTGACAGGCCTATATCTTCTCTTCAAATAAGGCTCCCACTAAAGCTGGCACATTCTAACAGCTCACTGGAGCCAGCAAATAATGCTCCGACTGTAGAATCACCATTATTTACTCACGTATATGAATAGAAAAAGGGGAAAATTATAACATTTATTTCATAAATATCTATACACACTCACAGTAAACCCAATATATACACTAGATCAGGGAGAGAAACATATTCCACCTGTGATGCCTTTAGGATGGAGCCTTTAACACCTGGTGTCTGGATAGAAGGGATTTCTCTATTTTTACAGAAACTGTTCTGCAAACTTCGAAATGAAATTTTAAACATTCAGTTGCATATGACTGGATAAATATAAGAGAAAGAAGTTACTGCTTACATGCTATTCAAACTATCACCATCTAAAGTAGGTATTCTGCTGCACATCTAACATGCACATGTCATTTCTTACATAGTTAATTGGTTAAAATGTACAGTAAAACCAATACGTGTTTAAAATGTTAATTACTTGCGTCATCTGTTGAATCCGCCTTCTCTTCTGCCTCAGGGAGCTCTAATCCACTGGATTTTAAACTGTAACCGCGTGACAGGTAGCCTAGCTAATCCTAACCCTAACAGAATTCCTGTTGAAATGGGCTGAAATACCTGTTTTCTTTTTGCTTTTTTTGCTTTGCCTGGTCCTAATACTCCTTTATAGGACACTGTGTATTTTTTGTAGCACTGCAACTAATGATGAAAGTGACATTTGTTTTCAGGGTGACAATGATTGAGTTTACAATGATTTTGAACAGAGAAATCAACAAATTCTCATATTTTATAGGCTAAAACTACTTACTTAAACCAACTAATATAAAGCCTCAATGAATACATTTATTAATTATTAAAATGTACCAATCTATTTATTTTACCTACCAATGAACCATTTCAAAGTGCTCAGCTGTATTTCTTTTAAATATTGACAGATAACGAGGTGGAATACAAAAAAGACCCAGAGACTGATCAAGAAAAGGAAACTGAGCCGGACAACAAACAGGAGGAGAAGCTGCACAGAATCACCCGCAGGACTATTAAGAAGACTCACTCAACCAAGACCAGGAGGAACAGGAAGGCTGAGAGGATCCTGTCTGAGCCGAAGCCAGACGGCAGCACCGATGATGTCACAACATCAGGAGGACGGACAGACGGCACGGACAGCGTCCCGGCTGCCACGGACACGCGGTCACACTCCTGCTCGCCGGCCTCCACGGGCCCATCTGCACCTCCTCCTGTTCGCTGCAGCTCCCGTCTGGCTGCCAAACCCCGGCAGGTTCACTCCAGGAGCAGCAGGGTGAAGCACCCCCCCGACCCCCCTGACCCTCGCCCCCATAGACAGGGAGAAAGTCTCACAGAGGCCGCCAAGTTATCCACAGAGCAGGCGGCTTCCACAAAGACGTTAAACCCTGATGCTGAGGCTGCAGCAACAGAGTACGGCGCCGAGGCGGCTGTCACGTGGGGTCCGGACGTTAGAGAAAGGCGGTACAGGTGCTCCAGCTGCGGCAAAAAGTTCTTCCAGATCGGCCACTTGAAGAAACACCAGTTCAGTCACACAGAGGAGAAACCCTTCACCTGCAAAGAGTGCGGGAAAAACTACACGTCTGCAGAAAGCTTCAAAGCACATGAGGTAAGAAGTAGGACCAAAAAAAACAAAAACAAAAAAAATATACACTTGTTTTTAAAAGAAAAGCACAGTTTTTTTCAATGAAGTTAACTTTAAAATAATCAGAAATGCACTCTATACATTGATAATATGGTAAATATCTATTTTAGCTGCAAGTGTCTGGTTTTTGGTGTAATATCTACATAGGTGTATAGAGGCCCATTTCCAGCAACTATCAGTCCAGTGTTCTAATGCTACAATGTGTTTGCTCATTGCATCAGAAGGTTAATGGATGATTAGAAAACCCTTGTGCCCTTAGCACAGCTGAAAACAGTTGTTTAGAGAAGCTATAAAACTGACCTTCCTTTCACGAAAGCAAAGTCATTCAGTCATCTTCTATACCTGCTTATTCCTCATTAGGGTTGCAGGGGTCTGAGGCAAGGATACACCCCAGATGGTTTCCAGCCAATCATGGGGCTGGAAACCATCCCCATGATGGTTTCCAGTGACTGAATGGTGTGACACCATTCAGTCACACATTCACACTCCAATTAACCTCAGCATATTTTTGGACTGTGGGAGGAAGCAGACACAGACACGGGGAGAACATGCAAACTCCACACAGAAAGGTCCCAGACCCAGGACCAAGGAGGTCTTGAACCTGCGACCTTCTTGCTATGAGGTAAAAGCGTTAACCCCTGCTCCACTGTGTCGCCCACCGAAAGCAAAGTTTGAAGAAAAAAATTATTAATTCAAATACAAATCATTTTTTCTAATCTTGACTATATTTTCCATTCATTTGACAACTCATTGTGGTAAATAAAAATGTGAAATTTCATGAAAGACACAAAATTGTTTGACCCCAAACTTTTGAACGGTAGTATATATTTTTTCTTCTCTCTCTCTCTCTCTCTCTCTCTGTCTGTTCTCTACGTTGTTGCATTCTTTCTTTCCGGTGGAATTCTCCCTAAACATTAAGCCATGGCGGAAAAATAGCAGCTCTGTTCCTCTTTGATTCCGTCTGCCCCCAACCATTTTCTGTTATTAGAGCTTGGCTCGGTTATCTCCTGACATGAAAATAGAAACCACTTGACAGCTAAATGGGCCCAGGAAAGTAAGATGCGTCACTGGTGTCTTATTAAAAGCTGGCATGTGGGTAACAGGATGTTTTTTTCCTTAACAAACTATAACCATTGAAGGGCCACAAATTTACTCACAACCTAGAGCAGCAATTAACCCACCACATTGACTAATAACAATAGAAGTGGTAATAATATATATTATTGCAAATAATTAAAGTATTATTTCTAGTTGAGTCACCGCGGGGAACGTCCGTATTCATGTCCTCACTGTGAGAAGACCTATGGCCTGAATCGGGACCTCAAGGAGCACCTGGTGCTGCACACCGGAGAGAAACCGTACGTGTGTGAGCACTGTGGCAAGGGGTTCGCTCGCCGCCCGTCGCTACGCATCCACCGCCTGCTTCACTGCAGCCGACTGATTTACACACAGTCTCCTAAGGTAGGAAGCTGTTTTATTCGGCTCATTCATCCGTGGTGATATTTTCAAATTGATGCTGGTTTCAATCAGGAATGTGTAGTGGGCAGATGGATTGATTCATTTTTGCTTGTAATGTGCAGTGCTGTTTAAGTTACTGCTGCTGACTCACCTTCCTCTTACATCTCTACGATAAAAGAAAATCTTCAAATTGTGAATACTGTTCCTGTTCTTCTTCCCTGTTTCAACTTGAAGTAAAAAAGTTCTGCTTCTGCATTTTATTTATTTTTTCCCCCACTCAGCTGCAGTGTACAGTGTGCTCCAAGCTGCTGGCTAACTCCGGCTCTCTGAGGAACCACATGAAGCTCCACACAGGGGAAAGGCCTCATGTCTGTCAGCACTGTGGGAAGAGCTTCAGTCAGAAAGGTAATATCAGAAAGACGAGTCTGAGCATGGAGATGTGCTGTTTGAAAGGCTTTTCTGGCAGCAGATCAGCAGGATCCAACCTGCTACTATGCTGTGTTGGTGTTATTCAGTCCGGTACAGTTGAAAAGTTTCAGTAGCAACGTCAGTAACACTGATCAAAATGTTGTTTGTCATTGAATCTGATTTTAGGAAAACATTGATTTGTGATTTTTCTGGCAGACACTGCAACTTCAAATTCATTCACGATTTACCTCGAATCAGGTTTCAGTGCACAACCATCACAGAAACTTACAATAAAATAATAAATGACATAACCCTAATGCAGGAATGAAAGCTAAAGTCAAGGATCAATTTCAAATGTAAACCTATATATTAACAAGAAACATGCTATATATAGGCTACGTCAAGTGATTGATCAATGACAGTTATTGCAACTGAAGAACAAAAAGAGCCAACTATGTCTTAATTTAAAGTAGAGAAAAAAAAATGTTTAACTTAAAGTAGTGAAAGTCAATGAGGCAACATACATGTGTAAAATAGGCGACAAAAACAAAACCTGGGTTCTTCTCACAATCTCAAGATGGTGTTTCCTGAAATCACGGGATCATTCACGCCTCGTCTGGATACTGGTGCACAAGGATCATAAAATAATTACTACATTTATGGAGTCAGTGTTTTATGGCTAATTGAGCTGCCTTTTACCTCATTTCAACTTGTTTTGGGAAACCAATATATAGCCTATTACTGGGCCAGATAATAATATCTGGTCTACCTGTGAAGGTTGTTGCAGTGTTGTGTTTTTCTGTTTCATGTCTGTTCTCTTTTGACTGATGCTGCAGATGCTGCTGCTGACTCTGTTTCATATTGTATTATATTTGGATGTAACGTTGCTTCTGTTGTTGCTGGCTCCTCCACACACCGTCCTGTGTGATTCCACAGCACAGTGTTCTATCTCAGAAGTTGTAATAACGGTGCCACATCTGTGTAAAGCAAGACAAAAATAATCCAGTTTTCATTTTACAACTTGTCTTAAAAAAAAACTGGGAAAAATAAATCTCCAAAGGTTTACTCATAAGCACTAAATCAATCAATCAATCAACCAATCAAATTTTATTTGTAAAGCACTTTTCATACATAAAAAATGTAGCACTAAGTGCTATACAGGTTAAAAAAAAACAAAAACCCAATCATCTCTCTCTCTCTCACACACACACACACACACACACACACACACACACACACACACACACACACACATACACACACATACACACACACACACGCTGGCCGAGTACAGAGGAACCATGTCAGAAAACGCTGCCGTCTGTGCAGGGGAACGTCCTACGGCCCAGGTTGGAATGATGCCACAGCTCAGGTGCAACCAAACCATGAGCAGCAGAGGACCCATGACCCTGCGGTGGAGGACCACCACAGAACCACAGATCCCCCACCTACCCCGGCCAGATGACCCCATGAGAAGCAGCATCCCAACCCCGGCCGACAACGGCCCCCAGCACAGAGAGCAAACACTGAGGAAACACTGGATAGATAGAATGAAAAGTAAAATAAATAAAAATAAAATAAAATCAATAAAACATATAAGAACATTAAAAGAAAGGTAAAAATATGGAGTAAAAGAATGTAATAAAACAACAATTGGGATAATTGCCGGATTAAGTATAAGAGTATGAAATTAAAAATAAATAAATAAATAAATGATAAAATAAAATAACAAAGGAATAACTAAGATAGAATAGAATAAGATACAATAAGAGAACTATAAAGGATGAGACAAAATTATTATTAAGAACATTTGTTACAAGCCAAATGTAATAGATGGGCCTTGAGCCTACTTTTAAAAAGGCTGTTCCACAGACAAGGACCATAAAAAGGCACTTCCCCATATGTTCGTGTTCTTACTCTGGGAATAGATAAAAGGCCGGTGTTGAAGGACCTGAGGGTCCGCGAGGGTACGTACGGTAAAAGCAGTTCTGAAGGATAAGAAGGCCCAAGACCCCTAAAACATTTAAAAACCATTAAGAGAACCTTAAAATCGATCCTGAAACACACAGGAAGCCTATACAATGACTTCAAAACCGGTGTAATATGCTCCTGTCTTCTGCTCCTGTCAGCATGTGCTGCTGAGTTTTGTAATAGTTGAAGACTTGTGATGTTCTTTTTAGGAAGACCAAACAGCAGGGCATGGCAATAATCAATACGACTGGTAATAAAAGCATGTGTCAGCGTCTCTGTGAGAGAAACGGGTGGACTCTGGCTATGTTCTTTAAATGATCAAATCCTGTCTTTGGACAGATTTAATGTGTGGAATAAAACTGAGCTCAGAGTCCAAAATGATGCCCAGATTTTTTACTTGATTGGATGGAGAGAGACAGTATCTGCAGCTTTGATAATAGTTTGACTCTCTGGGCTTCAGGGCCGATGATTAAAACTTTAGTTTTGTCCTGATTAAGCTAAACTAAGCTGTGCTCAACTCAAGACACTGGAGGGTTGAGCAGTTTCAGCTTCTTGTGGTGGCTGGTGTCACTACTGTTAGGAGGCTTTGATAGATGTTGCTGTGAAACTGATTACACAGACACTTCATTAACTTTCTGACTCTTCTCTGCTTGTGCTGCTGCTACTGATGATTCATCATGTCACAGATAAACATTTCACTGCTAAAGAGTAAACAAACCAAAGAGACACATTCATCATTTCTCACATGTCAGTATCTCAGGCAGGTATTTTAACCATTATGTCCACAATTGAATCAGAGATGGAATGAGTACTTGTGGCCACACAGTGTCACATTCAAGGAATATTAAAACGTTATGTTTTGGAACGTAGAAGGTGTTACATGAGTGAATTGATATTAGTTTCTTCTCTGTGCTTTCACTGACACCCGTGTTGCTGAGTTAGAGACTTTACATGATATGAAGAAGGCAAATTTCAGGAGCTCTTTAGTGACAAAACCATGTTATTTTCTTTCTACTCGATTGCATTTAACTCTGACTATTTTAATTTTGTGCAAAATAGAAAGTAAAGTCCACACACGTTTCTATCCAGTTCAGCCTCTGAACCACACCAACACTGCACTTATCTGAATTATCAAACCGGACAAACAAGTGGAGAGATTAGAGACTGAGTAGAACATTGCAGCGACCACAGTCCGGATGTTTTTCAGATCCATTGTCTGTGCAAAACAATAACTATGGCAGACAAGTTTCATGTCATGTCTGTGCTCTTGATACTTTTGGTTTCATTTGCAGCTTTGAATGAATGAATCGCAAGTAGATCTGCATATTATATAATCTGCATAGATCCGTCTGTGTTTTTGCAGCGTTTATGTTGAAAATGTTCTTTCATGCAGGTATTTTTTTTGCTTATAAATGTTGCTACTGGCCTGACTCACGGACTTTAAGCAGATCATATTCATGTTGAGGTCTCAGTGTCGTCTGAGGTATTTGTTGATCAGATCAGAGTGTGGAAGGAGATTTTTTGAACCAGCGGATGAAAATATCAGGTTATAAATAAATTACTAGTGTAGCTGGAGCCTGAGTTTATGCTGGTGATTTTTTTCTAATCAAGATGCTGTAAAACCACCTACTTAAACTTGTCAGTTTTTAAAATAGAGCTAGACAATAGATGAGTTGATCGCAGCTTCATTATAAACCTATAATAAAAGGTAGTTTTCGTCAAGTTATGTAACTTTTCACACGTGATATCATCTGCAGTAGCAACTTTTCGAGCAGACATTTCATTGCAAATAGCTTTCAACACTGCTTAGAACAAATAGCTGTTGCAAAAAGAAAATACACCTTCCATCACATAAAGAGATATCGTGTTCAACTTGTTCTGGTTTTATGTTATTGGCGAGAAAGTTAGCCACCGATACAGCCTAAAACCACCTAGGTTTGTTTAGTGGCAATAGTGCACCTAACTAACAGCATCATCTGGAGGAGACGTCCAGTGATGAGTCCTAAATATCATGAAGATCTAACGTATCCAACGTGTAAACAAATGAAGCCATAATGTCACAAACAACGTACAGATACGTCAGGTTTGGAGTCGTTGGAATGCGAGACGGCAGCTCTGTCATTTCCTCTTGGTTCCAGCTAATTATGTGTCAGAGCTGCTGCTTTTCATTGAACACAGAAATGAAATTATCAATCCTCCCTTCTGACCTCCAGGAAGAGAGTAAACATAATTTATTCGCTGTCAAAGTACTCGTCTAATATTGGAGACGGAAATCGTGACTTTGTTGTGATTACACTGATGAGCTGATGAGAAAATGACACGCTTGTTTTTGCCAGGACGACTTCATCTGTGCCTTCGATTTCAATTTCAATTTGTCAAAGTGACAGCATCATTTTATTTATACTATATATGCTGTACTATAAGACTTAATCTTCACATGTTATCGGGAAAAAAAAATCATGTTCACTCCAGCACAACCTCCCCCATCCACAAGTATGAGTGTCTGTATCTGTGTTAAACTGTCTTTAAATATGTCTTTCAGGGAACCTGGACAGTCACCTGAGAATCCACAATGGGGAGAAGCCGTACCCCTGCTCTGAGTGTGACCAGAACTTCTCCCAGAAACAAGAACTCCGCCGGCACATGCTCTCCCACACCGGGGGCGGGTTCCTCTGCAGCTACTGTGGGAAATCTCTGAGGGACCCTCACACCCTGAAGGCCCACGAGAGGCTGCACACTGGAGAAAGACCGCATCGCTGCTTCATCTGTGGGAAAGGTCAGAGCGTAGAACAGACAGTGATAAACTTACCAAAACGATAGGTTCTGAGAAGCTGAAATGTTCATAAGTCATCACAGTTTGATCAACTTTTAGTTTGTTATTATCTGTCTATTGCACTTACTTTTGCTTTATTTTCATTTTTGTGAAAAGCTGTCACAGAAAACCTGTGTTTTAACAGCAACATGTGAAAAGGGGGATTTTTTTTGAAGGACATCCAATTTATTAGGTCACATGACCAGGATATCCTGTTTGCTCATGGACATTTGACATGTGAGCATCACTCTCACAACCAAAGGTTGTCTCTTATTCAGAATTTATTTATTTATTTTTTCACATTTAATTCAATTTTGCTGTGTATCTAACCTAATGGAGTCCCATTGACTCACATAGAAAGAAACTATCCTGAGATTGTATGTTTACAACATTTCATCTTATATATCTTATAAAATATATTCATTATTTAGGTTATTTTAAGTAATGAAAACATTCAAAACACAATGTCTATGTTATATGTCATGCAATAGAGTTAAGGACACCTAATACTATAAAAAACAACAGAGAAACCTTTTGTTAGAATTTGTTTTCATTTTTTTTATATAAATGTAGCCACCTAATATATTCAATTTCACCTAGCCTTTGCTTTATCAGCCAAATGGGAAAATATCTCGTTTTAGGTAGTTATTCCAAATTTGTGTAGAATTATCTTATTGGAGTGGCAGATCATTTATCATATTTCAGGGGCTGTTTTTCCTGATTTTGCTCAATATGGTCTTATTTTAAGAAAACAAGACTAACATTTAATAAAATATATCAATTGACTAAAATGAAGAAAAAAAAACTTGAAATAAGATAAATCTGCCAGTGGAAAACGATGATTCTACACAATGTTAGACTAATTGTACCAAATATTTTCACCTGATAAAAGTTCAGTTTTTGCAGTGTGATAAATGAAGTTAACTTGTACAGAAACAGTATTTTCAGACATTTAGATCAGACACAAATTCAACCCCTAAAAATGAGTCAGTAGTAAGCAACAATCATCCATGTAAGTCATCTGTAAATGTTATTTACGAAAAGTAAACGTGGAAGATTTTTTTGTGTTGACCCCTGACTTTCCCTCTACTATCACCTTGTATGACATTTTATTTTTTTCAGGAGAACAACTTAACGTGTAAGTGAAGGTTTGAGAAATGTGGAAATGTCCCTTTAGAGTATGGAGTCTTAGGAATACAACCGTTTAGAATTTTAGAAGTCAGGCCAGTAACAGCTTCAACAACAGCCTGAATGTGATCTCATGTTCCTATTTGCTCAAACCAGAAATGAGTTACTTGTTTGCCAATGCTCTTTAAAATAGGACATGGAGCTCTACCTTGGCTGTGAATTAGGAACGAGATTCAAAGTGAAAAACATGTTTTGTTACCGAACCAAAATGGTGAAAAAGTCAATCAGGGGGCATGAAGAACACACCGGCAATTTCTTCTCCAAACAACCTTGTTTTCTCACTCAGTGGGGCTGCAGACACTGTTCCCTCCATACGTGGAAACGGCTGCTGAAGGATGTCCACATAGTCACAAAACCACTAGTGTTCTGAGTTCGGTGGCTGCTTTATTGATGAGTTCTAAAACTTGGCTCAGACTTCAAGAGGAATAAGAAATATCAGGCTTTGTGTGGAACAAAGGCTGATATTTGTATTCCTCTGGGCTGTTAGACCTCCGTTGTTGTAACAAAAAAAAAAAATCTATTAAAAACAATGAGGCCCACCGCTGCACTGGCCGACACATTCCATCATCATCTCGAGTTTATTTGGACTCAATCCCACACAGTTGCCAGAAATACTCACTGGACTTGTCATTCAATTAGAGCCACATTCATTCAGAGTTTTCACTGAAATCATCATAGTTGTTATGTTCTTTTTTATGTTCACATAAGACCATAATGTAGTGTGACTGTGAATGGCAGAAAGAAAACACTTTCTCTGCTCTCTGAAAGCTTCATCAAGCGTTATTCACTCATTTTTTAATGATGGACGAGGTATTTATGAATGAAAACTTTGTGTTTCAGAAGTTTGGTGTTGATACTAAGAACAAGGATTTAACATCTTCAGGGGAACAAAGAAGTGTCCAGATAGAATGACTTGTTCACAGTAATTGGGAAACTTTAGCATAAACCCTTATCTTTCAACTGAAGCTGAAGAAAACTGAAAAAATGATCGTTTGAATAACTGTGATTTTGATATTGACCAAAATAATCCTGATAATGATTTTTTTACCGTAACCAAGCAGGTATTTGGTCTGAAATTTATTGAAATAAATACAAGACCCCTTTGATATTACTTCTAATGAATGAGAAGAAACACCATTTTTATTAGTTTAATAAAAATGTGTGAAATCCACTGAGTCTCTCTCAATATCCCTACATCATTCTGAGTAGTGTATATAGTCAATATTTGCAGTTCAGATCTTATTTTTTTCCTCCTTTCTCAGGCTACACTGTGGCCACCAAGCTGAGGAGACACATCAAGTCTTCTCACCTGATGGATAAACCTTACAGCTGCCACTGTGGTGCCTCCTACACGCTGAGGCAGAGTCTGCTGAGGCATCAAGCTCAGCACAGGGCGGAGGAAGGAGGAGGAGGTGGGGAGGAGACGACAGAGGCGGCGGCGTTGAGCTCCAGTCACTCGAAGCCCATCAGAGGCCGACCCAGGAAGCACTCAGCACCCCGAGGTGCAGGAGGGGAGAAGGAGGAGGAGGCAGGCGAAATGAAGCGGAGACGAAGGCGAGGGGAAGCAGAGGAGAAACAGGTGGAGAGAACAGTTCAAGAAACAGCAGGGAGAGGAGGAGGAGGAGGAGGAGACGAGGAGGCTGCAGGTGACGTCCAGCACGCCACCGCTGTCGTCTACGTCCGCCCAGAGGCTCTGTCTGCGTCTGCGTCTGCGTCTGCGGCGCCCCCCGGCCCCCTGCTCCTCACCCAGGGGAGCTCGCTGCCGGCGGGGGCGGGGCAGGAGCTGGTGGAGGTGGTGATATCAGAGGGAGCGGAGCAGTGCATCGTGGTCCACGCTCAGCAGACAGAAGGAGAGCTGCTGATTTTACAGGAAGAGGGGAGTGGACTCTGCTCCGTGGCTCAGACTGTGGAGATTAACACTGTGTAGTCAATGAAAATCTGCTGATTCCAGAAGCATCTCTGGTGCTTCCTGGTGCAGGTGAAGATCTGATCACATCACACAGGCAGCAACGATCCAGTTCAACACATCCCAGTTTATCTTCCCTCAACCTACCTCGTTGACATTTTCTTCAACTTAGTTTTTGTACACTACCGTTCAGAAGTTTGGGGTCACGCAGACAATTTTGTGTTTTTCATGAACAGCCATACTTTTATTTACCAACATGAGTTATAAAATGAAGAGAAAATATAGTCACTAAACTGTTTTCAGCTGTGCTAACATGAACATGATCAAGGGTTTTCTAATCATCCATTAACCTTCTGATGCAATGAGCAAACACGTTGTACCATTAGAACACTGGAGTGGAAATAGGCCTCTATACACCTATCTAGATATGGAACCCAGACATAGAATAGTCATTTACCACATTACCAATGTATAGAGTGTATTTCTGATTAGTTTAACGTTACCTTCATTGAGAAGTGCTTTTCTGTAAAAAATAAGGATATTTCTAAGTGGCCCCAAACTTTAGAACAGTAGTATATGTCCCTGGAGCCTTTCAACAAGCTGCTGGTTATTCATGTAGGAGGTCGAAGTTGATGTTTTTCACATTCTCACAGGTTCCTGATCCTCCTCAGTGAACATTTTCCTTTGTTGTGATCGTTGAACATCAACATTTGATTCAGCGCAGCCTGATGCTGAGAAGCTGTTGGTGCTAAATATAAAAATAAACCTCTGTGCTGTCAGATTCCTTCGAGGTCTCACTGGAAGTATGTTGACGTGACATTTTCTCTTCTACGTTTAGCCGGTTCTCCCCTGAAGTTAAAAAGGAACAATACATGCAGATAATCATCATGTGTTTCGTACAGCAGGTTATTTTAGTCGTAGAACTTCTGTGTAGGGCTGAGTATGAAATTGTGATTCCTCCTGTGGAATGCTGCACATGGCAGATTGATGATGTGATGTAGAATCTGAGTCAAATTAATCTGCCTGGTTGTTTGTATTCTCAAAAAATAAAATCCCAATATAATTTCATCAATTTATTTTTCTGTAGTTGTCTGGAAATATCAAAAAAGACGCATGGACCTTGTTTTTCATATTTTCACTCTCCACTAAACAGAACCTGTTGTATGAGCCATCAAAATCTTCTTCTATTCATACCTTTATGTCAAGACATTTTTGTACTAATATGTGACAGAAAAAAGAAATCAGTGTTGATTTGTGAAGCAGTGTTAATTGTTTTTTGGGGGAACTTTAGGATAGCACAACACAAGAATATTACCTTATTGAGATGCGGTGGTAAATGTGTAAGCTAATAGTAATAATATTACATCACAGGCTAGTTGCTAATTTTTTCGATCTAACTTTGTCTAAAACCAGCTGTTTGCTGCTGCTGGACAGGAAGCTGAGCAGTGCTGAGACTTAATTTAACAAAATAAACTACCGTTGAGTCAACACATGACTGAGTGAACAGTTTTGTTCTCTGTTGTAACTCAGGTTATATTTGTGAAACTGCACAAATTCTTATTTGACTCGTGAAGCTGTGGGTTGGTCTATTTGTGGGATCAATAAATGTATTTTAATACATGTATTTTATTCAGTTTACAAAACATACAAAACGCAATTAAAATACATTTCGCTTATAGGGGACCTTTAAAATACAACAGTAGTCTTTGACAGGGTTTGAACACAACATTGACCCTCTATTGCATGAAATAGTAATTAGAAAAAAAATGTTTTGAATGTTTTTATTATTTAAAATACCCTATATAATATATATATTTAAGAAATATAAGAAAAAGCTATAAACCTTGATAATTTCATGCTATGTAAGTCAATGGGACTCCATTAGGTTGAATGCACTTGGAGTTTTTGCAAATCTATTTTAGCATATAAGAGAAAAAAAAAGTACAAAATAAAATTATATCAAAATTTAATTAGATTCAAGTTTTAACTTTTTGGTGAAGATTTTCCCAAATTCTGAATAAAAGACAACCTTGGATTGTGAGACAGAGATGCTCACATGTCAAATGTCCATGACCAAAAATGATATTCTGATCATGTGACCTCATAAATTGTATGTCCTTCAAAATAAAAGCCCCCTTTGCACACCTAACTGTAAAAACATACATTTTATATCAAAGCTTTATAGAAAAATGAAGATAAAGTAGTCGTTGCCATATGGCAACACCAGGCAATAGAGGGTTAAACTGGGAAATGGCAAAACAGGGCCCATCTCTGCTGAAATACAACAAAACAAGCAGTGAATCCCTTCACATTTGTAATAACTCTGATCCTAATTCCTGCATTTTTCTTCATAGTAATAAAAAGAAAAAAGCAGACAGTTGTATCAAGCAGTATTGATACAATTGTCAGGATACCCATCCCTGCACAGAGTTAATGCCTCATGCAATATTTATTCAGTGAAAATGGGTTATCAAAAAGTTTCAGGCGGTTGACCATTTAATTGCAAAGTCTCTAATTTGAATCTGGCCAGAGGGCTTTTGTTGCACATAATCCTCCGTCTCCCTCCATTCATTTCCATTCCTTTTCTCTACAGCTTGCTCCCTAGAAGCATGAAGACGTCTACCTGGAATTGGCAGCAAAGTAGAATATTAATACTGGTATCAATAATTGTGGGAAGATATTCAGCCCTCTCTCTGTGTCACATCTGTTCGATCATAGCATGATCGATTTCTTGCCTTGGTACTTACATATATCATGTAAATGTGTATTATTTTCTAGCCTTTCCTTGGTGGTCATCTAGTCAAATCATCTTTGGAAACAAGCTTTTCACTGTCTGATCAATAAAGAAGTAGAAGAATCAGCAGTTTGGTCATGTCAAACATTTACTAATAGATATAAATGAACCTTGACAGAGGATTTTGCTCAGAGTGCAGCAATGAGGACAAATAAGACTTTAAACACGAGGTAGAAGCAGAGTTCTGGAGGCGGCAGATCTGTCTTTTCTGTCTGATTATACGTCCAAGACAGAGATAATACCAAGTGTTAGTCATGATGTTGAAAAACGGAGACACGTCACTAGTGGAGAGCCCGATGATAGAAATCAGCATCTGTAAAAAAAAAAAAAAAAAAAAAAAGCCCTTCAGGCAATCAGATTTCAAAAGCTGCTGGACATATGACGCACACAGAGAAAAAGTAATGCTGCACAGCCTGGGGAGGAAAATTAATTTTGATTTACTTTGCTTATTGAAGAAAAGATCCACACAGATACAGGTGTGGGATTTACTTCCCAACCTAAAGGATTTGTTTGTGGCGTTCAATTTCTTTCCTGCTTTAAAAAAAGGCTGCATGGAAAATAAACATAAAAGATTGATTACTTCAGGTGTTCGCTTGTGTGAAAGTGACTTTCAGGGATATTTGGAGCTCTGACCATGAATAATATGATAAACAGAATCTTCGGATGCATCAACAGAGCACAGTGCTGGTCTGTCGCTGCAGAATCTGGATTGTGGAGCGTTGTGGTGCAAAATCAGAAATTCTAAATTCACCACTGTTGTTTTTTTACTGTCAGGATTATCTGTATCCTTCTAATATATTGGGATCACAGATGTCCAACAGTGGACTCAGTGGAAAACTCTGTGTTATAAATCTAAAATCTCGCAGGATCAACACACTCTCACATTCTGCCACTCACTGCCGAGACGGTTTATGTTGTCGGGAGGTGCTGACCCACAAGATACAAGAATGATGTGCAGCATTTCTGAAAAGATACTAAGGAGTGAGTTCTGCACACTGCTTAGCTCCCTATAAATGGATGGAATTCCATTTCTGTTAAGCCCCCAGTAAATAATTGTATTCTCTTTTCAGATACAATAATTTATTGGGAGCTTAACGTTTGTGCAGCGCTCACTCCTACAATGAAAAACTTGAAGCTGAATAATCTGCCTTGATGTGGCACATTCTGTTATTGAACATCTGTGTTAAGTTAGTAAAGTTCACAGTCAAATAAAATACAACAAATATAAACAACAATAGTTGCATTTTCATCCTTTTCTTTTAAAGAAATTGTGAGTAAATACTCAAATAAAAATGCCTGAAATTAAAAAAGAGGCTGAAATCCACATGAAAGTTTTTCCACTTGTAGGGCTGGGTTTTAGCTGTGGAAACATGTGTTGTGTATAAATCATGCCTGACCCAGATGTGACGTCATGGTCCATCAGTGGTAACGACAGGATGTAGACGTGTCACCTGAACTTCTTTTATGTGCTTCCATAATTGCAGCGTGAAAGCCGACCTAATGGATCAAATGTAGACAATGGAACAGTCTTTCTGTCTTTCTGTCTCTTTCTTTGTCAACCTGTCTCCCTGTTTCACTTCCTCCTTTTCTCTCCATTAATTGGAGATATGAGTCACCCAGGGGGTCGACCCTCGCTTTGCTTTCCAGGCTATTAAATAAAAAAAAAAATAAAAAAACGCAGAAGATAGAAAGTGTTTTTTTCCAAGCAGGTTGTGAGCTCCATTTTTAGGTAGTTTCCTCGGAGCTGTCAAACAGGATTCAGACTGTTTTCCTGAACCTCCGCTGCAGCAGTGCAGTGACACTTCAGTGGATTCGCTTCTCACTGTACTGCACCTTCACTGACCAGGTTTGACATATTTCTTGACTTTAGCTGAACATCTTCCTGCAGAGTTGCACAGAGCTGACACATTGTTAACCCTCGTACATGCTTGCCTTGGAAGAGATAACTCCACATTTTTCTGTGACTATTATTTATGCTCCTAAGTCATATTTCATATTCTCCTATTCTTTCATTTCTGGGATTCCTACATAAAATCATACAACACTATTAAACAGTCCTTGACATACAGCTTTACCTTCTATATTTTTCTCTGTCATCATGTAAACTAGATTCAGTCTGTGAGTCCATTGAGTTCATGTTGGTGGAGGTGTTTAGCTGCAATTTATAGTTATTGTTCTAGTCATCAGTAGAAGTATGCATTTTCTGCCTTCAGTCTGTTATATTTTTATATTTTTATTTACTCTCCGAGTAAAAGCAACATAGAATCCAGTGGGATAGCAATCTTCATTATTTTGTCAATCACTTTTATCACTTTTATATCATGCCAGAAACTCAGGAAGCAGAGTACCTTCATATGATTCTCTGATTTTCAAAGTTGCATACCTCAGCTTGAAGATATATATTATTATATTCATCTCAAAATATTGCCTGTCAGACCTTTTTTAACACAGAAACGTTCATTATATATATATATATATATATATATATATATATATATATATATATATATATATATATATATATATATATATAGCCAGAATGCCGTTCCTTTACTTGTAAAATTTTAAATTGTCCTGCTACTCTTAACATCAGAGTTTTTCTTTCATTCCCTTTATGTTCCAGCCAGATCACTAAGTTCCTTCACTGCTTTTCTTTTCAATGTTCCTTTTGTGCTTCATAAAAGCACAGGCAAGGCTGCATTCTGTTTTAGAGCACCTAAACTTTAGAACACACTGTCCCTGGGTAATATACAAGCTTTCTGTATTTTAAAAAGGAAATAAAATAAATATTTTTTAATCAGTCTTTTAATTTGGAGTAATGTACCTTCGGGTTTAGTTGTTGCAATGCTTTAAATGATTATCTACTACTACTACTACTGGTTATCTATAACTACAACAGCTTGAGGCTTAGGCAGGCTTCGTACCTTAAAGTATCTAGAATTTATTTTGAAAATGATTGCTTCCTTAATAAGATTTGGAGACTTTTAGTAGCTTTGATGTCTGCCGTGTGGAGTGGTTCACATCAGTCGGTTGTGATTTTGCAGGAAATGCCTGTCAGGACTGTCAACACCTTTGTTACACTATAATACAACTTTCTGCTTTAAATTAGAAAGTTGATCTTGATTTAATTTCCCCCATTAATTCTTGTTGAGGACACACTGAACTCAGGTCTGGGAGTTTGTCAATCAGCTAGAAACACATTTTAAAACTCATTTATATTTTACATTGTTTATCTTCATTCCCATTCATTCCCTGAAACATCCAGTTTAATAAATAATTTCCAGTGTTCAAAAGACACCTGATCATATTCTGATTATTAATTTATGATTCACAACCAGAATATCAAAAATACAGATAGAAATAATGAATATTAATATAAATGCATTCTGCCAGTAGAAGCTGTTCATGTGCATCTGAGCAGTGCAGGTTTTTATTTATGTGCAGGTGTTTTTTAAGGTAACAGGCTGCAGGGAGAAAACAATGCTGCTCTGGCAGCTTTATTAGTGTCAGCACAGCATATCTGTGCTAATAAAAGCTTCATCTGAAGTCATTGCAGCTGTTACAGCTGTCTGACAGCTGTCAAACCTGACTGACAGCTGATCAGCTGTTATAGCCGACTGAAAGCTACTGCCACCGTCATCACAAACTGACATTGCTCATGACATAAACAGTATCTAATGTCCCTTAAACCTATTTCCATTTCTTTCCTTGGATGGTTTCCCAGAGTCTCTCCTCAGTGGGACGGACTAAGATGCAAGGAAAGAACCGAGTGAAGAAAACATAGATGTGATTTAAGTGACTTGCTAATGTCCTTTTATTAGGATGGTAAAAGATGGTGCTGCAGGCTTCAAATGCAAACTAACAGGTGACATCATATCTCCCTACATCCACCCAACATCTGTGGATGGATGTAGGGATGGATCCAACATCTGTAGTCTGTCTAATATGAACTGTGTCAGTTTCATTGATGAACCCACAGAGAACTTCCACCCAGTTGTGCAGCTTCTGGAGCTTTAGCTTGTTTTGTCAGGACATTTAACTTTTAATCAGTCTTTCCACTTTCATCTAACTTTTCAAACTGAAAAAAGAAAAACTTGACTGACAAAAGCAGCAACTAGTTAATGAAGAATGTGGAACATTTTGTAGCTAAGAGACAGATATTTCCCTCAGGTTTTGGTGAAAATAAAAAAAGGGTGTTTCATTAACAGATCGAAACCAACAATCATACTAACAGGTACTGTGTGTCTCTCCAAAGCTGGATGTAGATTAAATATGTGAAGCTGATGGAGGTGAAAAACAGATCCAAGCAGACACAAGGAACAAGAGAGCAGAGAGAAATGTGGATTACAAAATTAAAACAGTAAATTTACAATTTTAATTCATAAGTGTTGCAGATGTTTATACAACATTACATTTTTTTACGCTGCACCTACAATACCTAGAGTCTAGTTTATTGTTTTCAATTAAACTGGGCAGCACAGTGGTGCAGTGGGTAGTTCTGTTGCCTCACAGAAAGAAGGTTAATTGGAGACTTTCTGGGGTGTATCCCTGCCTCTTGCCCAAAGTATGCTGGGATTGGCTCTGGTAGACCCATGTGATCCTAGTAAGAAATAAGCAGGTTTAGAAAATGGATGAATGTTATTTTTAACTGATTTTCAATGATGTTTTTCTTTAAGTGTTTATTGCTGGGTTTTTGAAAGCCATAAACTAATATCACAATGTTCATAATGATAATAGTTCATTGATGATTGTTCCTGTTTTTGCTTGTATTTAAATGCAAATGCAATGCAAATCATTTTGCTGCCTCAACAAATTGTAAATACAGATACAAATACTGATCTCTCTGCAGAATCTCTATGATACCTGCAACACTGCTCCAGGTCACATTTACTACAGCTGCTAGATGATGTCTGACATTCAAACATTTTTCTCATGAGAACAGCATCATTTACAGCATGGATGCCCTTGCTTCACCGTTCTCAGGCTTATTTGTTTACTTCATGGACACTGACGTCATTTTTTTTTTTTTGTTTTAGCCTGGGTCCTTCATCCTGTTAACCCCCCCTTCATTATCACCTAACAAACCTTTTTTATTCCCTTTTTATTTGGCTGAATAAACAGCTCTGAACATCTTCCCTGAGGAAAAGCGTTGATGTTTATCCTACCTGGCAGTGCCAGCTACAGTGGGAGGGGAGATGTACTATGAATCCATTGTCACTGATTTGTTACTAAGTGTGCCTACAGGCTGTGGCATCATGAGATTACCTACCCGCCTGGATTCATGTCACTGGGGGGGTATTGCGAAGTCTGACATGGGAGGTCATTTACCTTTGAAGCTAATATAAAACGTGGCTGAGTGTCCCAGCATGCTCTGCTGTGTGGTGGGCTGCATTTAGAAGCAGGTGAGATGTGGAGGCTGCATTAGAGCACCACCAGGTGATTAAATAAAGGGCTGCTCGCTCTCTCCACTCATCTCAGGGTAAATTGGAAGTCAAAAGCATCAAGCATCGGTTAAATCTATCTTCTTAGTTTTCTGTCATTTCTTTCCAATATATAATCTCTCCTTTTCTCATTTTCTCTCCCCTATTTCTTATTTCTACCCCCTGACCTGTAGTGAGCTCATCTGATTGTTCCATCCTTCAGTCATACACTCTCCCTGTGAGGATTATGCTTAGATTCAGAACCTACTCCCCTTAGCATCCTGTGTTTTCAAGTGCTAGGTCAGATCATTTCCTCACAGGCTGCTCTAGTATTTCCACTTCAACTAAGCCCCTTATTCCAGTTGTCTTCGCTCTTTTAAACACAGTCTGTGTCAAATAAATCTTTCATTCTCAATGATCTAATTACATCCGATAACCTTGATTTCCTTCTCCTTATGGAGATCTGAGTTAAATCTGGAGTTTGCTCCCCCTAGTGGAGCTTTGCCCACCTCGTTATAATTTTATGAATGCACCTGGGTTAACAGGCCTTGGTGGGGTTATTGCAGCTGTTTTTAAGAAACTTTAAAATTGTGTGTATAGTAATAACCCAATTTGCACTGTAAATCATCCCCCATTTATATATGGCCTTGGCTTTTCTTCTCCATACCTCTCCTGTCCCAGTTGTTAATACAACCCCTTAATTGATAGCATCAGACAGTTAATAAGGGACTAAAGAAATGCATGAAAAGATCTAAACCTGAGGTGCACCACCTACATCTAAAAGAGTTATTGATTACACCAAACCATTAAGGATGCTGTCTGCTTTTGCAGCTCTCACAACCAAGCTTTCTGTATAGTACCACGAACTACTTATAAGTCTCTCTTTTCCTGCCATTCCCACCTTATGTTCTAATGACAATCAAAACGTTTTACCTTCTTCTGTTGGAAAGATTAATATGAGGTCCGATTCTCCCCCGACCATTTTAGTCACCTAATTAACTTCAATTTCCAGCAGGTTCGTTATAGAAACTGTAGCTCGTATGCATCCCTCCTCCAGTCCTTCTAAAATCCCTCCTTCCTGTCTTTGGTTCCAGCCTGCTCTCTTTTATCAATTACTGTTCCAATCCCAATGTGCCCCATAAAGCCTGCCTCTGAATTGCCAATGAGCTTTGTATTTATATTTAATATGTTCTTATAGCTTCCATGTTTGTTTATCATTTTCTTCCCAACACTTCAGGGCTTCCCATGGTAACTCCTTATTTAACATCATAACACTATGAATTATGAGTAATTCCCCCCAGCAAAGTCTGCAGAAACGGGGATTAACAGAGTGTGTGCATAAACGGCTCAAAATGTCTGCCAGAGCACTCGACAGTTTGACAGCAGGACAGCACTAAACCATCATGGATTTAGCAGCAATGTGCCTCAGAGACCATGAGTGTGGACATTGGGATCGTGCCTGTCTCTCACATCCTGATCTTTACCTGAACATTTTTCATGTTCAGCCAGTCCTTCAACAACTCATGCTAGACCTTTCCCACTTAGAAAGTTATAGACCAAGCTCCAAGTGACCCTTTTCATTCAAAATCCCAGAAAAAGTCATTACGTCCAAATCCTGTAGTCGGTTCAGGGTCATAACAGCTTTGATAAATTTCAATCTGTCTTCACATGCCTCAGTCAAACTCTTCTAAAGCACTTAGATGGTCCGAAAATGTGACAATAATGTGTCCCACATTATCCTGGTTCCCTCCATTGGCCTCCTATTAATTTAGAATAAACTACAAGATTCTGGTGATTCCATACAAAACAGTGCATGACCTATCTCTATCCTTGTTTCCTTTCCTCTTTTATTCTTGCTTCCTCTGTATAGCTCCTATTTCTTCTCCTCCTCTTTCTTCCTTTCATCTCTATCATGTTTCCTTTCCTTCCCTTTATCCTCATTTAATATTCCCTCTCTTCTCTCCTTTCCTCTCGTCTCTCCTTCTTTCCTTTCATCACCTCTGAATATGCCCTGTCTTTCGTCTTCTCTTCTCCTCATCCACACATCTCTCCTTTTCACTTTCTCATTGTATATAATTCGTTCCTCTCATCTCTCATTTTCTTTGAAATTTCCTGCCTTTCATTTACCCTTTCTTCAAACATCTCTTCCTCTCTCCATCTCCTCTCCATCCATTTCTGTCTATTTCTTGCATATCTCCTCTCTATTAGTCTCTCTCCTCCTCCTCCTCTTCCTCCTCCTCCTCCTCCTCTCTTCCAGCCGTATAGAATCACTGAACATCGGCAGCAGCAGCAGCAGCATCACTCAGTACAGCAACGACTCGCATGAAAGTGAAGACCGCGTTTTTTTTCTTTTTCTCGCCTCTTTGTTGTTTTCTTCTACCCTTCTATTTTTTATCACTTCTTCATACTCAGCCTTTTCATTTCAATAATTTTTCTGTACTTTTCGATCCTTTTTTTTTTTTTCTCTGCCACATTGAAGGTACCATGCATTCTAAAGAGGGTTTCTGCTCTATCTACAGTATGTAGCAATATGCTTTTCTTTTTGTACATTATATTGTAGATAGGTAGGACAGTTGTATAGATTCAGTCCAGTATGTCGACCTCTGGACTCACATCTGCTTCTTTATGAATGGATATTTTAGCAGGTATGACTTTTCTTTAATCCTAACTTAATTCATGCCAATCACTCTTTCTATCAAAGAATACAGGTATGATGTGTGTACGATATAAAATATTGACGGTCAGTTGTAGTGCTGAGGATTTGGAATAGACACAAAGAGGAACGTGATTATCTTTTAAAAGCATATATTTTATCAGTAGTGAGGATTTAATGGATCTTTTTCTTCTCGACCAAAGAGGCACCTTTTGAATTTTCCTGGCAGATCAATTCACCTAGTCTTTTCTCTTTTCTTCTCTAATTCCTTTTGCCATTCTGTATTTTTTCTGTTCAATTATTTTCCCACTGACTGGCTTTGAATGGCACAGGACTTAAAAATGGGGATCACAACATCAGCCATTTAACTAGGATGGACTTTTCGGTTGCGTTGACACCAGCGATGGCCGCGATTCCGCCCACTTTACTACCAAACTCTTCTTTGGATAATGTTAGCCAGGTGTCCTCTTCCTCGTCGAGATCTCCTCCTCTACCTCCTCACTCACAGGTGGCATCAGTGTTCATCGTGCTGGTGGTGACGGTCATCATCCTGGGGACGGTGGTGGGTAACGTGCTGGTTGTGGTGGCCGTATTCACCAGCCGAGCCCTGCGGGCGCCTCAGAACCTCTTCTTGGTGTCTCTGGCATCAGCCGACATACTGGTGGCTACACTGGTCATCCCCTTCTCCTTGGCTAATGAGGTGAGGCAACCAAAACTTTAGATATTTATACTCCGAGCATGTTTTCACTGACCTAGTTTCTTTGCTGTGGTGCCTGGATCTCTCCCTGCTGCCTCTATCATCTCTCCCTGTTTCTCTTTACTCTCCTCACCCCAAGCTCCTGTCAGACACCACTATCATCTGCTCAGGCTTCTCTGTCCCCCCGTTTGCTCAAACTTTCTAAAATATGAACAGAATAATGAAATAAAAACACACATTGAATTCTCCAGGACCAGAACTGTTGTAATGAAACTTCCTCCTTCTTCACTCTTGGTTAATTTATGATGATCGAAAACAGCTAAAAGATTAATAAGACACAAACCTGTTGTCACATCGTTTTTAACTGTTTAGCTGATCGGTCATAATTACCTCCATCAATGTTTGTTTGTTTGTCTGTTTATTAGCAAAACACCCCAAAATGTTTTGGTCAGATTTTCAGCAAATTTTCAGGAATTGCTGGGAATGGTACCATGAACAGGTTGTTAAATTTTAGTAATGATCCGGACTAAATCCTGGTGTCTGGATCACTTTGAATTTTTTGGTTGTTTGGTAGAACTGTGGTAAATCGACCTTCAAATAGGTGCCATCATTTGTCGCCACCTGGTGGTGATATTTTATCTCTTTATTATTGGTTTGATTTGTATCTTCTGGGGACCATGAATTGCACAAACATGTTGGCATCCATCCAATAGCTGTTGAGATAGAAGCAAAGTGGTCTATTGATCCATTGACTGACATCCTAACATTGCCTTCTCCAGATACATGGACTAACGATCCAACAAGTTGAAAGGTCAAAGGTTCAATCTAATTGTCAAGCAAATTTTAAACAAACTTTTGACACAAAACAGAAATGATTGATGAATGATGCTGTGTCTTTCCATCATCTGGTTTGGAGCCAAAAAAACACTGGATCAGGATGGTAACTTCATCAAGGTTTGGGGAAACAGACTATGCTACATGTCTGTAATAACCAGAGTAGAACAAATGAGGCAGAAAACAAACCAGCCACCTTGTTGATCTGAGAAAAATGGAGTTTCTAACATCACAACAGGAGCCATTCTAAATGACTTGTATTCAGGCAGGTTTCAGAAAAACTACAGAGGAGGTCAGACCACAACAGAATGAGAGGATGGTCTCATTTCACAGTTTGTTTGTTAGCAGAACACATTTTTTTTTCAGAATAGGGCCCATTGAATTTTAACCGTGATACAATGTGTTTGGAAGCAACAACATTGGCTCGCTTTCCTTTTGTTTTTCTCCTGCCACTGTACTGTAACTGATGTGGTAGCACTGCATGACATTATTTTCTTTGGTGGTGATGGTGTAGCTGTTAACTCAATTATGTTCTTAGAAAAATATCAATACTCCATCTTTTTAATTTCCCATGAGGAAAACAAGACGTCACCATGTGTATCTTTTTGTTCTGGTTCTCAACAATGCAAAAGAGGTCTCAGTTAAAATCTTGGGCGGCACATGGTTGGTGAAACATTAATATTTTGCTTTTACATTCTTTTCTCAATTGCTTTGGTTCATTTCTCAAATGGGAATGAATATTCCCAAAGCAACATGTGCAAACCTCTAAACAGCTTGGCACCTGCTCAATACAGATTGAAATACCTCATTCTTACCAACACATTTCAAATGATGTGAAAAATGACACATTTTCATCTTTGCAAATGAGTAAGTTGTAAGTTGTCAACAGTTTGCACATTTACTACAACTATCTTGCTGTTGATTGCTGCTGAAAACTGATGATGTTGTTTTCAGTCAAAACATGTAGAAATAACTTCATTGTGTAAGCAATCACATGCACAACAGTCCATTCAGTTGTCACAATCTGTCAGGCATATATACGAGGAATAACATCACAGGAATATGGACAGAGGTAGAGGGTGTTGGTCTCTGCTTCCTGCAAGGGAAGCTGCTTGTGATGATATCACAGCAAATCATTTGTCAGGGCTGGTTGTTGCAGGCAAGGTGATTTTTCCCTGTTGCATCACAAGGGAGAATATCAGGTGTGATGTTGAAGAAATTCTGTAGCCAGACAGACGTGAGTGTGAAGATGCCAAGAGAGGTGGCATTTCAACTGTGAAACCCAGCTTTACTTTGTTACTGTGGGCTAAACGTTATTGTCCTGGTTTTAGTTTGATGTATTTTTGTATTATAGTATATAGTTCCCCGGCAGGGTGTATGCAACGTGTGATGTGAAACCTTGTACCATTGAAATCATTTCATTTCGAAACATAATTTTATTCAGTTCACTAGCAAAACACATTCTAGGACAGTAACCATTCAGTGTCAAAGAAGAAATGGGCCAGAAGTGAAATGTGAAATAATATCAGGGTTCACTGCCATTCTGACAAAACATCTCAACATTTTGACTAGAATTGTTTACAGAAGAACATTTCATTTTGAGGCCACTGACCTTTCCTATAAGAAAATTGGAAATGATTTAGTTTTGAAGCATGAGTTCACTGTTTTGGGTGAGATAAAATCATTTGCAGGTGAGCTAGGGTGTTGTGCTGAACCACATAATGTGATTTCTGTTTCAAGTAATGAGCCAAAGCTGCTAAGAAAAAATGTGCTTTCTTATTTGTCGCTTGCCTGTGTTCTATGAGAGGAGGCACCCAACATCAAACACATTTCAGCACAGCACACTATTCTCTGTTGCAATGAAGAGACAACATGTGATTTAGGCTTTGAAAACCGTTGTAACATCTTAAACCTTTGACATTTTTTAAATAATTTCAGACAATTTAATGGTATCTTTTCAACCCTGAAATTGGTGGGCGTCTACTTTAAGTGCTACTGCTGTTTCCTCTCAGATGTTCTCATCTGCACTGAGTTAAAAAAGGTTAGTGGTTTGTCACTGCTTTTCATCACCCATTAATACTTCAAACCTACCTGGAGCTTCTTTCGCATCACTTCAGACATTACAGACTCTTTTATCCGCTGTCTTTAGATCAGCTGGTGCTCTCAGTTGGTCCAGGTCTGTTCTTCTCTTTTTATTCAAACATGTTCAAACCACAGCCTTCCTGGTGTCGTGGATCAACCTGTCGGACTGATTGATCATCTGTCTCCTACTTGAACTCTTCAGGTTCATGTGTTTCCTTATTTTCCAAGTAATTGGTTTCACAATTCCACCTAAAAAAAGGACTGCCAATAAATCAAGTGCTGTGGCAAACTGAAGACAAAGCTGAGATTTCAAAGAAGAAATAATTAAATACAATAGCATTCATTCCATTGCAGCTACATTCTTACTGAACACTTTTCAACTTGACATTGATGCTTTGAAGACAGGTTGAGACTAAATTAATAGAAAATATGAATATTTTCTCGCCTAAACTAGTGCTACAATTAATTATTGTACATGCCATCACCAGGATTTTTCTCGCTCGTTGCTAAGGGGGAACCTGTTCAATCTTGACAAATCTTCATGACTTCAGAGTTACTTTATATGGAAGCAGACACGGCACCAAGCACATTCAATATAAATGTAGTTTTTAATTGAATGTGGCCAAAAAAAAAAAATTAAAGTTGGCTATAAACCTAATACAAGTGACCACAAGGAAATGGCAAAAACCTATTTCATGGCTGCTGTCTGGTGCTGAGTCTTTCAGCAATAACAACACAACCCATCAGTAAAGAGACAAGTGCATTTAGATTATAGGTGTAATCAGACAACTGTGCATTGGTAATCATGTATAATCAATCCTTGATTCATGTTTCCAAACAAAGTCATTCAAAAGCCACCCCTCTTGTCTGTTTAATAGGCCTAATGCTACTAAGGGCTTTCAGCTCTTTCTGGAAGGAACAATTATTGTAAACATTCTGCTTAAACTGCAATTTCAATATAATTACTGCATAAATGCATACAATTTGTCATCATTTTAAATGTGTTTGACAATGCCAAAACAGTGTGTTAGCATTGAAACTAGAAAAGCACTATGAGAGCAAAGACCTCCGCTAAGAATATTGTGACTCCCACCCAACATTGTTGTCCTAGGCACAGTCAGTCCTCTCTTGAAAATAAAGTTGCTCTTCTAACAAGAAATCATCTGCAACTTTGTGACTGCATAGTGATAAAGCTTTTTATGTAAATAAATAGAGTCCACTCTTAGTGTCCACTCTTAGCTATGCACCTGTTTGAAGGTCCATTTACAGTTACTGTATGTTACCAAGCAAAAAAAAAAAAAAAATTCAAAGTGATCCAGAAACCAGGATCACTCCCAGATCAATACCAACAAGTGATGATCTGTTTATGGTACCATTTCTAACATTTGCTGAAAATTTGAAGAAAATCTGACAAAAACCTCTTGAGTTATTTATTTGTTTGCGAACAAACAGACAAACGCTGGTTAAAACATAACCTTGTTGATGGAGGTAAATATGATGCTGAAAATATATATTATTGCAGGTGGTGGACTATGAATGAGAAAGGAGTTAAATGGATGAATTTTGTGTGAAAGCAGTGAAACAATGATGTTTGGTCCACACAGACTTCTGTTCCTCTGAAGGTGTGAAGAGTTTTGGCTTCAGTTACGACCAAAATGCTTCGGCAATCAAAACAAACTGTCAGTGTGCAAACTGTGCATTATTTATGATGTTATAGATACAATTTATATCACAATGTCAGAAATGATGTGGTATTCCATTGGGAAAGAGTAGCTGGTTATTAACTTTTACAGTCAGTCAATCATCTTCTATACCTGCTTATTTCTCATTAGGGTCACATGGTCTGCTGGAGCCAATCCCAGTGCATTACAGTGAAAGGCAGGGATACACCCCAGATGGTCTATCATGGGGCACACACACCATTCACTCACACACTCACACCTACAGGCAATTTAGAGTTGCCAATTAACCTCAGCATGTTTTTGGACTGTGGGAGGAAGCCGGAGTACCTGGTGAAAACCCACGCAGACACGGGGAGAACAGGAGGTCTTGAACCTGCAACCTTTTGCTCTGAGACAACAGCGCTAACCCCTGCTGCACTGTGTCGCCCATTAACTTTTACATACGTCTTTAATTAAAAATGAATGCAAATACTTCAGTGCTTGAGGGGGATTAACTGGGGCTACACAGACTTGTGCCATGCAGCACTGTGCCTGCTTGATAAAAGAGGAGTTGATTGACAACAAGTATTGATTGACAGCCTGGGATTGAGCCCACCCCTGACTTTAGCTTTCTCTGAAATATAGTAGCATCAGGTGGAAATACTCAAGTAAAGTACAGGTAAAGTACCTTCTACTTAAGTGCTTGAAGTAAATGTTCTTATTCATTACTTTCCACCATTGCCGCAAACATCTACAAAAGGGAAAGTACAAGCTGTGGAAGAATTTGATGTATATTTTAGAGTCTTGGTCATGGAAAGATTGTCAGCTTCAATCATTTCACAGGGAGCTGAGATGAAACCATTCAGGGCTAACTCTCAGCGGAGGTTTCCTGCAAGATAAACCATTTCAGACAATGTGGCAGCTTTGAGATAGTCACTGAAATTTGCAGTAATTTAAATTTGCAGTGAGACCCTGACTAACTAATGCTGACTGAAGAATAAAATATAAAAGACACGTTTCCTTTGCTTCTTTAAGCTAAGAAAGTAACCCAAGGTAACACGTTTTAATTGATTTCTTGTCTTTTCCAGGTCATGGGCTACTGGTACTTTGGCTCTACCTGGTGCTCCTTCTACCTGGCTCTGGATGTCCTGTTTTGCACCTCCTCCATCGTCCATCTCTGTGCCATCAGCCTCGACCGCTACTGGTCCGTCACTAAAGCCGTCAGCTACAACCGCAAACGGACGCCCAAACGGATTAAAGCAATGATCAGCATCGTGTGGCTCATATCCATCGTCATCTCTTTCCCGCCGCTCCTCATGACGCAGAAGGAGGAGAGCTGGGATCCGGACGGAGAGGAGGACGGCGACACCCAGAGGCAGGAGTGTCTTCTCAACAACCAGACGTGGTACATCCTGTCCTCCTGCATCGTGTCCTTCTTCGTCCCGGGGGTCATCATGATCCTTGTCTATTGTAAGATCTACCGCGTCGCTAAGCAGCGGGCCTCCACCGTGTTTGTGGCGAAGAACGTGATGGAGCGGCAGCCGTCCCAGTCCGAGACCTGCTTTATAGGCCCCGGCAAGACCTGCCAAAGACAGGGAGCAGGTGGCAGGAAGCCCCCTTATGAGGTGAACAGCCCGCGGCCTGTGAACCGCCACGGCTCTTCCAACACAGATGGAATCCACGGTGGCCAGAGGAGAGGAGAGCTGGACGATATTGATTTAGAGGAGAGGATCTGCGACAAAAAAACATCCACCTTGTTTCCCGCGTCACTCCGCTTCCCCAGGAGAGCCGGAGGGAGGGTGAAAACAGAAGAAGAAAAGGACGCTGAGGAAACAGCAAACAGGTTGAAGCCTCCTCCTCCTCCTCCTCCTCCTTCCTGTGCCTCCATATCATGGGCGTCATCCGACCACTGCTCCCACCACTTCCTCCTCCCCTCTCCCGTGCCTCGGCAGATGTCTCTGTCCAAACACAAAGTGGCACAGATGAGGGAGAAGCGCTTCACGTTTGTTCTGGCGGTGGTCATGGGGGTTTTTGTCCTCTGCTGGTTCCCTTTCTTCTTCACTTACAGTCTCCACGCCGTCTGCAGAGAGAACTGCACCATCCCAGACACACTCTTCAACCTCTTTTTCTGGATCGGATACTGCAACAGCTGCCTGAACCCCATCATATATACTATTTTTAACCGAGACTTCAGGAGTGCCTTCAAGAAGATTTTATTCCCAACTCACAAACGAACATAGGATGTGAATGTATGTGTGTGTTTGAGGACTTTCAGCTCACACACACACGCACAAGCAGAAAGACACAAACACATATTTGTGCACACAGTTTTAAGCCTGTTTTCCTGTGCTGTCATACTGACATTAAAGGGCTTATCCTAAAGCCTGAGAATTGATTCATTTTTTATGTACTCTTTAATTCTGTGGTCTTCAACAGGAGATCTAGGGGGTCCTCAGAATTACTGCAAGAAGTCCTCCAGATTGGGGTCTGCCGATCGATTATTCTGACATATCTTTATATATCTTTATATTTAGACATGCCCATTTTCCTGTGCTCTTTTCTAAAATGGATGGCGGTTTTCCACGGCTTTCGTTGGATAAGCATGTTATGCTATATGGGAGCGCAAAGTATAATAGGCTATCACATTAATATTAGTTCTATTTATGTCGGAAAAACTGAATATTTAACAAATAGTAAAGTGATGCTACTCCAACAATGAAAAACAAAAAGAGTTTAAGTAGTTGGGCGCTTGAAAAATAATGTTATGTCTTTCCTCTACTCTGACAATTAGACATCAATATTGGAATAGTAGCATGTAACCCTCCAAATTATAGTTTGATAATATTTAAACATTTTTCCCCTTTTACTAACCAATAACACAGATCTAACAAAGATAAATTCAATAAAAAAATACTTAAATAAACATTTAATCTACACAACATTAATAACAGACTGCCAATGAATCCCCTCCCACATACACACAATTAAAACATGAACATATAAATCTGTCAGTACCTATTATTTTAATACTCTAGTACTGTATGCATGGTAACAAGGTATATTTATAGTACAAGGTAGTACACACAACAAAGTTTTATACTATATAATACAGTCAGGGGTCCAGGTGCCGTCTCTCAATCCTTGTCTCCCTGCTCTAATATATTAAATAATGACTTCATATTTAATTCATCATAAGCCAAATAAAAGTGATCATGACATTGATGGTGTAAATCATTATGATCGTTATGCTGTGAAGACAGGCTCCTGATGCAATAATGGTTCAACATAAGAAATTGTGTTTCGCAACTTGATCGTTAATAAGAGAAAAATGGCCGCAGGGCAACAAACTCTGTCCCCGCAGAGCTGTGAGATGTCGCTCTACCGTAGCAACGAGGCTAACTGGTCCTTCAATCCTCTACAAAAGCTAATTTATAAGAAACCGGGCAAAACTGACTGCGCTTTGAAAAATCCACAATGGGTTCTAATAGTTCCCTGCGCCTCAGAGTAATTAAACAAGCGGCATCTAAAGTTTAAACAGAACAGAGGCGAATAAAAGTTAGCAGTGTCAAACGCAAAAGCAATATTCTGTTGACACTGCACAGCTCGGGGGCAAAGACATTAAATATTCATGTGCAGCCAGCAGATGGGCTGAGCTGCTGTAAACAGAAAGTGAAAGGACAAAGGAGAACGAAAAGGGAGAGGGAAGAACACAGAGAGCCTGACTATAACCTCTGAATAAATAGAACAAACCTCGGGCTCAGGCAACGATGGATAATTGTCCTCTGAAGCTCAGGATGAAATAACTGGGTGGATCCTCTGTGGGCTGGAATGAGTCAACGCTCACATCTCCACTGTCTGGAAAACAGTCAAACCTGACCGAGCACAATCTGGACACAAGCTCCAACAGGAAGCATAAATAATTACAGATTCAATCAGTCACTATATGTAGACTGCAGAATAGTTTGTGCAAGAAAAGTTCATCTATTGCTTTTCCTGAGACATTAATCAGGCACAATGCACCTTTCCAAATACAGAGATATGAGCTGCAGAGTCCAAGGCCAGAAGTGAGGTCATATCATTCTCGTTGCTATGCAACACCAAGTTTGATAACAACTCGCAGGTTGCATAATTAACAATCTCACCTGGTAGTCAAATTAATGAAAAGTAAAATAAGTGGTGAAAATCAAGGCCAAAAAAAAAAAAGAACTGAAAGATCACAGTTCAGGCTCTTAGCTTCATAGTGGAGAGGTAGAACAGCAAGTGAAGAGCAGCATTTCATTTTACACAGCAGCTAACTCCAGTAGGATGCTACAGACAACACTGTAGTGTAACTATCATAATATTTCATTCCTGACTTCATATTACCGTCTACTCTCGTGTTTTCTACCAGGCTGAATTCAGAATTAAGAAATACCCACAAATTAGCTTTTCCATCATTGTTCTTTCCTCTTTTTAAACCATCATATTCCACAATCATCACCAAATGTTACTCACAGAATTGTTATTGTAACCATAATGTTGAACGCCATCCTCTAATCATTTCTAATAACACCAATTGGTCAAATTACAATATGCAATGTAAGAGGTGTGTCTTGCAGTGATGAATTTATCAGGGACTGTGCAGCTCTGCTCGGCTTCATGCAGCTTCATGCTAATTTCAGCTCATTGTTTATCTGTCCAGCTGCAATTTTAGTTTTGCTTTGCTCTCAGAGCTCTTGGTGCCATTCTAGGTCACAGGAAGCAGCTGCTTTTCAGAGAAAAAAACGCTTAAAAAAACAATCGTACACAACCTGCTCAAAACTACACAGCAAACAGAGAATGTTATCTACAGCTGTTGAGCATTTAGCAGCTAAATTGACAGATATTTACCTCAGGAGTTGGTAGAGAGAAGAACAGAGAGAATATTGGACTTACATTCATGATGTGGACAAAAACACAGCAAACACTCCATATGAATGATAATGTTAACTGATGTGGAGATAAGTAACTGTTAACCACACAGTCAGAGGGGTTGTTTTGCAATCAAAAAAGGTTAAATAATAATCAATTATTAATTAACAATTAATAACCAAACTTAAACATAGTGTTGTCACATTATAACTTTATTATTATTTGATAATTGAAAATCTTGACTTGGTGGTGACCAATCAGAGTAACACCAGGTTCATTCACATTTATCCTCTGGGAACCTTAATATCAGCAAATCTGATGCCAATCCATCTGCAATTTGTTCAGATATATTACTCTAGATCAAAGTAATTTGCTCCGACACTAAACTGCTGCCCCCAGCATGACTTAAAGAGGACATACACACATTTGCATGTGTCTATATTTGTACTCCGGGGCGCTAGTGGAATATCTTTGCATGATTTACAGCTATAAAAAAATGTATGCAGCCCCTCAGCTTCTGTGTGAATCAGGCCATATTTGCTGCTGATGAAACCAACTGTGTTCTGATCAGACATCTTCAACTTCCTGCAGGTCAGCTGGCTACATGAACAAACAATAGTATCAGTACTAGTACATTTTTGAAATGGGAACTTAACACAAGTGCATAATGTCAGCAACACATTGAACAACCTTCACAACATTCTAAGTGGATCCAAAGGGGGATAGGAGTCGTGAGAACATGCAGAAGGACACAGAACGATGCTTTGCGTGCATACAAATATTCTGAGTAACCAAAGTGAGGGAGAAATAACATGCAGGGCTCCACAGGGTAAAAGCAAAACAAACAAACAAACAACAACATCTCTGCTCCTCTGCATCTCTGGTGTAAAAATCTATGTTTGCCAGGGAACAGTTTGAAGTTGTGAGTTTAAAAACACCATATGGATGTAATTACAAGCGGGGAGCAGGGAGCACAGAGAATATTAATCACTGTTTTGTATAGATAAAATAGACGTAAGAGAGAAGCAGCATGTATATGAACAGAAAAAAAAGTAGAATATGTTCTCAGTAAGTGCTGAATGTGAAAAGATTATATCCAAACACAATGTTTCACGGAAACAGTGAAGTGATAAGTGCAGCATGCAGAGTGACTTCAATGCGCTGAATAAATTCTTCCTTTCTTTGACATGACTGTTATTTCCAATTGGAGACAAGGATGTAATCACCTCTTGGATGGAGGGGAGATTTATTCTCCCTTTTGAGGTTTCAGGTTGGTTTTCTTCTTAAAAATCTCTCTTGACTGTGTCCTCTTACCGTCAATCTACTGTAGTCATATATCATAGTGTTGATTTAATTATTACCATATTATCTCCATGTGTGTTTCCAGGGAAAGTGTGGTACAGCTACCTTTGTGCAAAAAGTACTATAAAGCTGTGCGGCACATGATAAACTGCATCAAGTGAAGCCACCTTCAGTAACTATGAAACAAATGATGCAGTAAATCACTGACTCAGCTTTCTGTGGCACTGATGGAGTCACACAACCAGAGAGAACTGAAGGGAACAGACAGACAATTCATCTTAATTCACATGCCAGCAGCTCTTTGTCCTCATTGCAGTGATAATGAGGTTTGAGAGTTTTATTAATGCATCATTTATTGACCGCAGATACACAATTAAACATTTAGGAACATTTCTCATATATGAGCTCAATACATTATCTAATGTTTGAGAGCAATTACTGTAGATATGATGATGCAGTGCAGGAAGCTGTGATGGCTCAGCTGGATAAGAAGCTGGTGAGTGTTGCTTTATGTAACTTGATGCTAAAGAAGAAGATGAAGATGACCACCTCAGACCTCAGACACGTCTTCTTTGCAGATAAAAGGTGCTTATTGCAAAAAAACAAACACAATTTTGTCCCAAAATATTACAGACTCACACGCAACACCCGTCTCAATCTCTATATCCCACATGGCATCTCATTTTACTCACGTGTAGATAAAATACTACAGTTTCTATACTGTTCTTGAGTCCACACCTCCAGACTTTTACCTGTACAACTGGTCAAACTCCATCTTTCTGGTCTATCTCACCTTGTGGTATCTGTCTTTGTTCTCACACACCTTGGTTGTAGGCTGCCTATTCCATTCAAATATGCACTATCAGTCCAAACAAGTAAAGTTCTTTAGATTAATTTAGATTTAAGCAAATTAAGAGGTGGAAAATACACTACAAACTTTGCATCCTAAATATGCTTAAAAAGTCAAAATTTCTTAATTGTAGAAAAATATATAAAAACCCTAAATCATTATTTCTGATTGTGCTCTGTGCTACGTGTTGTATGACATACTACAATAATTCAATTGACTTATAAATATTGCATCTGTATCCAAAGCTAATAATGTTATTCCCCTATGCCTTCGGTCTCTGTAGTCCACACAGTATACACCTTGTGAATATGAGTCTGATATAGTCCTTCAGTTGTTTCAGTTGTTACCGTAACTTCAGACAAAAAGTAGAAACAACGAGGGTCGATTTCTTCATTACGACACAACTCAAAATAAAATTCCTGTTTCATTTAATTTTAAAATAAATCAAATAAAAGTTTTTTTTAAACTTACCTGTGCAGACTCCAGCTTCTAGCAGCAGCACAGCTACAATGAGACTTGAAGTGAAAAATGACAGTTGACAGAAAGTTGTCTGCCCCATATTTTACAACAAAGACGACACTGTTATCAGAACTGTTGCCCTTGTATTGATCCTCAACTTAAGGATTTAAGTATTAACAACTCACCAAATTATTTTGCGGGATAAAACTGTCATGCTTTGTTGTGATAAATTACATTATTGCATTACATTAATGTCAATAATTTATATTTTCAAATTTTACTGACATAAACTGTTTTAGGCTTTTTTTGCAGTGGGCAAACCCACTATGGTCCTCATGTCATAGGGACCTGAGATGCTGGTCCTACTAAAACTAGTAAAAACTGAAACAAATCTTTATATCTTCTTGCTGATTCCAGCACATTGTCTGTTTAAATTGACTGTGTGAATAAATCCCAGAAGTTCTCATTACCACCCATACATATAGTATTAAATATGTTCTGTTAATATTTCATCAGTCTTTCTTCCTGTTTTTTAATGTAAAGGTAAATTGGTTTCTCCTGATACCTCATAGTCAAAAGCAGATTTATTTTGTTAGAATTCGTCAATTACAGCTCCCATGAGGCTCTAGCAGTTCTTATCTGACAATGAGGTTGTGTCTCAATCTCATTCCCAATTGTAATTCCAGCAGGTTTTAATTAACACTCACTCAAGTATGCAGTGCACACAAGAACGCTGTGAAAGTGCAATGCACAGAGGAAACTCAGGAGCCACTCAGATGCAAAACATCTAAATAAATCCATGAAGATACAAAAACCTGTAAAGTCTTTGGCAAATTTATTTTACTCTTGTTTTACTGGCAGAAACATTCCAAAAAAGGCAGTTGTATTGATGTCTATTGATGTAAGCACCCTATTATTTACTGAAAGAAACGTTGCTGGATGCTCTGGCCCTTGACAGAGCTGTAGTAAATACTAAAGAGCTGGATATTTAAGTAGAAAGTCAAAGTAAAAGAATTGTATAGAGTTGCATTGTTCAGGTGAACTGAAACAGACTGATGGTATGATGCTCCCTCTGTGATATCTGTCAGGATCATTTCATCCATGTTGGTCCAAACTAAAACTTTGGTCCTGATTGTGATATACTGTTCCCCAAAGAATGATTCCTATTGACTTTGGTGACTGATGTTTTATCAGTGTAGTTGATATTTGGAGCTCAGTGAAATATCTCAACAACTGCTGATGGATTTCCATGAAATTGCAAAAGGTGTTTGAGAATACATTCCAACCACTTGGCTGACTTTTACTGTTTGTGCCACCATCAGGAAAATATTTTCACTGACGCTCTTTATTTTTTTCCCACTACTTTGGTTTATGAGCAAATATGTGACAATACCACATTTACTTTGTGTTTAGTGAAACATAACAGTCATACATTCTGTCATCGTGTATAAATGGTCGGTATTATGGTGAAGATGATTGATTTTTCTTTTTACTGCGGACCCCCTGGAACCCCTCAAGGACCCCTGGTGATCCACTAAGTTAAAAGGATGTCAAGAGATTTATGGAGAACATATTGAAATTTCAAGGTTCATCGATAATCTGCTTTTTAAACTGTCTGATATTAAGTGCTTAACAAATATTAGAGGCAGGAGCTTTAACTGTATTTTATTTTTCAGATGAATACACTGGTGTCCATGATATTTTGTGAATTCCATTGACAGATAAACTGAGCAGTCTCAGTCTCTCAACTCACTGTGCTAAACCAACATTGAGCAACCAGTAGTAAATGATGAAAATTACCTGAGGGACACAAATGAAAAGCCTCCATTTTTCAATTTACCAGTTCAGGAAAGCCTTGTAAAGAATATGCAAATGTTCTTTCAAAACTTTTCACAGTTTTATTAACCTGAAGTGTTGTTGCTTCTTGAATTTGAATCATTGAGTGGACAAAATAAAAATTTGAAGTCACCATGGACTTTAGGATATTTTAACAGGCCTTTTCACCATTTTCTGACATTTTCAGCACAAAATGATTAATCACTTAATCAAGAACAAAATTTGCAGATTAATTAACCACCACTATCTGCTCACAGATAAAATATGACTTCATAGCAGTTCTCCTGCTGCTCGGTTCACCTTTACCAGCGAGAGACAGAGATGCTTAATTACACTGAACTGATGCAGGAGGGAGACTTTACAAGTCATTTGCTAGATGTTTGACATATGATCTGTATTCAATCAGGGTTTTTATTACAGGAGAGGCTTGAAACAAACAAATGAGGAGCAGAAACAATCACAGACGTTGCTAAATAGATTCAAGGTTAAAAATCAGGCGGTAAGATGAGACATTTAAGTTTTAAAATCTCTCTCTCTGTCTCAGTACCATGCTCAGTCGTAGTATTGGTGATAGGTGTAATGACATTCCCAGATAAAGCCTTCAGTCTGAACTAGTAAATTTAACTCCATAAAAGATTCTCTCTTCGCTCCTTCAAGGCCATCATAATAATCTACGTGATCTCTCGACATAGAAAAACATGCTGATATTTATAAGCAGGTGAAGGAAAAGGCTCCTCATCAGATGCAGGAACATTCCACAGTCTTTGTGATGACAGTTTTTTTCTTAGCAATTCTATATTTATCTCTTTAATTGTTATGTGTTTCTTTGTGACAGCTTTGCTAATAACTAGGTTCAGAACTAATTACATCCTCTAATAAAGGTGGTAAAGGTTTTTTTCATGGTGCAGCCAATTAGAGGAGATTTGTTTGCCCAGTGTCTTGGGTATGAAAGTCAAATTATGTGTAGCTGATCTCATCAGTTCCTCGATATCGCCCAGTTTCACAACATGGGTAATAACATTCACCATAGAAGTTTAGAATTTAAAATGGCAATGTATACAAATCTTTGTGTTCTTTACCTCAAAAACAACAATATCATATATTATTATAATAGTGATTACAACTTATTGAGTGGATTTAGGCAAGTATTGAAGAAATCTAAATGATTGTTTTAACAATGCTTGAAAGCAACAGTTTAAGCAACAGTGAACAAAATAGATATTTGCAGGTACACATACCTGTGTAATAAAGCAATTAATGTCATTCTCTGTACAAAAGAAGGAAAAGGACTGCAATAAAGTCAATATCTGACAGATATAATAACAATTTAACCAGCATTTTGGTCCAGTGAAGACATCAGTTTTAGGTCAGAAATTGCAATATGTTTGGTTATTTAACCATATGATTGTAATTCTATAGGTTATAACATAGACAAAAGATGAGCCTCACCTCATATGGTTTTATTGGTTCTCTTTCAGTGTTCAGTACTTTTAAAAACTCCGGTTGGTGTATTGAACATTAGGGTCATGGTGAGGACCTGCCACTGCCTCTCTGGCTGCCTTTTGACGAGCCATTAAGATGAACATGGCTTCTTTGTTTTTTGGATTTTTCAATCACATCTTGGAAATATCATCCTAGAAAAGTGACAGGTGCTTATGGTTTGATAATTCGACAGAAAGCCATGTATTCTATTGTACTGAAGGTATGCATTCATGCAGAATATCCATTTTATTTGACATGCGCAAATTACACAGAATGGGGCCACAGGGGAAAACCTCTCACTTTGCTGTGACAGACCTGTGATTATTACTGGTATGTACAGTATGTTATTCAGTTTGGTGGTGCATCAGCCTACAGATTTCTGTCGACTAAATTTACACAACATAATTATATAACTGGAGTTGGAGAACTCTGACATTAATCAGAGTACATGCACTCAGATTAAGCCAATATATATACATATGAATTTACATTCATTTTTTGTCTTTTTCCTCTTAATTAATCACATGTTGACATGTTGTTGTATGAATATCTGTATGAATTTGTTCAAGTTTAACTTTGGTAAATGTTGAGGTGCAAATTTGCACAACTGACAGTGAGTCCAGAAGGTTTTATAGAAAACCTGAAATGCTTTTTTTTTCTATTTTGGATCCTTTGTGATTCTTTTTCCCATTGATGTCTGAACAGGGAACATAAATCAGATCCCAAGAGGTTCTGTGACAGCTTTGAGTTGACAATGTTTAGAAATTCATTAGTTGTGGCTATATCAAATGTGTCTTTGAGTCTGATTGACAGTAAAAAAATGAGAGAGAAAGAAGACAATATATCCAATATATCCAATACCAAGCAGAAATGATGAGTACTTTTTGTGATAGTGGCTGGCGTTTCTGCCTGTTTTTCTCTACTCTCCTCATATTCTGTTTTATATATTCCTTTCTCTTTATTTTTCAAAAGAAAATAGAAATCAGCTTCTGAAAAAAAGATGTTGAACTGAGGAGAAACAACAGACACATTCTCTAACGCTATGATCACGTATTATTCAATGGGAATCAATAGAAGGAGGTTGTTTATCTTCCAGTTTGCAGAAGGCTAATTTACCACAATACACAGTCAATAAATTGTCCCAAAGGATACAGAGTATTTCTCATATTGTGAGATGTAGACAGGTGGTGGCTACTGCCTAAACTGAGGAGACTAGTAAGATGGAAGCCACTTTGAAATCCATATAACCCAGATCATCAAAGCAATCATCGTCCCAGTTTCATGGCGGAAGCTTTGTGCAAACTGAAGCAACTTTGAGAGCTGAAACAGGAAATGTTCATTTCATTTGCCGTCCTGCAGTGTGTGCAGGAAGCTCAAGGACTCCATCGTCTCATCATCGTCTCACCTCATCATCACCTTGTGCCTATGATACATTTAATTTAAACACAAAGTGCTTCATACAGTAACTCAGCTTAGAAGAACAATAAAAGACAATAACGTGTGAAGGATCGATCAATGTATCAGTGGCGTCTTCTAACCACCTTCAACATGTCTCCTGTGGTTAATGAGTCAGAGCCCAAGGCCCAGCCATAACCAATATGATGCACCACCTAAAATATGAAGATTTTAGGTGGTGCCCCTCTTGCATTGCAGTAAATTCCACTGCTAGTGCACATATACTCACAAGAAACCAAATTGCTTTGTCTTAGATAATCTTTTATTTAGTCAGTCAGTCATTTTTTCAGGAATTTTTTATTCCTCATTAGGGTCACAGGGGTCTGCTGGAGCCAATCCCAGCGCGTTACAGCGAGAGGCAGGGATACACCCCAGATGGTCGCCAGCCAATCGTGGGGCACACACACCATTCACTCACACACTCACACCTACGGGCAATTTAGAGTCGCCAATTAATCTCAGCATGTGGGAGGAAGCCGGAGTACCCGGTGAAAACCCACGCAGACACGGGGAGAACATGCGAACTCCACACAGAAAGGTCCCAGACCTTAAAAAAATGGACTGTATATATACTGCTGCACCTCAGGTGGTCACGCCTTACAGGTTGGCTCGTCCTCCCTTCCTTTCTCGACCCTCTCGACCGATGTTGAAGCCTCGCTCAGGTCCGGAATGGGAGACATTGACTTCCATGCGTTCCATGATCGTCTTCTTTTACCATCTCAGGTGCCGGGGGGGGGGTCTTCATGACCATTGTTAACCTTGGTTCATCTTCATCTTCGGATTCATCGATGACTTCAATTTCAGGATATTTCATTGGACTTGAGTTTATTTCAGGGCCCAATCTTTCCATAATGCTTGGTTTGAACACCAGAGGGTGTTCGACCTCTGGTGTTAGTACAGGCATTTCAGGTTCTGGAGGAGGTCTGACCCCTGTTGCTGACCTTCTTGCTCTTCTTTGCACCCATTGAGGGATGTAAGGCCTTATATTTGAGCTCGAACAGGGCCTCTTCATGGCCTCTTGATGAAATGTTTTGAACTCATGGGGCCTTCTGTCACCTCTGTTCCCTCCTCTGTAGTGACCCCTGTGGTGTGGTAAAGGAATTTATTTTGTTACCATAGACATCCAGATTTGTGTCTCTAGTTACAACAGGAAGATCATGAAATTCTAGTTGTCATAGAAACCAATCTTAAACAGCATGGTTGATTCTGGTGTATCAGTAAATGTCTATGATATATATAGGCAGAAATGGTAGAGGTGGGGATGTCGCTGTTTATCTCAAAGACTGTTTTAACAAGTTCTGTTTTAAATTACTGAATTACAATTACTGCTTTGAAGCTATTGCCCTGAAAACTGAATATGACCTTAAAATCTCCTTGGTGGTGGTGGGGTCTACAGACCTCCATCAGCTGATTATTGTGCCTTAAACTAAACTGGAGGAACTACTGCCTCATTATGTTAACTCTGAAGTGATAGTCCTGGCTGATTTTAATCTTGATTGATTAACAACTGAATATGACCTCCTGAAGCAATGTGTAGTAATTTAAATGTGTCACAACTGATTACTTCTCCTACCAGATCCAATCCCATAAAAACATAACAGGTCCACATTATTAGACCTTATCCTAACTAATAGAGCTGATAAGATTGTTGCCAGTGGTGTTTTTTCTCTTGGTGTAAATTATCACTGCCTGGTCGCTTGTATTTGAGATACACGCATACAACAAATTACAAGCTAAACTTTCTGTGAAAAGAAAAACTTTAAGAGCAATCATATAGTAATGATCTCTACCATAGTGATATTCATCTTACCTCTAAAATCTTAGATGATGAAATGGTATCAGACTACTTTTCAAAGAGCTTCCTTAGTATTCTGGATAAGCATTCACCTTGAATAAAAGACAGATCAAATCCTTGGTTCTCCTCTAAACTCTCTGCTCTGTTTAAATGTGGGAAACAGAGTTTAGTCTATTGTTATGTGTTCAGGGATTCCATCCCATTGGCTTGTTTTTAGACTGAGAAATAAATGTACAGCTTTCTCACACAAATCCCACTTTGTATATCCTAATGATACTTCGGTTTTCTATGAATCAAGTGCATTTCCACTACATTTCATATGCATTTTTAAAATGTTGATCAAGAGCAAACTTTTATTATTTGGATTTTAAAAAATCCCTAACATAAACATATATGTTTATCCTCCTGAAACGTATTATTATTCACACTGTTTACTGTGACTGGAAGCTTGCATACATGTAATCAATTTAAAATATAATGTTCTTTGCAATAATAGTGTAAGTATTTTAAGAAAACAATAGAATGTATTCCTGTTTATATACCATATGTATTCAAAATAAAAATGTAATTTTGTGGTAAAAATGTTTCAAATAGTCTATGAATAAAAAAAAACTGTTGCTTTAAATTACTTTTGAATGCAGATTTTATGTTTTAGTTAAAATCAGCATACAGTAATACACTGGGTACACACAGAGATTATGCCAAGTTTATTAGGGAGGTGCGTGTTAAAACTATCTAAAGAAAATGAATGGAATTTTGTTAATAAATGAATGTCAAATCTAAAACAATAAAAAAATAAATCTTAAAGTTAAGGTTAAATATTTCTGAGTGGAGGGCGTAGAGGATGGGGATCACAGTCCAGAAAAAAAATATTAAAAAATTGTAAAATATGATTGTAATTTAAATTGAATTTATACAACTGTAGATTGTATGTATGTGTACACACAATATTAAGGTTTTGCGACATTGACCAATGCAAGTGAAGTGCTCCCCCATCTTAGAAAAGCCAATTTAAACACTAGGCATAACTATAAAGTGCATTTCTTGATGCAATAAATAAATATTATATTATTTGTACATGATATAAATATTATTAATACATAAATAAATAAATTTATTTCAATTCTTGCAGGTATCAACAAATGAAGTCACCATAATGCTGGCGGAAACTGGACTTATTTCTATATAAAAAACTATTTTGTGCCAAAGTTTCGTGACAACATTATCAATATAATGTTCAAAAGTAAATGACCTATCAAGCCAAATACCATGGTATTTGTACTCTGAGACTCATTCAATGTGACAACTATTGAGTGTTGATAGGTGCAGACTGTTAAAATCAATGCCTCTGACTCTGGAAAAGAGCATCTACTTTGTTTCAGTTGCATTGAGAACTAATTTTAATCTTTTGGAGATTGCATGTTGCATAGTGTCCACAGAACAACAACAACAACAGTGTCATTAGCATAAAGATGAACATTACAATTAAGAAATGCAGAGGTAATTTTATTATATAAATCGTGAATCAGACAGGTCCCAGACACTTTTTCTTTTTGTGGAAGTGACAATACCATTTACAACCAATGTGTTGCAACAGAGGTTGTCCTGTACATTATTCTGAGACCCGATTAAGGTTAATTAACTGTTAAGGGTTTACAACAGACTGTCTTGAGAGAAACAGTTTGAGTTGGTTATATACAGGTGACTCCAGGATTTTTTCCAGGGAAGGAAGCTTAGATATTGGCCGGTAATTAGTGAGGTCACAGTTTTCTCCTCCCTTGTACAGAGTATTTACATGAGCTGACTTCCAGATACTGGGAATTACACCACTTGAGAAGAAGAGATTGAATATGTGAGTAATTTGCTAGTAATAAAGGGTGCTGACAGATTTTAAATGAATGGATCCAGATTTTCTGCACCAGTTGATTTCCTGGGGTCTATAAGACTAAGTCTTCATCACTGGGAGAGATGAGTTGTAAATGCAAACTGAGAGTCATGATTTGAGGAGCATGAAGAAGCCCTATTAGAAGATGCAGATCATGTATGTTCATCAATACATACATCACATCACAAATAAATGACCAGCAGCAGTGAAATGTTAAATGCTTGACAGATTTCTTAGATTTGAAAGAACACAGTTGTTATATTTGACATGTGTGGGTAAGGAGTTAACTGCCTGTCAGAATTTTGCAGGATTCAAGTAAGAGTGTTGAATTGGTGAATAGTGTGATTAGGCTTTTCTGACAGAGGCCATGCATTTATTTCTCAATTCTAAAAACTCATCTAAAAGCAAGTCAATGGAATAGATCCCCTGAGCACATATCAAGAGACTAGGCTCTATTTCTAAATTTAAACAGAATAGAGAGATTAGAGGAGAACCATTCATAGAAAAACAAAGTGAATATCCTAGAGATGTAATACCGATTTGAATATTTATATATATAACTTTAATTTATATATATATATATATATATATATATATATATATATATATATATATATATATATATATATATATATATATATATATATATATAGTGATGTGATTTATATTTATAATATTTATAATATTTGGCAAGATAAGAAAGTATCATTTTTTATATCATATATATACTGTATATATATATATATAGAGAGAGAGAGAGTTACTGTGTTTTCAGTTCTACATGTGTATAATACATGATTTAAATTACAATCATATTTTACAATTTTTTAAATATCCAAAAACATGCTGAGGTTAATTGGAGACTCTAAATTGCCTGTAGGTGTGAGTGTGTGAGTGAATGGTGTGTGTGCCCCACGATTGGCTGGCGACCATCTGGGGTGTATCCCTGCCTCTCGCCGTAGCGCGCTGCGGACCTAATGAGGAATAAGCAGGTATAGAAGATGACTGACTATATATAAATATATACCTGATTCATAGAAAAGTGTGTGTCCTAGCGATGTTCTGCAGTCTCATGCTGCTGGTGGGACCACTGCATATATTGTACTTTCTTTTTTGGGGGGACATGAAATAATCTCTCTCTCTCTCTCTCTCTCTCTCTCTCTCTCTCTCTCTCTCTCTCTCTCTCTCTCTCTCTCTCTCTCTCCTTCTCCTTTGGAACTTACTTTGCAGGGTTGAGCCCTCAACATGTTGAATGTTATTAATTTAAAGTAATGGTAGTTATAACATCGTTCTATATTAGTGCATATTCTACCTGGATACAGGATTTTCTATGTTTAACCAGCAAAATCAACAATGGTATTAGGTGAAAACTATAGAGGAAATATCATCAAGAGCAATCCAACATCAAAGGATACATTTATTGTAGTGTTAACACAGCATACAAAATATTATTATATTATACACTACACTATCAAAACTATGTCACAAAATATGGCAACTTATGCAATGCAAAAATAAAAGAAAATGAAAAACCCCTTATACATGTAAATGATAAATTGTAACTGTAGGCCTTTAAATAAAAATGTTTACCTTAATTTATCTATTGTATGTTATCTTATCTGTTATAACTGTTTATCTGGGAAACTAAAATACAGTGTCTGTCAACCACCACACTAAGACAGTTCCATCTTACAGAAGATAAGCATCAGTTCTCTAAACATCAGTTCTCTAAAACTGGAAAGAACCAAATGTACTTCTTCTGGTGTTGCAGGGTCCATCAAACTCCTGGCAGCTCATGTTCAGGTTCAGCTTGTCCAGTCTTTCTTTGTGGATATTATAAACTACACTGTTGAGCCTTTGTCGGGCCATAGTAGCTCGTAACCAGGTTTTAAGCCGACGCAGGTTCCTAAAACTCTTCTCAGCTTCACATGAAGACACAGGCACCACCATCAAAATCCTGATGAGAACCTCAACCTGATCAAACAAGCCCCGCACCTCCCCTGGCAGTCTGAGAACCTCTGCTGCTTCTACACTGATGTTAAATTGGTATTTGTTGCAAAAGAGGGGCAACTGCACAGAAAGAGAAGTTCTGTTCATCTCAGGGTGCTGATCTAGTGAATCATCCTACTCCCCCTTGAGGAGGGCACTCTCTACCTTTTGCAGAATCTTTAGACTGTCCTGGTCAAAGCGTTCACCAAACTGAGCCTCCACACAATCCAACACTTTGAAGAACTCTGCCCTATAGTGATACACTGCTTTCCCCACAGAGCGGCTTGAATGTGTCATTTTAATGGAGTCAATGAATTCAGTGGAGTCAACCAATATCGTAGCTCTTGTCATTTCTCTTTCCCTGAAGAGAAGACCTCACATGATTAACTGCAGCCTGCATACCAGAGACAGTCTGAGTTTTCTTCTGCAGTGAAATGTTAAGGCATTTTCACTCTCCAACAACAGCAGAGGCAAGCATGAGACCCAACACAGTCTTACCTTTGCAGAAGTGCTGAAATAAGCCACTGGCAGTTCAGGCTGTCTTAGATGTGCTTTCTGCCATCTCCCCTCGGCTGCTGAGCACCCTCTTATACTGTCCTAGCACAGCTATTATAACTGAATTCCAAACAGTTCACCTTGTGGGGCACAGTGGTTTCAAGGTGGTCACAACAGCATTTTCAGATGTAGCAATGTTTTCAAACATGCTCTTGAACTTCCCGACTGGCCAAAAAGATATACATATTTTATTTTGGTAGGATTAATCTTCAGGGTGTCCAAAGCCCTAAACAACAAACAGAACCATCTGTGTAAAAAGAACTAACTTTCCTAACCAAGAGTAAAGAAAACAAAAGACAGATTTCAGATTTCTAGTACCAAACAAAAGTCACCAATCACCCTCCACCGATCTAGAGCCAGCACCAAGAAAGACCAAGACCGGTAGCACCACCTTCAGGCAGGGAGGAACAACAGCACAGAAAAACCCAATTATGACCCAAACACACATTAAAACCCAATTATAATACATAGAGGGCAGATGGACAAATGATTCCTAGTGTCACTAACAACCCTTTGTACACTAAAAAAGAGTTTTACATATGGTTTCTATTGCTGGTGATAATAGATACATTCCCATTCCTCATTATCACCAATAGCAGCATTAGGGTTGTGTAGTTTTGGATGAGGGCTCTGGCCAGTAAAGACTGGGTTCATGGGGATGAAAATACACTTTTGTGTGTTAACAAAAACTCATCAGCAAATACAGCTGCATCATTGAGGCATGTGACTTTTTGCTTATTCGGGTAAATTATATTTTTTTCAGGAAGACTGTTTTTAAATTCTTCAAGCAAAATGAGTTACTGCAACTTATCAAAATAAGTTGCTTTACAGGCCTGACAACTTTTGTCGAACAGACTGCAAACTCTACAAATGTCTAGTTGGCAGTTTTTCCACAAGTTCAACATTTTTATCTGTATGGTTCTGGTACCAATTCATACACTATAACTTACACGTAGTAGAAGTGCCACACACACACACACACACACACACTCTTTGGCCAATGTAGGGTCTCAGCGATGCACTCAAATGCACTAGAACACCAGTCTACTTCAAACTCCCTGAAAGGAGGAACCAATGCAATTTGCCTGCTCACATCAAAGCTGTTATGGGGATTGGGCATGGCTTTCTGAATGGGAAAGGGACTGGCAGCTACAGCAGCTCCCCGCTCTAGCTCCAGAGCCAATATTTTAAAGTTTCCACCTCCAACTCCTGCTGTCTCACCTCCATCTCCTTTCCATGCAAGGTGAGTCCCCGCTCTTCTGCATTGATGCTGGTGTGGAACTGGGAGGTTGGGAGTGGCGTTTTCTTTGTACCAGGCGGCATATGCACATTAAATGCACTCGCAATGAGGATCAAATCGTCCTTTTACACTTACCCATTCTCTCTGCATTAGCCACAAACTCCTCCAATTCAAACTCCATGTTCACTCCCGCCACCTCCACAAAACTGTCAAACAGACAACCTGAACCAACAAGGGAGAACAAGTGCACCCGTTGCAACAAAAGAGAAAGAATGGACGAGTCCTGGCTTGAGGGACCAGGGCTTCATCGTTTCAGCTGAAGCACCAGCAGCTGTAGAGTATTAGTGTTTCTACCTTACACAGACGCCATCTGTTCTATTATATAAATTATGATACCGACACTTTGACTTCATTGCTAATTCATTAGCTTGTTAAGGTAATGACCCAGAAAGTGATACATGCTAATCACTTCAATAAAATAGTAGAAATACACTCACCAAAAATAATGGAGCACAGAGTCCTTCACTCACTTGGTACAATGAGTAGAAAAATATTTGCCCAATATGTGCATCAAATGATCCAAAAAGCAGACACTATCATAAAAATCAGTATTCCAGACTGTGTTTTACTTTTCTGTTTTCAAGACAGAAATAAAATTAAAAACAAAATGACATTTAAGATTTAATTTTCAAAATATCGCCTGGCAAAAATGTGCCAAATTTGATTTTGAAATGTCAAATATGAAAATTAAAATGCAGTAACAGAAAGGCGTTTTCATTTCATAGCTGCATTATTTGACTCATAAATCTAATTAATAAGAAATAATCCAAACTACATTTTCAAAATACAGACAGAGACATGCTTTTATCATGCTTCGCAAAAAGTGTCTCGTTAATCAATACAATGATGAAACCCAGGCAGCACAGGAGAGTGGTGTTACTGGCCCCTCTCCTTCTCCTGGGTTTGGGTTCCTGTCTAAACTCTTAGACTACACAACATGACTCTTCCTGCCGTCACAGTCTTTGCTGGGGTGAGCATTTCAGGTTGAGCTCAATTCATTAGGATGCCTGGATGAGACTTGAGGAAATATTCAAGAGTTTGGATACTGCGTACTCTGCCTTCACAGATACTGACGTCAATGCAGAGTGACTGTGATGAAGTTAGCTCTTTATTGGATATCGTCTTTTGGTTTTATCTGAGCTTTTAATGGGAGACCAAGGCAATGTTCATCATACTCTGATATACTATAACATTACTCCTTCCACAGCATTTTACATTTTACCAGAAAACAGTGCCTCCACCTTGCAGGTTACTGTCATTCACCATGATCCCTGTTAAGGACCATCTGCAACTTACATTACATTACACTTACATTGCATACTACATAATACTATACACCTATAGTATTAAATAAATAAATAAAACAAACTGACTTACCCTTCTCTTGTTGTCCCTCCTCAGTTACTTTGTGCAACCAATGTCCTATTGTGATTACGGTTGTATATTTTGCATAAAAGTGTATTTAAATGCTGTACTAGCATGAGTGTGAAGGTATAATCTTGAAAAACATAATTTGACATACATTTAACTCAAAGTCTGCTCACTGTAGCAGCTTTTCTTTGTAAAAGCCTTCTATCAGATATCATGTTCACATATTTGTCAAAGAGAACTCACTTGTAATCACATGAAATACTTAAAAATAAATGTTAGTTATCAGTCTTCTATCAGCAGCAGACAATTAATTGCAGATATCTTTCGCATCTGGCTAAGGCTAAGAGCTTCTCTGCAAAGTTCTCTCCAAAGTTGGAAAAAAAATCATGTGTGTATTTTATAAATTGTGGCCAGGAGGAGACTGGAAAGAGAAGAATTCTAGATTTTTTTCTTTTTTTTCCTCCAGCGATGATTTTACCCACTGAAGCACCAACATTCCATCCCATAGACTCCAATGGTCATTGACTGATGGTGGTCATCATCAGTGACTGATCAAAAAATATACTATCAAAATGTGGAACAATACATTTAAAGTTTAAATGGAGTCTCTAGATGAAAGTATGCCTGTGCAGTAGGCAGCAGTTAATTAACTCTGACGACCTCAATCCATTCATTCTCTCTAAGAAGTCTTGCAAATTTATGTAAATAAAAAAAAAATGTATTTTGCAGATAAAAGTAATAGCACGCTATTCCTGATCAAGACGCACATTTTGATAATATAATTTACTTGGGTCCTCTCAAAGCTGTAGAACAAGATCTGTCTGGGAGGGAAATAAGAAAAGCATCCATGGAATAACAATAGAACTCGGAGCTTCACTCTGAGACTACTCGCAGATATGAAGCTGTGAGTATGCTCTGTGGGATTGCCCCAGAGCCGTAACAAGAACAGGAATACTCAGGAGCAGAGTTTCCCAGTGGAAAAGATGTTTTCATCATTTTCCTGACTGGAAATGTGATCCCACATGATCAGGAAGGTTTTACCAGGCTATCGGCTATCAGCCTAATTGTTATTAGTATTGGTCCAAAATGACCTGTTACTACGATCAGGCAACTCATTTTGAATCAATGATGCACACATGAGAAATAAGAAATGTAATACAGTTTAAAAAGAAAGGGGAAAACAGCTAACAAAGTAAAACTTTGCACCAATCATGACACATCATCTTAATTCCATAATGAGAAAATTAAAGAGCGCAATGATGAGGGAAGCCATCAAAATCCCTCCATTTATATTTTCACCCGTGGAAATAATTTGCCCGAATGTGAGGGGGATAATGAATTGGTGTAAATCTGTGATGTGTGGTCTTATAATAACAGTAATTTAAACTGAAAATGTCTCTCTCTCACACACATGCACACACACACACACACACGCACACACACACACACACACACACACACACACACACACACACACACTCTCTCTCTCTCTCAATAGCAGTAATAAAGAGCTGATAATGTGCTTTGTCTGCTGTAAGTTCTGTGGCAAAAAAAAAATACTTTTTTTAAAAAAACAAGAATTATTCCCTTTAGGTGAAATGTGTTTTATTTGTGATTGTTTGAAGGTTTGAATATAGAGTCTAAAAATGTAAAAGATGATTTGAATGAGACTTTGCATTAAAGCTACATCAAATTAAAAGGTGATGGAAAAACGGTTCGATGATAGAATAGTTTCGTTAATAGTATAGAATGTCACCTCATTGCTTTCTGTTCTGTTTTTATGTCTTTGTCTTTTTTTCTGTATCTCCCATCCACAATATCTAACCTTTACATTCACAATGCTCCATTTTCTCCCTCACCATTTATTGACCTGCTGGTTTCCATCTTTGTTTTTTTCCTCTTCCTCATTTTAGAATCAATACCTCAGTACATCTTAACCGTGGCAGAATCAATTCAGAGTATTTCACACTGCCTCAGAAATACCAGAAGATCTGACATCTGCTAAACAGGAAAAGCTGCTTGAACGACCGTCAGACAGCACTCTGGTGTCTGGTGGCAGCGCTGTCATTGAAGGCTGCAGTTTTTGATTCTGTTTGTCACAATCTATCTTTGTGAGAAAAAGACTTTTCCGCTCTCACTGCCATGAAGACAAAATGCCCCAACTGAATGGATGCAGAACCAGATCTGTGGCTTCTGCTGACTGCACTCCATGTCTGACATTCTAATACTTTGCCAATAAAAACACTCATCTGTCTGATTGGAATTGAATAATTATTATTATCATTGTTATTATACAGAGTTTCATTGTTGGTTTTTGCAGTGGGAAATGGTTTGGCACATAACACCTGCCCTAAAATGTATAAAATGAAAATAGAAACTGGAATCTCAACCACTAGCCTTCACACCGGCAACTTCAGTGCTGAACAAAGTGGAAATTCAGGCACAATAGCTACTGTTTTGATGTCAGGTTATAAAGTTTTCACGAGAGTCCTTGTCAAGACGGATAAATGAATGGTCCTGTCAACAGCCTGGACCATTTTCAAGTCTCTTTTGTCACAGTCAAGCACGTGAAGAGCGAGCTTCCAATATATTGCTGTCTCTTATTTGTCACACAGCATAATGCACTAAAGCAGGAGTTTTCAAAATCCATTTCTTTCACATATGACCAACAAATGTGTAGCTACATATCAACCCAATGATGTCAGCCTCAGAATATTGATATAGTCTGCACTCCCAGTCCTGCTTCTTGCATCTAACGTATATGCGACCACTTTGGAGATGACAGAAAAAACACGATTTCATGCATTTATCTTGTGTTCAGCTAAACCTTCTCAGTTCCAGGGTGTAAAATGCTGCCTTTTTGTCTGCTCAGGTTTAGGCATAAAAAAACATTTGGCGAGTGTTAGAATAAAAAAACCTTCTTTGGGTTGAAATGATCAGTAAAATGCCAAAAGTAATGGTAAAAATTGCCATTTAAAATGTCAAAATGTGTATATTGAACACTGCTCTCCTGCTGCTTGAGCAACTTCTCATGTTTTCACAGTCGATTTATCTGGCCATTGACCCAACAGTCCACCTGCAAATGTAGACAATTGTACATTTTTGGAGTTTTATAAAAGTCTATGGGACTATCCTACACATGAGGAAATGACACAAAGGGAGACCCAGTGTCAGAGACTGATGTGACAAAACAGGCTGTGAGAGTGAGAATGGTCTGATTTAGCTGCACCACTTACATTCTCCTACTGGATGTTACTTTATCACCAAGAATTAATTAATATAAAATAAAATGTAGTCTACAGCCACAGCCCTTTTCTTGCACACTGTAACTTCAGACAGGGGCTTCAAAAGCAGAAAAATGGAGAGAAAGTAGATCTGCGGAAGATAAAGTAGGTCAGTTAGACCAGTGACTGCAGTATGATGTTTAATAATGAAAAAAAAAAGAAACACAAAATGCTCCCTGAAGGGTTCTCACCTAAATTCTGGCATTAAGGGAATATTGGAAATGAAGCTCGGAGACAAATAATCAATAAGATGAAGACGACAAAGAAAAGTCACTGAAGTTAAACTGATCAAGGTCAGCTGTGTAGAGTATAACCACAAGTGTTGGTTTCTTAATTATAGCAGATGTTAGATAGGCTTGATGGTGACAGGCTTGATAGTGACTGCTGATAAAGATAATTATTTAAAACTTCCTGAGGCCTAATGTATAAAACCATGAATATTCGGTCATTGCAGATAGGGTGAGGATACTAAAACATTCAGTTTCCATCCTACAGATTAAAGGTAGCTCTTTCTTTTAGTGTTTTTACTGCACAGACACCACAGGAAGCCAATTATTCCCCAATTTGCTTGACTTTTTAAAAATATTTGTTTTGAATTTATGTATATTTGTTTTATTTTAAACACTGCGGTAGGTTTTGAAATCTTAAAGAGAGAGAGAGAGAGAGAGAGAGAGAGAGAAAGAGAGAGAGATCACTGCAATCAATCAGTTTTTCTGATTATACTAATCATAGGTACGTGTTTGGGCAAAAGGGACGTTTGTTGAATCTATAAACTACTGACATTTCCACCAAATTCCAAATAAAAATATTATTGTTTATTATTTATTTGCAGAAAATGACAAATGGTAAAAATAACAAAAAAGATATAATGTTTTCAGACCTCAAACAATGCAAAGAAACAAGATCAAATTCATTTAAAACAAGATAAATCAATATTTCATAGTTTTAATCCCAGCTTTCATGTGTCTTTCATGCTCTCCACAGTCTTTACCATTGTTCTTTGGTGACTTTATTCCACTCCTGGTTTCTCTTTAAGCAGAATGAGGTGTTCATGTGTTGGAATTCAACAGACGCTGGAATGGAATGGCTGGAATACATGTAGAGATGCTGATTTCAGAAAATAATGCAGTGGTCTCTTATGTTTTTCCAGAGCTGCATATATAATATACTTTTTTTCAGGTGTGATTTCTGAGTCAGAAATACTTTTGTTTATACTCTCTTAAGATTGTGGCAGTCCGCCACTGGTGATGGATCCAGGAAAACGCTGGCTCCTGGCCATCCTAAACCTCCACCTCCTCATTTGTCACATTGTAGGTGCGGAGCTCTCTAACAAACTCTCACCCTGCTGTGAAAAATGGGGGAGGATGGCCGGGAGCGAGACAGACGAAATCACCAAAAAAAACAAGATGATGGAAAAGCGGCTCAATGGGATTAAAGAGCAGGCAGTGAAGAGGACGGCACAAACAAACTGTTAATGCTTTTTTATAAACAGCCCTTGTAAACTGTGTTTGATAGCTGAAACACTCAATGCTGGAGCCAGCCAAGCTTTGCTGTCAGCACTTGACTCTGTTACCATGGAAACACATCATTGCCGAAACATCTTTACACATGTTGTATTTACAAAATCTATGTTCTATAGGAACATTTTAATATATATACATTTATTACATTTCTATCTATCTATCTATCTCTCTATCTATCTATCTATCTATCTATCTGTAGACTAACCTACAAAGTAGGCTAAGCCTAGGTGGAAGGTAAGGTGGAAACTAACAATTTGACTAATTTATTCTGTCCCATTATTCTTTAATGATGATGTGGAGGGGGCGTGGCGCATCGGCTGCAGGAGAGAGGTGTGGAGAGGGCTCAGGGGAGCGGCGCCAGGTGAGAGTAATTGAGCAGTGAGTACAGGTGCGCTAATTACTCTCACCATCTCTTTTAAAACAGTAGCAGGCTGGACCCGCGAGGAGGAAGGAGGAACGGACACGAGGAGAGCCGAGCAGACGGCAACTTATCAAGCCTGCGACGGCTGCAGACGGCCTCAGCGTGTGTGTGGGTGTGTGCGCGCTAATAAAGCCCGGGGAAAAACCCGTTAACAGTAAAGACTGGACTTGTTGTGCGTCTGTTCGGTGCCGGGGAACCCACGGTGGCAAGGCGACTGCCACATCTGGCGCCCAATAGGGATCCGGCAGAAATGACGGAGCCACAGCAGGTGCAACCAGCCACAGCGCTGGCCCAGATCTTAGCGGAGGTCGCCGCGATGAGCCGGGACCAGGCAGCGGCCAACAGGCAGCAGCTCTCGGCGCTTCAGCAGCAGGTCGAAGGGCAGACGCAGCTGCTGCAGAGGATGCTGGCTCGGTCGGGGACGGCGTCACCGAGCCCCCCGCTCGCCGGCGTCACACTGCAGCGGATGACCGGGAGCGACGACGTCCAGTCGTTCCTGGAAATGTTCGAGGCGACGGCGTCGGCGTGCGGGTGGCCGGAGGCAGAGTGGGCCGTGCGCCTGCTGCCTCTGCTGGCGGGGGACGCACAGGCGGCGGCGCTCGGCCTGCCTGCCTCCTCACGAGGACAGTACCGGGCAGTGAAGAGGGCCGTCCTCGACCGACTGGGATATTCGGCGGAGGACCACCGGCGGAGGTTCCGGGGGGCCAAGCTGGGTCCCACCGACCGCCCCTTCGTCCACGCCCAGCAGCTAAGGGACGCGGCGTACAGGTGGCTGCAGCCGGGGGGGACCGCAGGCGAGGGAGAGCTGATGGAGAAGATCGTCCTGGAGCAGTTCGTGGAGGGGCTGCCGGCGGGCACCCTGGAATGGGTGCGCTGCCACCGCCCCGCCGACCTGGCGACGGCTGTCACCCTCGCAGAGGACCACCTGGCCGTCCTCTCCCGGGGCCAGACATCGGAGGCGCGGCCGGTGTCCGCCGGCCGCCCCAGTCCTGCTCCTCGCAGGAGACCCGCCACCATACCCGCCCCCCCCCCGAAACATCCGCCCGTCCCACCCCCGTCCCCCGCACTAACGCCCCCTCTGTTTTCCTTCCACCACAGGGTCCAGCCGCTACGGGCGCCGGTCCTAGCCCACAGAGGGTCCCTCAGGCGGCAGGGCAGGAGTGCTGGAGGTGCGGGCAGCCCGGACACTTCCGCCGCGAGTGTCCGCTCATGGAGGTCGGGCAGGTGATCCGGGTTGTCGGGCCCCCGGCACCCTCCCCCGGTCCGGGAGAGACGTACAGCGTTCCGGTAAGGATTCAGGGGGGTACACATCAGGCAATGGTGGACTCGGGCTGCATGCAGTCTATAGTTCACCAGAACCTGATTCGACCTGGGGCATTGTTAGAGGCGGGATGGGTTGATATCAGGTGTGTGCATGGGGATATTCACAGGTATCCTGTGGTGCCGGTGGAAATTCGCTACAAGGGAAAAAAGCATAATGTGAAGGCTGCGGTTAGTTCCCGCCTGGCGCATCCTCTGATCTTGGGCACAGATTGGCCGGGGTTTGATAAGCTAGTGGGGCAATGTGTGGGGGTGCGCTCGCGACCGTCAGGGACAGGGGATATGTGCGCTGTGCTTAGTGGCGACGCGAGGTTGTCCGACGCTGCAGACGGGGAGGGGGAGCCGGCGGTGCCTCCACCGGAGGCTCCGCAGGTTCCCGTGTTTGACTCCATGGAAGATTTTCCACTCGAGCAGTCTCGTGACGATACTCTGCGCTTTGCCTTTGACCAAGTGATACGAATTGATGTCACATTGTCACATGGTGCGCCCTGACGCAGCGCTGTCATATCCACATTTTTCTTTGCGCAGGGACAGATTATACAGAGTGAGTCGTGACACTCAGACAGGCGACATAATAACCCAGTTGTTGGTCCCGAAAAGCCGTCGGGAAATAGTTTTCCAGGCGGCTCATTACAACCCGATGGCTGGACACCTGGGATATGATAAAACACTGAACCGGATAATGGCCCGATTCTATTGGCCAGGCATTCGGGCAGACGTGCGCCGCTGGTGTGCGTCTTGTCCCGAATGCCAGTTAGTTAACCCACCGGCCGTCCCGAGAGCGCCATTGCGCCCATTACCACTGATGGAGGTCCCATTTGAACGCGTCGGGATGGACCTCATCGGGCCATTTCACCGGAGCGCACGGGGATATCGCTTTGTGTTAGTCCTGGTGGATTACGCAACGCGATATCCCGAGGCAGTGCCGCTGCGCACCATCTCTGCAAAGAGTGTGGCGCAAGCGCTGTTTCAAGTTATCTCCCGAGTCGGGATCCCGAAAGAGATCCTGACTGACCAGGGCACCCAGTTTATGTCACGAACACTGAGAGAACTGTACGGGTTATTGGGCATCAAGGCTATTCGAACCAGCATCTACCACCCTCAGACGGACGGCCTCGTGGAGCGCCTGAATAAGACCTTGAAGTCCATGATCCGTAAGTTTGTGCACGATGATAATCATAATTGGGATAAATGGCTACATCCTCTGTTGTTTGCAGTGCGCGAGGTACCCCAGGCCTCAACGGGATTTTCTCCCTTTGAGCTGCTGTTCGGCAGGAAACCACGGGGGGTTCTGGACCTGGTTAAAGAAAGCTGGGAGGACGGTCCAAGCCCAAGTAAGAACGAAGTTCAGTACGTCCTGGACCTGAGAGCAAAACTCCACACACTAGGGCAGTTATCACGTGAGAATTTGCTCCGGGCCCAGGAACGTCAGCAGCGGCTGTACAACAGAGGATCGAGGCTGAGACAATTTTCACCGGGAGATAAAGTGCTTGTATTGCTCCCATCTTCCAATTCGAAATTACTCGCCAAGTGGCAAGGGCCCTTTGTGGTCACACGGCGAGTGGGTGACGTTGACTATGAGCTTGTGCGATCTGACAGGGGAGGGGCAACACAGATTTATCACCTCAACCTCCTTAAAGCGTGGAGAGAGGCGGAGCCTGTTTCCCTGGTGACGACAATTAGAGAGAGAGATGAGTTGGGGCCCGAGGTACCAAAATCGACCAATCCTGCCCCGCTCCGTTGTGAAGACCATCTCTCACCGTCCCAGGGAGCAGACATTGCCAGGTTGCAGCAGCGTTACGCTGATGTGTTTTCCCCCCTGCCAGGACGCACAAGCCTTATTCAACACCATATCGAGACTCACCCAGGGGTGACGGTGCGTTCGCGGCCCTATCGGCTACCTGAACACAAGAGAAAAGTGGTTCAGGCTGAATTGAAAGCTATGTTGGAGATGGGTGTAATAGAAGAGTCCAACAGTGCCTGGTGTAGCCCCATCGTTCTTGTAACCAAGAAAGATGGGTCTATCCGGTTCTGTGTGGACTATCGCAGGGTGAATGATGTTTCACAGTTTGACGCCTATCCAATGCCCCGGGTCGACGAACTCCTGGATCGCCTGGGCCCTGCTCGCTTTTTCACGACGCTGGATTTGACCAAGGGCTACTGGCAGATTCCCTTGTCTCCAGAGTCCAAGGAGAAAACGGCCTTCTCCACTCCGTACGGTTTGTACCAATTTGTCACACTTCCGTTTGGGTTGTTTGGGGCCCCAGCCACTTTCCAACGCCTCATGGACCGGGTGCTGCGCCCCCATGCCGCATATGCTGCCGCCTACCTGGATGATGTCATCATCCACAGTAACACCTGGGCGGAGCATGTGCGGCAGGTGGCCGCGGTGCTCGAGTCACTGAGGCAGGCGGGGCTTACGGCCAACCCAAAGAAGTGTGAAGTTGGACGGAGGGAGGTACGGTATCTGGGGTACCACTTGGGCGGCGGGCAGGTGCGTCCGCAGGTAGACAAGACAGCAGCGATTGCAGCCTGCCCAAGGCCCAAGACCAAAAAAGAGGTGCGGCGGTTTTTGGGGCTGGCCGGCTATTACCGGCGATTTATCCCCAACTTCGCGGAGCTGACCAGCCCTTTAACCGACCTCACCCGAAAGGGTGCTTCAGATCCGGTCCAGTGGACGGAGCAGTGCCAGGTGTCGCTTGAGAGGGTAAAGCAGGCCCTCTGTGGGGAGCCTCTGCTCCACACACCTAACTTCTCTCTCCCTTTTGTCTTGCAGACTGATGCGTCGGGCAGGGGGCTGGGGGCCGTTCTGTCCCAGCGGGTGCGGGGCGTCGACCGCCCAGTGCTGTACATCAGCCGCAAGCTGTCGGAGAGGGAGGCCAGGTACAGCACGGTGGAGAGGGAGTGCCTGGCCATCCGGTGGGCGGTCGATGCTCTGCGGTACTACCTGCTGGGGCGCCCATTCACCCTCTGCTCGGACCACGCTCCCCTTCAGTGGCTCCACCGCATGAAGGATGCCAACGCCCGGATCACTCGGTGGTATCTAGCTTTACAGCCTTTTAAGTTCACAGTGATCCATAGGCCGGGGGCGCAGATGGCCGTGGCCGACTTCCTTTCCCGCTCCCATGGGGAGGCGGGGGGGGGAGTAGGTTAGGCCGGACGGCTCCCCGGCCTAAGTCGGGCGGTGGAGGTATGTGGAGGGGGCGTGGCGCATCGGCTGCAGGAGAGAGGTGTGGAGAGGGCTCAGGGGAGCGGCGCCAGGTGAGAGTAATTGAGCAGTGAGTACAGGTGCGCTAATTACTCTCACCATCTCTTTTAAAACAGTAGCAGGCTGGACCCGCGAGGAGGAAGGAGGAACGGACACGAGGAGAGCCGAGCAGACGGCAACTTATCAAGCCTGCGACGGCTGCAGACGGCCTCAGCGTGTGTGTGGGTGTGTGCGCGCTAATAAAGCCCGGGGAAAAACCCGTTAACAGTAAAGACTGGACTTGTTGTGCGTCTGTTCGGTGCCGGGGAACCCACGGTGGCAAGGCGACTGCCACAGATGACTTTAACTTCATTCAGCGAAGCTGAACAAAATCTATTTCTGTCCATTGTTATAAGTAATATAATGAAACCCTAACAGTGCAGTCATTATTTTAGAGGTCAGACAACAGCTCTGCTCTTACAGCTTATAGATGTTATTCAGGAGGTGATGTGGGCTGATTGTCACGTTTGTTAACTTCTAACCCCTCCAGCCTCCTCTCATGTGGGAACAGAGGATGTAATTGGCTATGTAGTAGCTGAAATTAAACCCTTGCTGATTTCCCTTTCCTATGATTTATTTTCTCTTTACATAATGTTTGACCTTATGAAAATTGTGCTTTTCTACTTTTGTAAAAAGCCAACAACTGCCCTGGTGCCCCTGACCTTTGGAATCTGTGTGGCAAGTCCATTATTTTATGGTAAATTGATTCCTCACTGGTTTGGTTTCAGCATGCACTTAAACACAATATAACTTTTATTGATTGGGGGCTTAAACAATACAATAACTGATTTCTTTCACCACTTGGGAGCAACAGAAACTGTGAATACTAAACTAACATACTTTGATATTTTGATTGTGTTAGCAAACACTTATTTTCACATTAGTTACTCAGTCACATTCATTTGAAGTTGTGTTTCTGTCCACCTGTCAAATATATGTCTAAAATTTGGTGTCTAAAATATATCTAAACTTTTGTGTGTGTGGTCTGGTGGTGTGTTTATGTGCAGAGCCCCTGCTGCTTTTCTAATTTTCTTGTCACTTTGGTATGTCTGGGATATGTATTGATAAAAATCGTGTGTGTGTGTGTGTGTGTGTGTGTGTGCGTGTGTGTGTGTGTGTGTACAGTCACCACCAATTGTACAAGTTCTTCCATTTAAAAATATGAGAGGGGACTGTAATTTTCATCATAGTTATACCCATAGACTGGGTATACCTCAACTATGAGAGATAAAAACGGAGGAAAATAATCCAGGAAATCACTTTGTAGGATTTTAAATTATTTATTGGTAAATTCCTCAGTAAAATAAGTATTTGGTTTCCTACAAACAAGCAAGAATTCTGGCTCTCACAGACCTGTAACTTATTCTTTAAGAGGCTCCTCTGTCCTCCACTCGTTACCTGTCTTATTGCCACCTGTTTGAACTTGTTATCAGGGTAAAAGACACCTGTCCAACACCTAGAACAGTCACACTCCAAACTTGACATGTGCCAAGACCAGAGAGCTGTTAAAGGACACCAGAAAGAAAACTGGAGACCTGCACCAGGCTGGCAAGACTACAATAGGTAAGCAGCTTGGTGTGAAGGGAGCAGTTATTAGAAAATGGAAGACATGCAAGATCACTGATAATAAACTGAAAATCCCAGAACCACACGGAGGACCGAGTAAACGATCTGCTGAGAGTTGGGACCAAAGTAACAAGGTTACCATCGGTAACACACTATGCAGCCAGGGACTCAAAAGACCTGTCCCCCAGTTTAAGCCAAGTACATATCCAGGCCTGTCTGAAGTTTGCTAGAGAGCATTTGGATGATCCAGAAGAGGATTGGAAGAATATCATATGGTCAGATGAAACCAAAATAGAACTTTTTGGTAAAAATTCAACTTGTCATGTTTGAAGGGTTAAAGGGTGCTGAGTTGCATCCAAAGAACCCTGTGAAGCATGGGGATGGAAACTTCATGCTTTGGGTCTGTTTTTTCAGCAAAGGGACCAGGACGAGTGATCCATGTAAAGGAAAAAATGAATAGGGCCATGTATCGTGAGATTTTGAGAGAAAACCTCATTCCATTAGCAGAGTCATTGAAGATGAAATGTGGCTGGGTCTTTTAGTATGACAATGATCCTAAACACATTGACCAGGCAATGAAGGAGTGGCTTCGTGAAGAGCATTTCAAGGTCCTGGAGGGACTTTAAAATCTGTGTTGCCCAGCGACAGCCCCAAAATATCACTGCACTACAGGAGATCTGCATGGAGGAATGGACCAAAAATACCAGCAACAGTCTGTGAAAACCTTGTAAAGACTTACAGAAAACATTAGACTTCATTGCCAACAAAGGGTATGTAACAAAGTATTTGGATTAACTTTTTTAACTGAACAAATACTTATTTTCCACCATAATTGTCAAATGAATTCTTTAAAAATTAGACGATGTATGTGACAGTGTGTGTGTAGCCTTCAGCCAATAACAGTGCATGTTGCTGGATGTCAATGCACTGAAGCCTGCGGCATTCACAGATACAGCAGTGGCACCTTCCTGTAGCATTGCAGAGAATTATGATGAGGTGTAGGTGTTTCTATCTGTGCTTTAAAGCATAATCACTGTCATAGGATTAAAACATAATTCTAAATCTCTGTTTCACAGTTTGTTTCTCTTGCCTGGTCCCTCTTTCTTTTTAAGATGCAAGGGTTAGGGTTCTATTGTGTGGGCCTGTGCAAGGGCAGGACCAACTTTGAATGCTGTATTTGTAGCCAACAAATCCTGCATACTATAGCTTAACTTAGCTTTGATTTAACTTTCAAAGTGTTTTTCCTAAAACTCATTCTGAGCACAGACTCCGGCCTACTGATTGAGCCATTTATTTTCTATGCACTACAACTGTAAACGGCATTAAGTGAAGATGTGTGAAATACAATGGAGATGAGAAAAGGCTGAAAAAGACGTTTTGACCTCTGAAAGTGCACACATGCACTCACAAAAACACATACAGCCAGTCTTGGTGAGCATGCAGAGGGGGATGTAGTCATCTTTGTTCTATCAACATGAAGTACCCTAGTAGAAGTGTTGGGTCGGGATGAGGGAGTCCACCCACACGAGAGGCAGAGTCACATCAGCTCTCAGACACACTGGAACATAAAGTGCAGGGTTTTACTGTCCAGCTGCCATGTCTGCACGTAAGAAAAAGACTAAATTCCTAAATAGTTGATGCAGAGTGCAAGATGTGAACAGACTGATCAGTTAATATGGACGGTGAAGAAATTGAAACTCAGAGGGCATTACAATTATTTAAAATGTAAGGCCCCTTTTAGACCCGTGATTTAACTCTCATAGGATGTTCTGTACACATTAAGGTCAGATTTTATTTATCTCTTAATGCCTGATAAAAAGCCCCAATAACAAAGCTTCATGTGTTTCAAGTGAAGCAGACATCCATCACCCTCATCTTCTAACTTGAAGGTAAATAAGGATAAATCTTTATGTGATAGAAGAAGTCTGTCACCACTTTTGCTCTATTTCCAGATTAATCTGAAAGAATGATTTCCATTTCCATGTTAATATAGATGAATTATTCATGCACATTCTAGTAGATGTCAGAGGTTGACAGCTGAAAAGTTGCACCGAGTTACTGAAAATTAAAATGGTGGGAGTCAAAGTAGATGTGATGACTACTATCAGTGTCAAACAGCCCAGAAATGAGGTGTGTTGATTGTGTCCTTCATTACTCCTACACTGTGTGTAACAAGCTGGCAGCAGTTATTTAATTTCCCACAGAAAGATTAACCATGAAATCACAGTGTTGCCATGACAGGCAAAACCTGGATTTTATTATTAAAATGTGCTTCGAGATGTGTCCAGTAGTGTGCACTGCACTGTATTTGTTACACAAGCAAAAATATACATGTTTCAGGATCTTTCTAAACGATGAAGTGAGGTCAGTTAGAAGGTGGTGGTGGGAAGGCAGCTGCAGGAACAGGAGAAGGCGTGGCTGAATTAAAACATGTCTGTCACATGAAACCCACAATCATGTCAACTGCAGTGAACAGACAGCGCTGCTCTTCTCTCAAACTGTCTTCTTTCTGTGTTCTACCCTTTAATGGCTCTAAGACAAATTCCCACTTCAGAGCAGTAAAACTACATTTGGAGTTGAAAACCTATCTGAGCCTAGTCCCAAACTCTTTCAGTCATTTCAAACTAAAATGGAAGAAGTCTGAATGTTCATTTTCTCAACAAACCATTTGTCTCCAGTGACTTCACACTTGGCAGGTGTATTGCTGAGGACCCAACGAAGTACAGTTAAGATCGAAGATGTTTGAATGAGCAGTTCTCAAGAAAGCTGACATGTTTTAAACAGGCGCTGCACCAGTAATGAGTCGAAGTAAAAATAAGGGCAGACTTAGTCAAAATGTTCTACTGACCATCACAGATCAATGATATGGACCAGTTTTCTTTCCTCAGCAGACGTTGTGAGCAGAGTTAATATTCTCAGCACATCTACATGTGAAATAATTTTCGAGAGCAAAGCAGCAGCTGCTCTGCTGCTCCAGCTCTGGCACCAAAGTGCCTTTATCTCTGACTTCACACATTATTAATCCGCATAAAGTAATGGCCAGAATAATTATCATTGACTCGGACTAATTTAATGAAGCAGCACTTTGTGGTTTTGAGATCATTAATTCTTTTTCTTCTAAAAAACATTGACTGGCGATGCGAGCGTGTGGTGAAGATGTGAGGTGAGACAATACTAATGAGCTTATCAGCTGTAAGGATAGATTTGACTCAGAAAGACACATGAGACTAGACTTTGTAAAGTGAACAGCCTGTAAGTCGACTAAGGGGCTTCACAACTAATGATTCCAAACATTGATGTTTGGCAGCAGCCCTAAAATAAGTTGAACACACCTGACCCGTAAAAACAAGGACAGAATTTGCATTGGTTGCTGCACCATGGAGCCCTGTTCACTTTGTTGGCAGACTGGATATTCTATTTTGGCATATGCACCAGGTGAGCAACTTCCATTGAAATGAATGACGGCCATTTTTAAGTCCAGTATCCCGTTTTATATTACATCCTTGGTGAACTCCAGTGCTGAGCAGTGAGCACAATAAGGAAGTGCCAAAAACTGGTGGGTCGTAATAGTGGCTCAATCCCTATAGAAAACTTTACAGCAGAAATATTTTTTTATAAATTTTTATAATCCCCCTATTTACAATATATTATACTATTAAAATTCAGCATATATCTGCATGATTAAGGACATGTCCTCTTTGAGTGACAGCTAACCGAATACCCGGCGGCATCTTAGCTGATGTAGTCAGTGAACGTCACCTTTCAGCTGTTCTTCCTTTTAGATCATTTTGGATGCACATATCGGACAAATATGTCTTGCTGTGATGTTGATTGTGCCAACGAAGTGAAGAAGGACTCTTTGTTCCATTGTTTTCAGTCAGTGAATTTTATTTGACATTGCATGTTAGCAGTGATTAGCATGTATCCATTTCTGACTCATTAACTTAGCTAGATAGTGAATTAGCCGTCAGGCAAGCTAACATAAGTGTGTGCTGGGCTAACATGCACCAAAGTCAAAATGGAATAGAGAAAGTGTAATAATGTACATAATGTAATATTTTTTGTGTGAGGTTGAAAAATGAATGCCCTGAAGCTGCTGCTGCTGCTTGGGCCAGACCAACGAAGCTCTGAGGGCCAGGTCGATGTAGCTCTGCTACCCGTCTTGTTTTGTTTGCTTAGTGGGTAGCAGAGGAGTACTGGCTTCTATATTTTGTGGGGGCTGTGCACTGTTTGGTGAATCCAAAAAAAAATTATTTTTATTTGAGAGCTAGAAGGAATACTAGTTTAGAGTCTGACAGTCTTTTCTGATCAGAGGCTACAATAGCTCGACACACAGCAAAACTACTCAGGCTGGCATTGTCAGCTCACTATGTTAAAGTTGGAACAAAACAAAAAAAAAAAAAATGGATCTTCTGCAACATCGTACATCTGTATAAACACTGTTATATGTACTTTGTTTTTCATTCCATATTACAAATTACATCTGTACCCTCTCTTTCTGTAATATTACTCAAATTAATACATTTATCAAATCGCACAATAGTGTCATTAAATCTGTTGTGGCACCTAAAAGGCGACATGTACACTGACAGTAAATTTGCAGAAGGGAGCAGCTGACACAAGGCAAGCTAGAGTTAGACAGTAAATTGGGGAAAAATATTTTAGGATGTGACAAACAAATGAATAAAGGAAGAACTGCTCAGTAAAACCTCCTGCGACAGCTCCCTCTCCAAATCCACCGCCTGATATTACTAACCCCGACCAAGCTGATGAAAGGACACTGGTAATAAAGCACTGTCCAAGCAGCAATATCTGCAACCTTAATTTATTTTAATACATTTTTTATGAGACTTGCTTCACAATGCTACTGTGTCATGGCTTCATACTCCATCATACATGAAACCAGCTGGCTCTGGATTTAATGGAATTTCCAATTTAAGGCTATTTTTCAGCACTGTAATGAATGCCGTCAGAGAAATCACAAGCTCATTAGTAAGACACATTACATAGCTGAGAGCCAAGGTGAACTAAAGAGGCTTACAGGCTGTTTAGTTCTGTACACTCTGCAAGCTCTGGCACAAAAATACCCTCCTGAAAACACATCAGCATGGCCACAGCTGTTAAGGCTTTATTTCATAATGGAAAACATGGACTCGTTTTGTGACGTGCACCTTTTTCAAGTATTGTTTTAATCTCAGAAGCAACAGTTTGCATCAGAAAAACACACATAATGTGAAAGACAAACTGAACAGCCCCACACAAGCAGGAAACTGTCTCATCTCCAGGTGTTAAATAAAGTGTGAAAAATCAACACCTGGAAATTAGACTTGACACTTGCTTGTTTGTGTCTTCAAACAACAGTCAGGTGTTCTCATGACCACTGCAAGGTGTTTGCCTCACTGTAATCATGCTTCCTGTTCATAGTGGCCATTAAAAGATCCCCATCAAGTGTACTTTCAGTGTAAGTGATGGGAGCCAAAACAGCCATTTTAAAGTAGATATGATGCTTATATGAGGTTTTCAGTCTGAATTAATCTTATCAAGTGGATATCTGGCATATTTACACTCTTTTTAGCAGCAACTTGTCTTCTGTTTCTCTGTTGAGATGTGGTAACTTTTAAATATATTCATTAAGATGAATGAAGCTTCATTTTTACTTCAGATTAGTTTCTAAATGTATTTTTGCACTGAAGAAGGACTTTGGACAAGAAGAAGGTAATTCTAGGTTTCCTCATATTGGAAACCTAGAATTAGTTTTATTTTTATACTCTGTGTTCTCCAGCATGTATTATATTCAATTTCTGCTGTTATGCTGGATTAATTTTACATAAATACCTTTAAAATGTTGGCAATGTGCTAGGCTTTGACCTAATGTTTATATGTGTGGAAGGAAGCCTCATTCCAATATACATTATGTGTATCGAATTAATGGAAATAACACAAAATTTACATAATTTATTTCAATAATTCAGTAACCTACTGTGTGTGTGCGTGTGTGTGTGTGTGTGTGTGTGTGTGTGTGTGTGTGTGTGTGTGTGTGTGTGTGTGTGTGTGTGTGTGTGTGTGTGTGTGTGTGTGTGTGTGTGTGTGTGTGTGTGTGCCTCAATTAACTAACTTCATGAAGTTAATTACCATGGGCCCGGATGCAGAGTGTTGTCATGGAGACTCAGCTGTCATATCTTTGCTGTTAAACATCACTTAATTCATGAAATTCATTGTTCCCACTGATTCCAAGATATCACTTTGTGAAGTTTGTGAAGAAAAACATCTATTTTGCAAAAGGTAAAGTCAGAGAAAAGGTCTCGTCCCTGACGTCATCAGATACAGGCTGAGACTAGTAACTTCTGGGCGATAGAAGAAGCTGACATTGTTGATTCATCTTTTTGTCCGTGATGAGATTGAGGTGAGACACCTCAGGTCGGTACAGTCTGCCCTCCTGTCTGCCTGTCAGGAACCATAATCCCAAAGGCTACTGATTGGATTTTTAATGAAGGCTCGGAGACCTTACCTTCAGGGTCCAGTTTCAAATACCCACAAGCCAAAAACCAAGATACAAACCACCCTTCATACTCCTTCATGCCATTTTACTGCTAAACTCCAATGGACAAAAAAATGGTTGCACATATGAGTTGTCAGGAGGAAACACTTCTTTTGGCATCTTCTAATAAATTATTGTACCTTAATGTCTCTATATTATTAGGGGAGATTGGCCTTATGGTGTTTTTTAATTGGAGGAACAAGGGTTTACTGTTATAGAAATATGCAATTACTCATGATTTATAATTTCAAAGAAGTAAAAATGGTAAAACCCTATTAACTTTTGTAACTTGCAATGCATTTCTTTACTAAATGTACCACTGATCATTCACTTTAAGCTGTTTAAAATGTAAGCCCTATCATGCTTTGTGTTTGATTTTAATTGAATATTAGTTCATAGTAGAAATATTTATCCTGATTGAGGTTTTATGTATGATTTCATATATTATCATGTGTTATCCTGAGTATCTTTTCTCTGTGTCCACTGCCGTGTTTCAGTGTTTCAGCTACAGAGTTTAAACCATAGTCTCTTCAAATGTGACCAACAGAAACAGCTGCTGTGTATGGGGAGTGTTGGGATATGGGGGATCAGACTTGAAATGACACATGTTCTGTTCTAAGATCTAATACAAAAAGGTTATTAGTGGTCCGAGCTGGTACACAGGTGGAAATCTTTTTGCAGATTCAAATTGTTTCACACTCACATTGCAGCCAGATTTGATCATTTAAAGATTTTTGACCTTCCTCGAGGCTGAATCAGGTAATGAAATCCCCAATTTACAAGACTGTTCAGGATTCATGCTCCTTCAACGAGCAACTTCTCCTCATCCTAGTGTACACACACACACACACACACACACACACACACACACACACACACACACACACACACACACACACACAATAATAATAAATTTGAGACCACTGAGGGTTCATTTGTGAACCATTTTAATTTGGTAATGACGCCATTGTTATTTTTCTACACTTGTAGGTTAAAAAGTTAAACATGTTTCAACATTAGATTTGGGAGAATGCCAGCCATCTTGGATTTGACCTCCTCAGAGGTCATCAGAGGTCAAATCTCACTTCCCTCCACATCTGAAACTTAAGCTATGGTGTGTATTATGTTAGAAATGTCATGAAATGTCATTCTATCATAAAATGTATAATTGTTATGATATGAGAGCTAATCCAATGTATTATTTGGATATTTCAATTAGATACAAACCAATATTATGGGTGTGAAAACTTGTACCTGAACCCCGGTTGCATGCACCTGGGGAGAGGGAGAGAAAGAGTTTTAAATTTAAATATGATCCAAGGATGTGATTTAATAAACATTTTCAATACTACAGAGAAAATCTGAGCTTGTTGTGTGTTGTCTTTAGGGATTGTGGTAAAATATGAGTATTTCAGGTCTTTAAGGGCAAGTTTCTTAATTCAATAGAGAAACTCAGCTTGCAGCCACCAGCTGCTTTTATAACACATAAGTAAATGGATTCATTTCATTCATTCATCTCAACAGCGAATAAGCCCTGAATAGAAGCACCCATGCAGTCCTTTCAAGGACATAGATTTTTATAGAAGCACTCTTAAATGCAACAAGGTCGATTTAGAATATTTGAAGAAAGGAAATGAGTCATGTACTGTCACCTTGTGTTTGTGTGACTGTTGGGATACATTGCAAATCACATCATTTCAGTGGCATATTTGACAGATGAGAGGCCTTCTGCTTTCTCTCTTCTCTTTTTAATTAGCCGAGGTTGTTTGTTGTGGCTTTTTGTGCAAGTAAACCAAAGATGCCTCGCAATTTTTAGTGTTTATAGAGCTGAAAGATGAGCTGAGAGAGGAGAAAAAATAGTTAGACACCAAATGAGAGAAAACTAAGACCGAGAGAGAAGAGCACTTTCATGTAATGACACATCCGCCCCTTTCACAGACCAATGAATTTAAAATGAAGACTGTTGGTCACTTAAGTGTCAGTCAGAATCTGAAATGGGAGTCACTTTTTCACGCAGTGTGTCGCCACTTCTTGAAGTGAGAGTGTAATTTAGCACACAGCAAGACTAGTGCAGCTGTAGTTGGTTTGTACACAGGAACAAACAGGTGCTAGTTAAAGTGTTCAGAGACAGAACTAGAGATGTCTAACCTTGGTTTGTAATTATATGCTGTTTGTCAAGGTAATTATCCACCAGCCTTGGCTCTGATGCCTTTATATGTATATGTATATATAAATAGACTACATATTAATAGAATCTGTGGTGTGACTCATTTGTCTTAAGTTTTTCTTTCTGCTAAAGTGTGTTTGGACGGTTAGTTAGACAACAAAGGGCACTAGACATCCAGAGAAACAGCAAATTATAGCACCATTATCTTCTGCACATTGGAGGAAACATGTTGAGATGATTAATTTGAGTGTTTAGCAGAATAAAGAGCACAACCCAAGTGTAGAGATTGTTAAAAGAGTCTGTCTGTAACTCTCTTGTGATATATTTTTTCGTGAATAAAAAGAGAAGCTCTGAGCGCTCAATTTATGAGTCATAGCATTTGACAAGATAACAGAGTTTAAAGCGCTATAGATATCACATTTCATTTAATTTTGAGTCAATATATGTGTATATATATATATATATATTCATCTTTATCTCTTATCTGAGGGGCTCATATGTCCCTCATCATGCTTTGTATGTGACTTGGGGGCTAAAATAAAGTGGCTTAATTATTTCCCCCTTTATTTAGCAGGAAATTGATCTGTAAGGGACACAGTGGTAATCTCTACAGATAAAGGATATGCAGTGATTCAAAGACTCAATTATCAAAATAAATTTAATAAAAAAAATCATAATTAGATCCTTCCTATCACAGTATACCGCTGACTGTTAATCAGTGGAATGGTGTAGGCTGTTGAATAGAATGTGTCTTAGCATGGGAAGCTACAGAAATTATGCACAGATCATGACAAATAAACATTTATCTGAAAATCTGATTGGATGAATGGAATTAAACCTATACGGCTCTGGGGAAATGAATCCCTGGCAACATAAAACCTTTTCAACTTCTGAACCACAAAACACACACAAAGCAATTATGATCAACCAATATAGTGTTTTACCTTATAGCTAACCTGTTATACATAACATTATTAGCTGTTTTGAAGCTGTTTCAAAGTGTCAGGAAGCAGGAAAGATGGAAATCTGTGCAGGAAACAATATAGCTGTTGTGAAATCAACAGCTTGAGCCGGAGAAGAGCAAATCTGAGCACAAACAAGAGATATTTGAGAGTAAAGACAGGGTTTTGAGGGAAAGAAGTATAAAATTGCAACTGGAAATCAATAACTCATGCTCGGTTGATCACACTCTTGAATGAAGACAGGAACAAAAAGACAGATACACCTTTGAGACCATTTTAGGCCTGAAAGCAGTGACAATATCTGCAGCAGGACTGAACAACTCACTTTGAACTAATTCCAGTGCAGATGGTTTTTTATAGATAAACCAACCTTTTTATTATTAGATCAATATCAGAAAAGGCTAACATAAACATCAGATAGATCTTCTGTTCTTAAGTCAGAAGTCTGAAGCCAGATGAATTGCTCCACACGTTCTCATTCGCTCTAATTCCATAAAAAATGCATCTGCTTTAAAGATAAATTAACACAGCATAGAGGGTTCACTGTAGTTCTGAATGCATTGTGGGCATTCAACAGTATAGTGTTTTCCTTCTAGTGTCTAATTAATGATATATAGTTTAGAGTTAGGGGCGACACGGTGGAGCAGGGGTTAGCGCTGTTACCTCACAGCAAGAAGGTCGCAGGTTCAAGACCTCCTTGGTCCTTGGTCCTTTCTGTGTGGAGTTTACATGTTCTCCCCGTGTCTGCGTGGGTTTTCACCAGGTACTCCGGCTTCCTCCCACAGTCCAAAAACATGCTGAGGTTAATTGGAGACTTTAAATTGGCCATAGGTGTGAATGGTGTGTGTGCCCCATGATTGGCTGGTGACCATCTGGGGTGTATCCCTGCCTCTCGCCGTAACGTGCTGGGATTGGCTGCAGCAGACCCCTGCGACCCTAATGAGGTATAAGCAGGTATAGAAGATGAGATGAGTTTAGAGTGAGAGTTATTAAGTGGTATATTATTTATTTCATACATATTGAGTAATACAGTAGTTATTGCTTTATGCTTTGGGAGATTAGGAGCAAAGAAAGCAAGTCAGCAACAGGAAATATAGACACATAGGAAAACAAACAGACATGTTATCTAATATTTCAGTTTAAAGAAACAGTCCAACATGTCAGGGAATACAGTATGGTCTTTTGCACCAGTCAGACTGTGCTGTAATCTCTTGATTTAACCTCTCAGTCCAGCCTCTGTCTGAAAAAGTCATCATCAAGCTGTTGTTATTCTGCTGTATGTGTTTGGTATATTGATGGACTGTCGATGTCAGGCAGTGCTTGACATTACTCGCAACAACCAGCCTGTCTGCTGAATATGTTATTCACTGAGTAAATAATAAAAATGTAGCCTAACTTCTGCTCCAATGTAACATACTCAAAAAAATCAATGGCAACACAAGGCAGTTAATGCAAGTAGTGATTACTTTGTTCCATGTCTAACACAACTCTCTGCATCAATGTGTCTGGAATGTGGCGTCATTACACATTATAAGTCAAATCACCTTCAGATAAATAGAGGAATACTCTAAATTACACATATTACACTGCAGCTGGCTTCTCTAAAAACACAGGTGAGATCAAGACATTACAGACTAGTGTTTTTTTTTTATTTTAACTGTTTTTAAATTGTATCTTGATGCTTTTAATAGTTTATGTAAAGCACTTTGAATTATCTTGTTGAAATGTGCTATACAAATAAACCTGCCTTGCTTACATTATCACAATTATTTTGGTTAATATTGAAATCACGATGATTCATACATTTTTTTAGTTACACAATGCATTTATTCAGCACGAGTGACTTTGTGCTTTTGTTTGAGATGTTAAACAGATTTTGTTATGAATAGTCACAGATATTAAATTATAGCAAATCTTGCACGTTATCATATGCTTCTGCTACTCGTCATCTACTCGTTCATCGAACCTGAAGTGTTCCCAGATAAGAAAACTTTTCTGACCCTTTTTTCTCAACCAGATGACACTGCTCTCCCTCTGACATTTCACTCACTTGTACTCGCTCTCTCTCACTCACTCCTGCACTGTGAGTTGTGCATGAGTGTCTCTTTCAGAAATTGTGTAAAGAAAAATGTCAAATAAATCATGTCATTTCAATAATATGAGTTTGAGGATCATTTGACACGCAAATCCGAAATTGCAATCAAGATTCAATTAATTGCACAGCTTTACTATTAATAATTCACACAGGACAAAGGATTTAACCATCCATACCTGTTCATTACTTCATGTCTTATAACATTTGACAGAACTGACCTTCTACGATTCTCTTTTTTTCCTTTTAGATTAGATAGTGGACAAAGAAAGACCAAACAGTGAAAGGAATATAATCTATATTGTCTCTCTACATGAAAAAACAGACTTGTGATACAATGCACATGAATTTCAGAATCTGCCACAAACTGAGTGTGTGACCTGTGGCAGATCATTTCCTCCTCAGTTGCTGTCCTTGCACTTTTAATCCTGTCAGTGTGATGATGCTGTTGTGAAGAACAATAGTTTTCTTGTGCTGTTTGAGGCTTTATAATTTACATCTTTGGCCTCATATGTAACTAATAAATGTATTTGAGTTTTTTGCTGCATATTATAGTAGTGTAGTTATTACATATTTATAATACAAGTGCTTTGTTGTCTGATTAGTTTTTGTTGAATAAGCTCTTGTATTTAGGAACATACTGACATTCATTCCTTTCCCTGCTGGTTAGTTTCCACTTGTGACCCCGGTTCCTCTTTTGTTGTTGCTGTTTCTCTGTTTGCAAAATGTTCTCATGATTTTCCCCTCAGCAGGTGAATTACTTTGCAGTTTTTTCTCTTGCAATTCAGGCTCACATGATTTTCCCCTTTTGCAGCTGTCATCCCACATCAATTTGAAAACTCACATCACAATGCTGATTATCAGACCTGCTTTGCTACTGATTAATGCCATTCCACCTCAGGGTGATGCACCTCTGTTGCATAATTATGATTATGTTCTGATGTTAAAAGAACACATTTTACACATGAAGCTCAATATTACTGTGGAAACATTTGCTAAATATATGTTGTGCTTCTGGACTTGGTTCCTAAACACTGTTAACAGGAAATATTAAAAAGTTGGCATTGCAGGAACTGTGAGATCCAGTGTTTCAATGATTGACAGCAGATGTCAAACTGTGCCTGAATCATCCTAAAATAAACCTTGCACCATCCACAATCCCTCTAAAAAAATAAACGGTGCAGATCTGTAAATTCACTCCACAGCAATATAATTGTCAGCCTAAGGACAGGTGATTTGGAGGTTACAAAAAATTTGAAAAACGGAGGCTTCAACAAAAAAGGCAGGTCTGACTGATTGGAGCCAAACTGCCCATCCAGCCTTTCTGTGACTTCAACAAGTCACCCTGCATGTCATCATTGTGTTATCTCTAGTTGCAGACACAGCTGAATTATTAAATGATAAAAAGGCTTGATGGGAACAGTGGGGCGTGACGCTTTCAGAACGTTTTGGAGGCTGAGGGTCATAGCAGTGAATGTACCAAACCTCAGGATGTGAAACTCTGGCTCAAAAACATGACTCAGTATTGTCAAAGGGCGCTATTACAACAGCATAGTTAATAATGACTCATGTGACAATGCTAGAAAAAACATGCTGTTTTACAATAGAGCTTCATCAGCAGCAGCACCATGTGCTACCATGTGACTCCTGACTGAATCAGTTTAATAAGTCATTGTCATCATGAGGAGGAACAGTAACCATTGCATAAAGTGAGACTGTATAATTCAGATTTTCACCCAAACTTGAATTACAAATACATAATTAATCAATCAACAAGTCAAAACATTTTTGTTACTGAACTTTAAAGGTGCTGAAGGGGATATTTTTTTGCAGATTTGTGTATGTTTAAGGTAGTTTGACCTGGGACCTCAGTGCCCTCAGGTCAACTGGACAGTTGTTGGTGGCACCTTGAGGAAAACAGCTGTTGCAGCATCTGAGATCCTGCATTTGAGGCATTTATGGAACATCTGTAAATCAAAGTGTCTATGTGGGGCATATGGACATTGTTCTCTCTATGTTTGGAACAGACACTGCAGTTAATCCAATAAACTTCATCTTATTGTTGTAGCATCTCTAACGATCCTGTATGATGTGTTTAGGAGCATCAGTAAATTGTAGCTTTCCAAACGTCTGCATGTGAGGTTCTCTCTAGGTATTAGGTAGTAATTAGCCATGCTTCTAACAAGCACAAAAACAGGGACCGTTTGACTCATTTTGATGGATGAAGCTTCATATTAGTTCCAGAAAAAAAAAATCCAAGAAACTGTTCATAAGCTCATAGAGAATTACAGATAAATGTTTGGTAGGAAGGCAGCACTGACATACATTTGGATAATAATGAAAAAGTAATGATTGTTTCTGTTTCATAAAAGGGACAAAACCTAGAAAACAACAACTGTTTTCTAATGTTTGTTGACTCGTGTCTATATCTTTAAATCTGTATGGGTTAGAAACAGATTGTTTTGTCTAATTGTTATTACGTTATATACTGTACTGTATACATCCATAATTTGCATGAAATTACAGATTGAGGTTTCAAAACTGATGTGATGTACATTTCATGTTTGATGCATTACAACATCTCAGAGTTAATCATAATTAACAGTACTCATGATGGTAAATATCTGATTCTCTGTGGGATTTTCATTAACAGTAGATGTCATACTGTACATGTATCAGTAAGGAACAGAGATCCTGTTTGTATGATCTTTAAATAGCTCATTTATCCTTGCAATTTTATGAGAAAAAGATTGTTAAATATAATTTGTACACTGAGAGAATCCTACTCAAACACGCTGGAGGGTGATCTCTGATTTGTGGGATGAGGCAGCCACAAGCTGTTCAGATCTTGTCATTACAAGGCAGCAAAAATCCCATCAGATTTTATTTACATGCACAATTATTGTGGATTTAATAATAAACATTCCAGCTAAGAATTTCAATTTGTAGAAGAAATTATTTAGCTTAGCAGTTAAAAAAATATCTGAAATTAGAGGAAAAGTATATTTTGAACTCCTGAAAAAAGTGCATACTACCTATAAATTCCCAAATGCACCTGCTGCAAAACCCAACGTATCTTCTTACTCCTTATTCTATATATAGAAGACTAGGAGGAGTCATATATATATATATATATATATATATATATATATATATATATATATATATATATATATATATATATATATATATATATATATATATATATATATATATTAAAGAATGGTAAATGTTACATATGTAAATCAATACAATAATAATAAAGATAAAGATTAAAACACTACATGTTAACCAGAAGTTACATTAAAATAGCTCTGCTTCATCATCGTGATACAATGCAGCGAAAGTCTGGAATCAGACAGGAAGTGACGTAACTTACGCGGCTCACGTGAGGGTGACGTCTCGCTAGTCAGCTGATAAAAGTCGGAGGGTTCAGGTTTGGACAACAAGCTGAACTGCTCAGTCATTGTGGTGTTTTTGTGATTCCAGGCTGCTGCAATGAGGAGTTTACTGGTGTGTGTGTTGGCGGTGTTGGCTCTGGCCAGCGACGCCCTTGTCCGGTAAGAAAAATATCACCGTTAACGGATTTTAGCAACGAGAGAAACGTGAACTAACGCTGAAGAAACTGCACATTACGTTCCAGTAACGTTACATACGTCCTGTTAACTGAACGTGCTCGAATCACTGATAATTCACAGTGGAACGTGTGTAATGTAACGTTAACATTGTGAGTGCAGGTTTCCTGCTTTATTATTTATTTATTTATTTATTTATCCTTTAAATAAAAGCTTTGTTAGAGGGGGCTGTTTGTTTCCTGCGTCAAATGACTTATTCACGGCAGCCATGTTGACATGAACTAGTAGGTAAACAGGTGTTTTCAATACTAATTAAGGTTCTGTTCAGTTTAGTGGCGCAGGTACTTTCCACTGAGCCAGCATGCACAATAGCAGCACTAGGACCTGTACATAATAATAATAATAATAATAATAATAATAATAATAATAATAATAGTAATAATAGTAATAATACAGGTTACAACTCAGAGCTTTATAACAAACATGAAGTAGACATAAACACATGTTATAGAACATATTAGGAAGAGAAAAGAAAGTAGTGCATATAATGTGCAGGAAAAATATAATAGAATAAGTAAATAATTATTGTCCCTTTCTCTCTCTCTCAGAAACACAATGTTAGCTCAGAAGTTGTCTTAAACCTCCTTTGTTTGCAGATCACAGCCATAAACACCTTTTAATCTTTCCTGAACTCATACTTAGTTGGTTTCGTTGTTAACACTTGTTATTGTAATGTTGTGCCACTGACTTTATTGCAAATTAAGATCAACTTTTATTAATCAACTGAGGGGTCAGCCCTATAGATAAGCAGAAGACTTGTGGATTGCTCTTTATTCACCGAACATTTTAAAGTAATGTATTCAGAGGTCTGAAAGTGTCTAAATGCACAGATCAGTGGGAAATAGTCTATTAATAAATATGTCGGCTCTCTGCATGTGATCTTCTCTTCTTTGTAATAGTCTATACTGAGCTGATCTTGTGACATCGGTCTACACGCACTGTAACTGTCACTGTTAGAGAATAGAAATGCTTTCCAGCATGTTTCCATTCATGAGCTACTGGTGTTATATCAGTGATTGAAACAGGCCAACCATGCTACCGAGTATCCCATGTTTTGCACAGTATGGTTAATTTAAGGAGTTTGTTCAGTGTGGTTTTTACCAGCCAAACATGAATGGTGGGCGATGGTAACAGGAAATAAATGGTGAGACTTGTTCATGCTGTTTAAGCTGTAGCTGCTAAGTGAGCTGTCAGTGTGTTGGAACAAGTCAAGACAGGAAACAACACTAGAGGCTGCAGCTGATTTAAATTTTTGATTAATCCATAAATGGTTAAAAGAGAAAGTGGAGAGAAAATCCAATTTACAATTTTTTTTTTTTTTGGGAGCCTAAAGTAATGCATTTTGATAGGATGGCAAAAGATATTCAATAGACTGAATTTAAAACAAGCAAAAACATGTATTTTACAAATACTGGAAGATAACTAATGCTGTTGTCTTTGCACACTGTAGTGTAATGCATCTTAAGACAAAGTACACTTTCTCCATTAGCTTAGTCGGTGAGAAATCATAAATTATTAACTTTGTATGAAATGATTGAGAGTTGCAGCCTTTTTGTAACGTTTTCACAGATCAGGGTGCAGCTTAAAGTGAAAATGTAGCCACCCTTCAGTCTGTGGTGACCTGTGTTACTGTGGTGTTGTGCATCCTGTTTTTTAAGTCTAACCGCGATGTGACAACAGAGCAGAGTCTTAGTATTTATTGAGCTTTTCACTTGCAGGTTTGATTCCTGGAGCAGCTGTTTCTCACTGAAGTCTCAGAGCATTAACATAACTTGAGAAGATTTATTGGGGATAAAATAGTTTGATGCCTGATGTTTTTCAAGAACTTATTCCAATTGGGATTTTTTTTCATAAATACTGATTGATTCTTCGTAGAGGCGTGTCTTGGTCAACTGTGGTGCTGCATTACAGCACTTGTATTGCAGCAGACTTTGATGGATTGTGTATAAAAAGTGTGTCAAGTCTTATCTTTGACACTCCCAGTCATGTTAACATTTCACAAAAACTTTAGAATCAAATTTCCACTTCAGTTTTACTTCATTATATCATAGAATTGCAAAAATATAGAATTGTCCTAAATCGTTTCAACACTTCTTTCTGGCAGAATTCCATTAAAGAAATTCCGTTCGATCAGACGTGAGATGACCGACTCAGGGAAAAGAGCGGAGGAGCTTCTGGCCAACAAGCACTCTCTTAAGTACAACTTTGGCTTTCCCTCCAGCAGTGGACCCACTCCAGAAACCCTGAAGAACTACCTTGATGTAAGTGTCACCCTCCAAACCACTGACCTGTGGAATCCTCACTTTCCCTAATGCACTGTTCAGAAGCTAAAAGCCAAGCTGGGGGGGCGAGGGCCACAACAAAGGTCCTCTTGTGTGGTGACCGCCTTTTTTTTTTCGGTAAATTCTCCCAGCCGAATGGAAAATTAGACTTGCCTGTCATGACCAGTAGATCCACTGCACGCAGCGTTTTTAGAACGGCTGATGAAGTGATGAAACGGCACAAAAGGAACCTTTAGCATATGACGGCTGACTCAATGTCAGCACCTGATACTTAAACCTCTTGATCCTCATCAGCTGACAGAAAGTCCAGACCTGTTTGTTTGTTTAGCGTTGCTGAACATTCCAGCCAATCATTCTTTATCATTAGCTATGGCCTCAGTCAGCCTTTAAAGATTTTAAATGAGGTTTCTATTTTCTGCTTCTTTTAGTTTTCTGACAGTAAACTGGATAACCTGAGTTGTGGACTCAAAACAAGATATTGTAGGTTTTATCTTTGGGCTTCAGGAGTCATGTTCTGCCTTTTGTGACATTTCATAAGACAACAACCTTCTATTAGACGAATTAATCAATGATTGGTTAAATTAGTTGCAGTGATGACAAATCTGATAATATTCTCTCAAGCTACTGTTGAATGGGTTGGGTTTCCAACAGAAGATGAAATATTCAAGAACCACTCCATCTGTTTTTTCGATAAAGATATTGACTCCTATCTCTGCTGATTGCTCTACAGTCACGTCCTCAATCATCCTGTTTAAAGGGGAAGTTCCAAATTCTAGAACTCCCACCACTTGTGAGAATTTCCTACTCTGTAGGTAGTTTCCATTTTCCAGGGTTTGAAATGTTTTCAAATGTTCAAAACTTGACAGCAATCTTTCCTTCCAGAAACTTAATTCCAAATAATACTCTTAACTTTGAAGACATTTTATTAAAATTACTTTCTACCAAAGTAGAGTTTCTATAGAACCTTCCTATGATTATGCATGGTGAGATTCTAGAATTAAATTTAGCAGCTAAGCTGTGTAAATATTTTAGATGCTATGTCCATCATAAACTGAGTCTATCCCTCTGTTGTATTGATGCAAAATTAGTGAGCAAACTAAAATAAATCACAGAACAATTCATGACGTGCTTCTTTTAGTCTTGTTTAGAAAAAGGATTTGACCAAGTTTCAAACATTTAAGTAATGATGGCTCTGTCACATGAGATTGAAGTTTACTTCTGCTTTTTTCATGAAGAAATCTTTTTGCAGTGTAATTGTTAAACTGAAACGGCAGATTTATTGACATGACTCTGTAAGAATTTGACCTGTGACATTTACTGACCGCTGTCAGGAATCAGAAAGGTGATAAGAATAGACTTGATTGACTTGTCTTTATTCACCTTGTGCTATCACACCTTGTTGTTTATTAGACCTGTTTAAGTTGTTTCTCTTCTGTGGGTAGAAAAGACCACTCTGACCACTTTGATTACTGTAATCTCTTCTAATAAGATTAGCTCCAGAATCGTTCTGTAACTGCAACTGAATCTCTACAAGCTTGCAAAGTGGTTGTTGGTGGTCATGTATACTTTTCTCTGTCCAGGCTCAGTATTACGGTGAAATCGGCCTGGGGACCCCCCCTCAGACCTTCACTGTGGTGTTTGACACAGGATCCTCCAACCTCTGGGTTCCCTCTGTTCACTGCTCACTCTTAGACATCGCGTGCTGTAAGTCTGACTTCATTCGCCAAATAGCTGTTGGCTGTAAATTAAAATTTCTGAAGTGCAGTTAGACTGTGAAATGTAAGTAGATCTGTCAAGATTAGTCAATCAACAGAACATGTTTGATAACTGAACAATCCTTTTTCATAATCTGACATCACTGCAGAGTTGAGAGCAGACCTGTCGATGCCTTATCCATTGTCTCGCTTGTATATAGGTTTATGAATAAAGGTTTAATTTAACAGGTGTAGTCAATCATTTTCAGAAATCTAATATTTCTAAAGATGAAGCCATGCCTACTAAATATCCATTTAATAGAATACAAGACCATGAGTAGTGTCTACTCTGAGTGGTGTGTATCTCTAAGTGAGATCTGATGGGTCAGTGGTAGGACCTCCCTTACTGAAGCTGAACATTGGGCTAATGGCAGATCTGGGAAACCACTCGGCAGCTTAAAGTAGATTTGAGGTTTTATTTGGTTGGGCACAAACAGCGAAGCAGACAACTGCACACTCTGGAGAAAAGATCTCAATGTAAAAAAAAATCGTACAATATCTTTCCTTTTTTCCCCCCTTTCTGCAGTGCTTCATCACAAATATAATTCTGGCAAATCCAGCTCATACGTGAAAAACGGCACTGCCTTTGCCATCCAGTATGGAACAGGCAGCTTGTCAGGCTACCTCAGTGAGGACACATGCACAGTAAGCTCACCTCACACATTAGTATCCCAGTAACTTGGAGTTTTGCTTGAACTTTTATGTGAACTTGTCTTTTATTTATTTTTGTATCCTATTTTCTAGATTGGGGACATCTCTGTGAGCAAACAGCTGTTCGGGGAGGCTATTAAGCAGCCCGGTGTGGCCTTTATCGCAGCAAAGTTTGATGGGATCCTCGGCATGGCCTACCCACGCATCTCTGTGGACGGAGTGGCGCCGGTCTTTGACAACATCATGAGCCAGAAGAAGGTGGAGCAGAATGTCTTCTCCTTCTACCTGAACAGGTGGGGAATGAGACACTGGTTGGGTTTACATGCAGTTCAGTAACTGGTTTACTCAGTCAAATGTTCAGTGGTGAAATCTAGTTTATCCAGACTTCTACTGTATGCATTGTGTTTAAGGGCAATCAATGACACATATTTTTAACTTGAACACAAATTCTCTTGTGTGAACTACAAATGTCCATTAATACCATCGTTGCCTGTCATCTTAAATGCAGATTTCTTATCTGCACTAATGAAAGCAAAACCTTTCATATAGTTCATATGCCATCCTCACCCTGGCTTTAAACATTTTAGTGTGTTACTGATTTCAAATTAATTACAAAAGTTAAATCATTATTTTGACATCACTAGTTGGTTCTACTCTGACTTTAGATGAGTTATTAAAGGTGGTGATAGTCTCTCCTGTCCTCCCGCTGCTGTGGCTTCACTGCACATACAAATCACCTCAAAAAACTTGTGATTGTAGTGCTACATTTGAGTCTGATAATGGGATTCCTCTATTGTGGTCACTTTTTATTACTTTAAATTCAGAAGCTTCAGTTACAGTTGGGAAACGAGCTCTCAGTTTTGACTAATTTCCTATTTCTTCTCGGAACTGAAGCAACATATTTCGAAATATTAAAATGCTGTTGGAGACGGAGAAAACACTGTACAGTTGCAACCTGTTATTGAGTCAAACCCGTTCGGTTAAGAGTTGCCTCACTTCATCACACAGAGAAACTGCCTTCCCCTCAACAGAGTTCACAAGCAGATAAACAAAACTAATGTGCAGGTGCAACTTTCTCACACAGCGATTGCTCACAATAGAAAACCTACAGTATGATGAGGGTATTTGTCTTCATCTGAACTTAGTTTTCACATATTTATTTTTTGGGGGGCATTTTCTAAAATTTTATGAAGCTGTCAATTCACCTTTACTGAGCTTTTCCTGGATGATTACACAAGTAGGCCAATTTGGCCCAAACTGTACATAGATGGGTATGTGCTACAGAAGGACTGGACTACCTGCTCAGCACCAAGTGGCTGAATTCATTGGCATGAATGCATGGCTTCATGCCACGAAGGTTGAAAGAGAATGTGATTGTTTTTGTAATTTGAGTAAACCAACACTGAAGTCTCATTCTCAAAATATGAGTTGATCCCGTTTGTTGCAGCAGTTTGACGTCTTCTCTCTGTCAGGAACCCGGACACTGAGCCTGGTGGTGAGCTGCTGCTTGGAGGTACCGACCCTAAATACTACACCGGAGAGTTCAGCTACGTCAACGTCACCCGCCAGGCCTACTGGCAGATCCATGTGGACGAGTGAGTGATTAAAGGTTCTACTCAACATGCATTGTTCTAGTTTCTGTGCCTGGTTATGATTGATTGCAGCAGCAGATTGATGCTTTGCTGATGACCACTGAGACTGAAACAGCTGTGTGTAAACTTTGGGAAAGAGTTTGAGTGTTCAGCTGTTAGATGGTTTATTAAAATCTCAAACCATCTTTTAAGGAATTATTACATTAGAATTGTTCTGTACTCAAACTATGATGGTGCTACTGAGTGATGATTGGATCAATCAGCACCAAATTTGAAGCCACAGGCCGACAACAGCAGATGGATGAGAAAGATGGCCATTTAAAACCAAAAGTCTGTTTTAATATTTATTTTTCAAACCCCTGTGGACGACAGTGATCATATGTTGACTGTGTGATGCTAGGATGGCAGTCGGCAGCCAGCTGACTCTGTGTAAGGGCGGCTGTGAGGCCATCGTGGACACTGGGACGTCTATGATCACTGGCCCCTCTGCAGAGGTCAAGGCTCTGCAGAAAGCTATCGGAGCTACTCCACTCATCCAGGGAGAGGTGAGATAAACCTTCATATGAACTCATTGAAGATAAAATACATGCTTGTTCTTTGATTTTACTCCCAACTTTTAGCCAAAGAGTCAAACACAGATTTGGATTTGTTACAAATTTAGTAGCCCAACCCCATCTCCAAGAAAAGCTTTTTTATATAAATTAAAAGATAGTTCGGCTTTTGAAGGATATAAAGGTATTTGAACATGTCAATCTGGTTTTGTAGATGAGATTGTTAAAGTACAGTCAATAAAGGAATACACAAACCATTTGGCTGGAACAACATGTACTTCAAGTTTTGTTTTGGCAACATGTTTGTATTGAGCTTTAGTTTCCAGTCATATTAAACTATGAATGTTGATGTCCCCGTTTGTCTTTCAGTACATGATAAACTGCGACAAAGTCCCGTCGCTGCCTGTTATCACCTTCAACATTGATGGAAAGCCCTACGCTCTGACTGGAGAGCAGTATGTCCTCAAGGTGAGACTTTATGAAGGTTGTGTGTTTGTTCTCCAGCAGGAGGCGACAGTGAGCTCCTGCAGTAAACAATACAACTCTGTGACTGTGTTGCGTCATGAAAACCAAACAAGTGCAGCTTTGTTGCATTTGACAAAGCCAGGAGGAGGCTGGTTTGTTGTCTGAGTGATTACAGAGATCCATGTTTGTTTTTCCTGATTCCTGTCACACAGCCACGCTCACATTAAAGCTGATTTTATTTATTTATATCACGTCACCGCTGCCCTGTCTCTGACTGTGTATCCCTCCACATATCCAGGTGACCCAGGCTGGAAAGACAATGTGCCTTAGTGGCTTCATGGGTCTGGACATCCCCGCACCCGCTGGGCCCCTCTGGATTCTGGGAGATGTATTCATTGGCCCGTACTACACCGTCTTCGACCGAGAAAACAACAGAGTGGGCTTTGCCAAGTCCAAATAAGCACATCCTGCTTGAGAGGAGCAAAGTTTAAAAACAAAAATCCAAGTTTTGAAGTAAAAGAAAAATCTGTGCTGCACATGTTTTCCGTTGCTTTGCAATCAAACTGTTAGCAATAGATTTGTAGTGTGTAAATGCACTGATCTGAATATTTTAATGTTTGGCAGAGTGAGAAACTGAGACGGAGGATTGATATTGTATGGTGTGTCTATATGATCAGGGATGAGTTGATTTTATTGGTACTGACCCATTTCCAACATTTTGGTGACTTGTGTTTTTTTTTGTTTTTTTTTTGTTTTTTTTTTTTTTAAATCAGGGATTGTTTTAAATCAGATGTAATTCTAGGGGGAGGTTGGTCCTCTACTACTGACTTTGAGATGTATCTGAATGTTTTTGGCCTGAATAAACACTTTTTAAAAAGATGATCTGTCTACATGTGCAGATTAGCGGAGGTTAGCTTAAACTTGTTTTCAGCATATATCCTTAACAGTGATATCAAACTTCTAATATTTCACAAGAATATACTTGAATATTTCTAACCTTTGATTAGTCCTTTAAATATTAGAACATCCTGAAGTTGGCTGATTTGACGCTTTTGCACACAAATAACTTTATAACCAGTGAGGCCGTCCTTATAAACTCAAAACTAAACTTTATTATTACCCCTACATCAATCACTTTAATGTACAAAAAAGTAAAATCTACATTAACCAGAGATTTATAGTTATTTTACTTCACCTGCTCAATAGAACAGTCCACATAAAAAATCTTCTCAGCTGTTTAGTATTCAGTAGATGTCTTCACATATTTCTCATTTCAGTTTATTAATGTTTGTACAGAATGTGTGCAGAGTGAGATGAGACAGAAATCCGAACAGCACTGCAGCAAACATCCATCAGATGCAGGCACCTGTGTCAGCGGTTCACCTGACTGGATATAGTGGATGATGTGGACAACATCATACGGTGTATTGTGATGTAGGGAATTTCCTTGAGATTCAACTGAAAAGCAAATGTCAAAAGCAATGTCTGTTGTGTCAGGAAAGGTATTCATATAAATGGTTAGTAAATAGTTTACCAATGCTTCATGAATCACTTATTAGACAAATAGAACATTTTTTTGGCCCAGATTGTTTTCTTCAATCTCTAAAGCCATTTCTGAACTTAACCTGAATAGTAGAAGTGTCTGTTGCCATTTCAATCTCTTTCCAATCATTCAATGCCTTGCTGTGACATTTTTTTAGACATTTCTCTGTGAAGCATTAATAAATGATTTAATAACCACTTATAAAGTCTAAGTTACAACTTTAAAAGGATTCTTATCAACCTGAGACATTTTCCACAGGTCCAATAAAGCTAACGCTATTAAAGGGTAATTCTGGTTTGTTATAACTTGGGTTTTACTCTAGTTTTATTCTATCTCTTCTGGTAACATTGTGCTCATCAAGTCGCTGAGATCTGGGAACATCTGATGGGCAAAAACACAAGCAGAGAAATGATCTGACATGTAAATAAACAGCAGTCATTTTCAACTTTGTATCAAGACTTATTTGTATGTTAAGAGGATAAATATGAAAAGTTCATGCCTAAACCCAAACTTGATTTGTAAACATGCATTTTCATCTTTCAGTGTGTGTGTGTAGAAAAAAAGAAAGAGAATAATTCCTTGCTGCTCAGGAATAGTGTGATAGATTTTAGTTTAAAATTCACTTCTCATCTCTCAAAATCTGTCAGATGATCTGACTGCTTGTGTTTTCTGCCCCATTTGACTGATCAGTATCCTTTGTTAACTTGAGTTTGTTTTTACCAACTAAGATCATGTCCCAACTATGAAAACACATTGTATAATTCTGAAAAGGGGACACCTCGGTATAAAAGTTCTAGAAACATCTACTCATGTCAAAGAATATATCATCATATTGGCCAATGCTAGTCAAACATATATATTTTTAAACACTATATAAAGTTATTACCCCAGACACTGAATTCTAAGATACTCACAGTAGCAAATAAACACTTTTTGGATCCTCGAATCTGTTCTTGAGGTCTCCAGTTGTCCAGAGATGTTGAACCTTGGTGCTGGTTTGCTGACACCTCTGCTGGAGGCTGTAAGATCCCCAAAAAGTGACAAGAAAACAGCGTTTTCCTCTGACTCAAGTTTGACCTCTGACCTCTGCTTGTCAGCCCTCCTGCTCCTGGCTTCTCTTCTCTTTGTCAGAGTTGGTATTTCCGTGGTCCTGCTCCTCGCTGGGCTCTGTGCCGCGGCTCTCCTGGCCGCCGTCAGACTCTCTCTGCGGGGCGGCCGGGTCTCTGACCACTCCGTCCATCTCCACCTCCCCTTCCAGCTCCTCCTCAGTCTCCTCCTCCACCCGGCCCACGGTGTCCGGGATAATCTCCACCTCAATGTCCGAGGAGTCCTCGATCTCCTTGAACCACACCGTCTTCTGCCCCTCCTTCCTCTTCTGTCGGCTCAGGATGGACCTCATGCCGTACTCGTCCCCGTCCCCCCTGATCCGCCTGGAGGGCCTCACCGAGGGGCTCCCCTTGGAGACGTGGTTGGTGAAGACGCCGCATGAGGAGCAGTGGCGGCTCCGTCTCTCCAGCGGGATGACCCGGCTCCGGGCCCCGGGGAAGGTGCTCCGCCTGGGGAGGGCGTTGTTCCAGCGCCCGGATCCCCCACGGCCCGGGTCGGCCTCGTTCTGGAAGCCGTCGTTGGTGTACTGCAGTGAGTCCCGGTGGCCGGAGCGGGGCTGGACTGACCTCAGGCAGGGGCCCAGACACTAGAGGCAGGAGAGAGGCCCCTCGTTAATACAGCAGTTAATGAAGCATGGAGGATATTGAGGCATTGTTCAAAGTTACAGATGCCACTGTGGTTCCCTAGAGTGAGCTAGGTTCATTTGTTCTGTTTTAACACAGAGCTCCTCTGTGGATTTCAGCTGATAAATATTCATCAAAGCCACACAGGAGGAGCTGTGAACATGCTGGCATTACACAGCTGGGGCCTTCTCTGAAGTCTAAAGCATAACTGTGTGAAAGGTGCTACTGTGTCCTCTTATCACAGTGACAATGCAGCTTCAAAACTCTTTGAAAGTGGTGAAAACATGAGTTTCAAAGGAAAAAAAAAACACTTCACAGTGGAAAGTTCATATTTTTTACTTTCATAACACCTTAAAACTCCCAAAAAATCCTTCATGAAGCATTTATGCTCTTAACCCATTTAAGCCTATGAGCCTTTAAGTCTATGATTGTAGGAGTCAACTTACTCAAAAGATTTTAGGCAAAAAAAAATTAAGTTTCCAAATGATTCCTGTCACATGACGTCATTGACTTTCTGCTCCTTCCCTCTGAGAACATAGAGGATAAACTCTCCCAGAAAGAGGTCATTTTATTTCCTTTCATTATGACTTTCATCCCTGACATGTCTGTCCAGTCATCCAAGTCTCTAGAATAATCATTGTTTATGGGCATATTTGTGCAAGCAGCAACTATAATAGGGATTGAAATGATATTTTCTACAAAGCAAAATGGAAAAAAAGATACATAACATGATTGTTAGCGACTCAACTGATTTAATTATAGACATGAAAACTGATCTGGGCTTAAATGGGTTAAAAGTCCTGATGTGACACCAATATTTCCAAACAGGAAGAATACTGACTTCACATAATTTGTCCACGCCTGCATTTCCCTTCCACAAGCGGGAAATCAAGAAGCCAATCACGATGAGGCAGAGGACCAGCAGAGCCGCCATGACCAGCCCCAGCAGCGCCATGTCCCCCGCACGGTACCCGATGTTTGAAGGAGACGGGATGGCAACAGCTGAAGAGAGGACAGGCCAAAGTTACCCCTGCACATATTTATATTCCAAATCTACTGAATTACAGACAAACAGACAGATTAATACATATGTAGAACCTGACAACTTTTAGGAAAATGTCATTCGTCATTGACAACCTGTTTTCAGTGATGAGCAGTACAACAACTGTTTATGGAATTACAAAATGTATGACATTTAAAATTGGTTATGCAGATATCCCCCAGTCCCAATATCAAGGCCACAATGTCCAACGTTATAAAAATATCCACCATTAATATCAAAACGTCCTGATGGGATCCAGAAACCGGGATTTCTTCTGCATCATTATCAAAATATAATGATCCATTCATGGTATCATTCTCAACATTCACTGAAAATTTTATGAAAATCCAACCAAAGGTTTTTGACGTATCTTCTAACAAACAGACAAACACTGGCAAAAATCTAATATCCCAACATTGAGAAAAAAATGTCCCGACATAAGAGTAAAATTATCTGTAGGTTACAGTACAAATGTCCAGATATTATAGTTAAAATGTCCCAGAATTACTGCTTTTTAAGAAGATGATAATAAAGACGTGTCCTGTTTATTGTTGCTTGTGTGATGATGTAATTAAATGTTTTTGTAACCTTTGATCTAAAGAACCAGTGATCTTACCAGGTATGACCTGAACAGACAGAGCTGCTGTACCAAACTCCCCTGTTGTCGAGTCCACTGCTCTGAGCTGCGTTCATAAAACAGCAAAGTGTCAGTAAATGTGATCAAACATACTTCACTGTTGTTTGTCTCCTCGATAAATTAACACAAACTTTCACATCAGAACCTGAAGTGCGAAGGACTCCGTCTTCACGACCCTCTTCAGGATCACGAAACCATCTGAGGTCACATTGACGTAGCTGCTGTACTGCACCTCATACTTCACATCTGGATTCAAACCCTGACACACACACACACACACACACACACACACACACACACGAAAGAAAATGATTTAAGAATTTAAAACATTCCATCCTCTTTTTCATTGTTCATGGTTTTCATGATTATCTAATTCAATTAGATTTTGAATTGAACATTTCTCCAAAACTCCAGTAACATAATCTCATCCAGAATAGTTGTGAAAATAAAAAAGGGATAAATTAATTTTAAAGGTCCCATATCCTAAAAAGGGAGATTTTAATTGGAAGAAAGGCCCAAGCCTTAAATCAAGCTTCTATGAGGATGTGATGTCACAACTATATACCCACCCCCCATTCACAGACATTCACATCAGCCAATCAGAGGAGAGGCTCATTAATATTAATGAGACAGACACAAAGCAACCTGTTCTTTCTAGATTTCCAGATAAAATCTTGAGCGAGGAGATGTAAGCGATGATGATTTTTGGTTCTTCAAACCAAATATGTCTAACATCACACAAGTAACACAGATGCACGTGGGGAGCACTCACGCCAGCGAAGTCCTCGTCCCGGGCTCGGACCCTGAAGGGTCGGTTTGTGCTGCGGTCTCTGAGGATCATGCTCTCAGGGACAGAGTTGCTGTAGATGAATCCCTCGTATCGTTCCTTCTCAAAGCGAGGAGGGTTCCTGCTCTTCTTCATCACCTCGATGGTCACCTGTGTCACTGCAAACTGGTCCCTGTTGGTCACCTGTGAGGCCTGACACGTCCACGGTGAAGAGAAGCATCAGAAAGTTACACGCAAGTCTTAATTTAACTTTGCAATGAAGTGGAATCTTTTGCAATCAGTACTGTGGAATGTTCCAGACTGGATTTTCTTTACCAGAACAGTGAGAGCTATTGGGCCGACAATATCAGCAGCTTTGGCCATGGTGATGTTTCCTGTTTCCTCATCAATCTGGAATATATTTCCCTCGTTCCCTGAGGATAAAAGAAAACATCATGAGAAGCAAATAAAAAGAAAAGCAACAACACAACAACAACAACACCGTTTTACTATCCTCATTGATACAACTCATCAGGTTATACAGTTAAACAGCATCAGCTCAACAAATGAATTAAATCATAAATAAACAGTTTCAATAAAACATATTAAACTCCATGAAGGCTGTTGATTTAAACAGCATCAGACTTCACCAAGTGTACCTGGGAATTAAGAGAATGAAGTTATTCTAGATTGAATTTAATTTATTATGGTCTGCACGAGCTTCATCGAAACAGAGGCTATGAATTGTTTTTCCTGTTTGTGTAAATCATCTAAAACTAATATTTATAGTGTGTTTTATCATTATTATTAATATAATTGAAATGGTCCATCTTTAGCTGTGCCTTAATTGGATTATTGGTTATACACACAAAAACTATTTAAAAAGTCTCCATCCAAATAGAAATCCCTGTCAAGAACGCCTGCCAGGCCAATGAACATGAAGCCATTTTTGATCTGCATAGCACATTGATCAGTCTCTTTCCACTGTCATCAACGACCCCAAAAATATAAAATCAAAAAAAAATATACCATGTTAAATTCAAACCTCTAAGTATTCTGTAGCTGATCTGTTCACTCCTGTTCTTGTCTCCGTCCCGAGCGAACACCGGGCCGGGCTCCAGCACCAACGGACCTTCCTGTGGGTCAACATGCAGAATATTGAGCTCAACTTGATGATAAAGCAACAGAAAAACTCAGATGATCATCAAAATCATTACAATTTATCCTCTGGGGAACATGAATATCTGCAAGAATTTTCATGCCAATCCTTTTCCACTCAAACCTACGTTTGGACCTGCTATAGATTTGCTACAGGGATTCACCAAAGCCCATGAGGTTGATCCTCTGGAGATGATGAATGTGATGAGGAAAACATAGAAGATGGTTGTCTTTCATCTTTCATCAAACTGCAAACACCAACTGAGAGCAAAGGAGAACTGTTTGGTTACAACCAGCAGTCATTTATATTATTAATAGGCCTGACATTTATTTTCTTTCATAATCAGTTGATTGTTCAGTGAATTTAGGGTCGCCCCCTTAGAGATGAGTAAATGTTAGTCACCATGAAGAATCTTAAGCTGATTAAGTTTTCAGTGGTTGCAGAAAAAAGAAAAGACAACAAAAACCCTGGACTGTGAAGGCTTGAGGGCTTTTAATTTGAAATGACTGACATATTAACCAAAAACATTAAGATGTTCTGTTTACCATCATTGAGTACTGGGAATATAGCAACTATTCATATTTGAGAAGCTGCTATCAAAGGGTCTCTGACATTTTTGTGTTAAAATAATTAACAAATCCTTTAATTAATGATGAATTTCTGACATAAAGTAGTGCAAAACAAACTTTTCTCCCAGGGCTGTGAAAGAGATTAACCACCCCACACGTATTTTTCAGTTTTCCCTGCTATAAATAACAATAAATATGAAATATCTGTACAACCACAAAGATTATTGTACATAAACCTGGTATCAAACGAAATCTACAACATGTGAGAAGAGTCAGAATCAATTTATGTTGCCGTGACAGAGCAAATATAGTAATATTGAAGAAAAAGTCTAAAACTGTGTTTTACTACAGATAAAAGTATTTCAATTAAAAACAAGACCAAACTGTCCCAAATCAGGAGAAAAAAACATGTTATTTGTTTTTTTGTAAATTATCTGCAATGCAAATGATTAATAAGAGTTCAAAGATCAATTATTAGTGCATAGACTCATAGAAATCACACCGAGGATCATTATAGAACATGAAGAATATATTCTGTAAGATGTTTAAAAAGGAGATTATAAAGGAGACAATTAAATAATCACACAAACGGCTCAAATCTAAACTAAATATCCAAATAGTGGTTAGTACTACTAATGATACTAATGATATTATATTAAACCATTTTCTCATTGTATTGATGATGTGGATATTGATGATATATATTGATGCTGTAACAGTAACATTGTGTTTTACTACAGAAAAAAGACTTTATTTAGTGTTGGAGCTGAGGTTTTCTTATGTAATATATGAATAAAACTTAATTCTGTGCCTGTATCAGTTTTGGGGGATTTTACAGGTTAAACCGACCATGTTCATGTCTCCACTACAGTTTACAGACAGAAGTTTCTGCTGCAACTTTCATATTTCTCCTGTAACCCCCTTGTCCTGCAGCATCTTTGACATCAGACTCACCTCTTTCTCAGTCAGGTTGACTTTTCCTCTGTAGCCGCTGCTCACACACAGTTTGGCGATTCCTAAGTTGGTCCTCGTACACGGCTGAAACCACGGAGGCCGGTTATCAACGTCCTTCACCTGCACCGTGATGGAGGCCACGGATGTGAAGAAGGGCTCATTGGAGGCTGACCCATTAAACGTGTCCTGGAACATTTCAGGGGTCAAAGGTCAAAGAGACGCAGCGCTTACCTGGATGAAGATGCTTTAAAAGAATAATAATAATTTTAAATGATCACTGTACCTGCACATGTAAAATCAGAGAGATCTTTTGCACAACGTCGTAGTCAATGATACTTTTGACGAGTATCTTCGGACTGTTGATGTTCTCTAAGCGGAAATATTTATCCTGCTTTAACCGACAGAGAAAAGAAAACAATCTGTAAAGGTCTCATATCTTAGAAAGTAAGATTTTAATTGCTTTTTGGGATTTCTGCTACTTTTTTTTTTCTTATTCCTTCAGTTGGATGTTTCAGCTTCACTCTTCAGAATTAGGCATATCTGCTCATCTGACAAAATCATCTGCTGAAGAGGGAAAGTTTCTCTGAGCTCAGTTTAACAGTGGACCTATGGGCAGGATTTATGACATCACAACTCATTTGGAGACGATGATGCAGAGCAGATGTTGAAATATTTTACGTCTGGACAGAGAAACTTTCCTCCTTCAGTAGATAAATATGAAAACCGACTGTTAGAGCCATTTTAATATGTTTATATATTTACATTTACTATTATGCACAGTTTAAATAAATGTCAGAAGTTAAGAATTATTTTATGCATATTTAGTGATATAACAGTTTATTGCGTCATGTATAGGTTGCCCGGATACTGTGGTGCATTTTGATTGGTTGTGGATTTATTGTAGAACAGAACAGAAGCCGTGAGCTAGGAGCATCACAGTCTTTTGACCGACACATTTCATTTGTAATTTATATTAGAAAAAGTTAGGAATTCGTTTTTTTGTTTTGTATGTTTTTAAGTTCTAGTAAAGTGAAACATAAACTCAAGCAACGGACTCAAGACTTTTTTATTTGTGTCGCGTCGGAAAGAACTTCGAGGTTCGCGGCTATGTGAGTCTGCTGCACTCACATTCAAGTCAAAAGACTAGCCCAAGCTATTAGCGCCGCCGAGACAACGGAGCTACGCTACGAATTACGTGAGGACACACGAAGCGGGATGCTGCTACCTCAGTAAGAAAACGGAGCCAACTGAACCCATCACGGAGTTTTAGGAGGAATCGAAGCGGTAAAAGAAATAACCCGACTGCTCCGCTGGCTGAAGTAAGATTCCTCCGAGTCAGGTCTGATATTCTCTCTTTGTTTGCGTTAGCCTGCTATGCTAACCCGCCCGCTAGTTCGCGGTGGAAAACGAAAGTAAACGCCCAAACGGATTTCCAGCTCAGAAAGTCATTTATGTTCATGCTAAACGATCTCACACAACCAGTAACTCTTTTCACAAGTGTATGTGAATTTATTGGAAGAGTTTAGAAGCTGTGAAGAATTCGGATAATTGTCACAGTTAGTGTGTGAAGATTAATGAGTGAAACGATGTCTGAAACAAACGTGGATGCGCGTAGTGACCAGAAGAGGGCTCCAAAGCCCACGGAAAGGGCAGTAGAGGAGAAAATAAGGAGATTAAAGGATGAGAGGAGGGGAAAGTTGGCACAGCTAACAAAGCAACGGAATGAGATTGAAATCTTGAAACAGGATGAAGGCAAAGTTGACTATATAAAATGGGACATTCTTCCTAAACTCGAAAGATGTTTTGGAGATTATAAACGTCTTAATGAGGAATTATGTGAGCTTATGAGTGAAGATGAGCAAATAACTGATCAGGAGACATTTCTAAACCGATATAAAGAATTAAAAGCATTCATGTATGAACTATATGAATGGATTGAAAATGTGAAAACTTACTCTCCGGAGGAAGATAACGTCAGACCTCAGGATAGTGTTTCTGTAGCCCACTCAACTAGGAGTCGTGCATCTCAGCGATCTAACACCAGCTCAGCACGCTTGAAACTTAAAGCTGAACATGAAGCACTGCTAGCAAAAGCAGCAGCTATTGAAAGGAAAACAGAGCTTGAGCAAGAAGAAATGCGTTTGAGAGCAAAAAAGGAGCAATTGCAGATTGACACCGACCTTGCTGCTTTACACGCCAAATTAAAGGTTTATGAAGAATTTGAAGACGCCCAGGAGTCTATGGATGTACTGAACCCAGTAACAAGGCCTAAAGCTGAAGCTAGGTATATGACTGGATACATGGGGGCTGAAAAGCCAATGCATGAAGCCAAGCCTAACTTAGCTGCGCCAGTTGTTTCTTCACAGAGAGGCCAATCTTCATCAAGGCAAATGGCTGACAGCGCTCAGAACTACAACTCTGCTGATGACCTGTATCGAGTGTTACAGCGTCAAAACCAAGTGACTGAAATGCTCATTAAGCAACAGAGTCTGACTCAACTGCCTCACAGAGACATACCAGTATTCACAGGAGATCCTCTGACATACAGGTCTTTCATAAGAGCTTTTGAGCACGCCATTGATAGCAAGACAGACAGTCAGCAAGATCGATTGTACTACCTTGAACAATTTACGAGTGGGGAACCTTTTGAACTCATTCGCAGTTGTGAGCACATGAGACCAGACAAGGCTTACAGAGAGGCTAGAGCATTGCTTGACCGTCATTATGGTGATGAACTCACAATTGCCAATGCTTATATCAAGAAAGCAATGGACTGGCAGCAGATAAAGCCAGACGACAGGAAAGGACTGAAAACCTTCGCCCTGTTCCTGATTGGATGTCGTAACACGGTGAATGACGTTGGCTACATGGACGAAATGAACAATCCTACCAATATGAAAAGCATCTTGTCCAAGCTTCCTTTTAAGCTGAAAGAGAAATGGAGGAGTCATGCCTACGACATACAAGAGAGAACGAGGAACCGAGCCAGATTCCCAGACTTAGTGGACTTTGTGCATTATCAAGCGAAAGTCGTCAATGACCCACTGTTTGGTGATATTCTGGATCTCACCACAGGCAAACAGGTAGATACAAAGAAGAAGTCCAACTTAGGAAAAAGTGAATCAAAACGAAGCAGCTTTGCTGTAAATGTCACTACTACTGACAAGAGCACCAAAGGCCAAGCAGAGAAGAAATCAGCTAAGTTAGCTAATGCATTCCAGAGTCCCTGTTTGTTCTGCAAGAAGAACCATGCGCTTAACGTGTGCAACAAGATCAGAGATAAAATTTTGAATGAAAGAATTGACTTCTTAAAGTTACAAGGTCTTTGTTTTAGCTGTCTTACAGCAGGCCACCTGTCTAAGGACTGTAAGAAAAAGAGCTCATGCCCTGATTGTTCTTTTAAACATCCTGCTATCCTGCATGTTGTGAAGGAAGATCCCACTCCAGAAAAGAACAGTACAGATGACAGTTCACAGAGCACAGCTGAAGTAACTAATGCTCTCGTGTCTGCAGGATGTGGAAGAGGTGAACAAACTGGGGCCGGGAATAATGCATGTATTCTTCCCATTGTACCTGTGCAGATAAGACACAAGAAGGGCTCAAGAGTAATCAAGACATACGCGTTCCTGGATCAAGGAAGCACCGCGACTTTCTGTACTGAGGACTTGGCGAAGAAGTTGAATGTCCGAGGAAGAAAGTCAGAGTACATTCTTCACACCATGTCACAGGAACAGAAAGTGAGCAGCTATGTCCTAACAGACCTAGAGGTGTGTGGATTAGATGGACAGGATTACATCCAACTGCCCAATGTATATACGCACCCAAACATACCTGCAAAAAGAACCAACATACCACAGAAGAAAGATTTGGAGAAGTGGTCTTACCTAAACCGAGTCCATCTTTCAAAACTAGAGTCAGAGATCGGCCTTCTCATCGGTGCCAATGCCCATAAGGCTATGGAGCCATGGGAGATCATTAACAGTCAAAATGACGGGCCGTATGCCGTGAAGACTGCTCTCGGCTGGGTGGTCAACGGGCCCGTCAGCAGATGTGAAGAAAAGGAATCAGACAATGCTGAGAGACAGAGTTTCTTCGTGAATCGCATCTCTGTGTCTAGCATAGAAGACATGTTGATGAGGCACTATGATGCTGATTTCCCAGAACGTCGATGTGAGGACAAACAAGAGCCATCACAGCATGACAAGCAGTTCATGCACACTGTGACAACATCAGCGCATCTGGTCGATGGCCATTACTGCATCAAGTTACCTCTGAAGGAAAACTCTGTGAAGATGCCATGCAACCGTGGTATAGCTGAGCAACGGCTCAACTCCTTGAAGCGGAAGTTCAACAGAAATGTAGACTTCTTTCAAGAGTATAACAGCTTCATGAACAACATCCTGCAGAACGGTTATGCCACCAGAGTTCCAGATGAGCAGCTGAGTCGCACTGATGGAAGAGTGTGGTTCATCCCACACCACGGGGTGTACCACCCAAAAAAGAAAAAGTTGAGGGTTGTGTTTGACTGCGCGGCCACATACCGAGGAGTGTCGCTGAATGACAGACTGCTACAAGGGCCGGACCTTACAAACACCCTAATCGGAGTGCTGCTGAGGTTCAGGCAGGAGCCTGTCGCACTGATGGCGGACATTGAATCCATGTTCTACCAGGTGCGGGTTCCGGATGAAGACGCAGATCTGTTGCGCTTCCTTTGGTGGCCAGGCGGAAATACGAATGAACCAGTGGAAGAGTACAGGATGTGCGTGCACCTGTTCGGAGCCACATCATCCCCCAGCTGCGCGTCATATGCGCTCAGGAGAACGGCACAAGATGCAGCTATAACTACTTCACCAGAAGCCATACAGACAGTCCTTAAGAACTTCTATGTGGATGACTGTTTGAAGTCAGTTGCCACCGAAGAGGAAGCTGTGAATCTTGTGAAGGAGCTGACGGAGTTGTGTGCCAGCGGTGGGTTCCACTTGACCAAGTGGATAAGCAACAGTAGAGCCTTGCTGTGCTCCATCCCTGGTGACGAAAGAGCAGCCGTAGTTAAAGACCTGGACTTGCAGCAGGATGAACTACCTGTAGAACGAGCTTTAGGCGTGCAGTGGTGCACAAGTTCAGATAGCTTCAAGTTCAAGATCCAGCTACCTGACAAGCCATGTACAAGACGGGGCATCCTTTCAGTTGTTAGTTCAGTGTATGACCCAATGGGTTTCTTGGCGCCACTACTACTGCCTGTCAAGCTCATTCTGAGAAACCTTTGCAAAGAGAAAAGAGGCTGGGATGAGGAAATCCCAGAGAAGCCACAACGAACATGGAAGAAATGGCTAGCAGACCTTGACAAGCTGTCAGAACTCAGCGTAAGCAGATGTTTCAAGCCCAGCTCTTTCGGGTTCACCAAGGTTGCACAAATCCACCATTTCTCAGACGCAAGTCAAGACGGATATGGAATTGTGTCATACCTCCTGCTGACAAATGAGCATGAAGGGAAGGATGTTTGCTTCTTGATGGGAAAGTCCCGAGTCGCTCCGCTTAAGCAGGTTACAATCCCAAGGATGGAGTTGACAGCTGCGATGGTCTCAGTCAAGGTTGACCAGATGCTGAAAGAAGAACTTCAAGTCCCCTTGATCGATTCTATCTTTTGGACAGATAGTACAACTGTGCTAAGATACATTGAAAATGATGCTCTTCGCTTCAAGACATTTGTGGCCAACCGTGTCTCTTTCATTAGAGAAGCCACCACGAGAGCTCAGTGGAAGTACGTTAACACCTCTCAGAACCCAGCTGATCAAGCTTCAAGAGGCTTAAAGATCGAGAACTTCATGTCAAGCAACAGCTGGTTTCAAGGGCCGAGCTTCCTGAGTGAGCCAAACGACTGGCCAGAGCAACCTGAACGATCTACTTACCTGTCAGAAAGTGATGAAGAGGTGAAGACATCAGCTGCTGTATCGTGCACAAATCCAGTGGTCAACGCTGATCCAGTGAACCAACTTGTAGAGCATTACTCCAGCTGGTACAGACTGAAGAAGGCAACTGCTTGGATTCTGCGCCTAAGGGAGATACTGCAGTACCTGAGTGAGAAAAGAAAAGAGTTGGAGAAAACTGTGAAAGAGTCTGAACATGACACAGAGAAACACAAACCAATAGTTGAAGAACAAATGAACACCTGTAAGAAGAACTTGGAAAAGAAAATGCTCACAGTTGAGGAGTTATCCAGAGCAGAAATAGAGCTGATCAAATACAGTCAGAAACAAGCCTATGCTGAAGAGATCAAAGTTCTAAAGCAAGGGAACTCAAATGTGAAAAGAATCAGCCCAATTTTCAAATTGGACCCATATCTGCAAGATGGTGTTTTGAGAGTAGGGGGCCGTCTGAACAGATCAGCGATGCCTGAAGAGGCCAAGCATCCTGTCCTTCTGTCTAAACAACACCGAATAGCTTACCTCATTCTCCACCACATTCACCTAGAAACTGGACACGGTGGCAGAAATCAGGTCCTGGCAAGATTGAGACAAAAGTATTGGATACCTAGAGCCAACGCAGCAGCAAGAACAGTGATCTCAGAGTGCAACCTCTGTATAAGACTGCATGCAAAGGCAGGAAAACAGAAAATGGCAGACTTGCCACTAGACCGTCTGCTACCTGATAAACCACCTTTTACCAACACAGGCATGGATTATTTTGGTCCTTTTGAGATCAAAAGAGGACGAGCCAAGGTCAAACGCTACGGAGTGATTTTCACATGCTTGACAGTTAGAGCAGTGCATCTAGAAGTCGCATACTCTCTTGACACGGACTCGTGTATTAATGCTCTGCGTCGTTTCCAAGCCAGACGAGGCCAAGTGTCAATCATTCGTTCCGATAATGGCACAAATCTAGTCGGCGCAGAGAGAGAGCTAAGAGAAGCATTGAAAGAATTGGACCAGTCCCGCATCAATGAAGCCATGATGCAGAAGGGAGTACAGTGGCTGTTCAACCCACCTGCTGCATCTCATCACGGCGGCATTTGGGAACGTCAAATTCGTACCGTGAGAAAGGTTCTGAGTTCTGTTGTGAGACAACAATTGCTGGATGATGAAGGACTACAGACTTTCCTGTGCGAAGTTGAGAGCATCATCAATGGGAGACCTATTACCACCAACACAGATGACCCCAACGACCTCGAGCCGTTGACTCCAAATCATCTACTCCTGTTGAGGATGCAGCCCAGCATGCCACCTGGTGTGTTCGTTAAAGATGATGTCTATGCGCGGCGGCGCTGGAGACAAATCCAGTATATGACGGATTTATTCTGGAGGAGGTGGACCCAGGAGTATCTACCACTTCTGCAAGAGCGGCAAAAATGGCTTGTATTGAAGAGGAGCTTCAAGGTTGGAGACGTCGTCCTTGTTGCTGATCCATCTCTGGCCAGGAATTGCTGGATGCTGGGCAGAATCACCAGGGTCATGCCAGATTCCGGAGGTGTAGTCCGAAGTGCTGAAGTCCGAACGAAGACTAGCACCATCCAAAGACCAATAACTAAACTTTGTTTATTGCAGGGAGAAGAATGAAGAAAGAAGAAAGAGACCTGTGTAGAACTTATCTGTAGATTAAAAGGATCATACTTATCTAACACCTGGAATGAGTCAAGAAAGCTAATGATAAGTTAATGGTGTAAATTATGCAGTAGAAAAAATGGTAATGGCTCTGGGTTTAAGCTTAAATCTAAGTAATTGATATGCTAAGGCCTAGTCAATTAGGGGCCGGGATATGTTAGAGCCATTTTAATATGTTTATATATTTACATTTACTATTATGCACAGTTTAAATAAATGTCAGAAGTTAAGAATTATTTTATGCATATTTAGTGATATAACAGTTTATTGCGTCATGTATAGGTTGCCCGGATACTGTGGTGCATTTTGATTGGTTGTGGATTTATTGTAGAACAGAACAGAAGCCGTGAGCTAGGAGCATCACAGTCTTTTGACCGACACATTTCATTTGTAATTTATATTAGAAAAAGTTAGGAATTCGTTTTTTGTTTTGTATGTTTTTAAGTTCTAGTAAAGTGAAACATAAACTCAAGCAACGGACTCAAGACTTTTTTATTTGTGTCGCGTCGGAAAGAACTTCGAGGTTCGCGGCTATGTGAGTCTGCTGCACTCACACCGACTCTGCACATACATCAATGTGCACAGTGACGCTCAATCATCCAACTGAAAAAAAAGAGATTTTTGTCTTTAACAAATCTTAGAGACTGAAATATTTACATATTGTTGCTAATTAGTTTCTGAGGTAAAACATATTTACAACATTGATTAATGGGCGTTGCCAGTTTTGATCTTACGGTTGCAGACTCTAAGCGATAGTACAGTGGCACCGAATCCACGTCTGTAGCTTCTATCAGTCCCACGCTGGAGTTGACAGGAGTGAGCTGCACGAGACAAAACTCACAGTCAACATCTGGTCCAAAATGAGAAAATCTGTATCTGAACATGTGGAACACAGCTCACCTCATTCACTTCTAGTGTGTAGTGGTTCTGTGCAAAGTTGGGAGGGTTATCATTCACGTTTTCAACCAAAACTTCAACAGACTCTTTCACCTTGAAGACAGAGAAACAGAAACTTAATCAGAGCAGATTCAATACCCAGAATAAACTGTTTAAAACATGCAAGCACTGATTAAGTACTCAGTGTAGTTTGTATTGTGTATTTAATGGTGCGTTTGATTACTGTTGGCTCCTTTACCAGGTAGTGATAGTGTTTGTGATGATGTACTCACCGATGTGAAACCTGCTCTGCTGCACTTCACCCACACAACAAGAGTCGCACTGGACAGCGACTGACACACAAAGCAGATGCATTCATTTTAAAACAAATAGTGATGACAGTAACATTCCTGTTTGATAAATAATCATCCAAGGATCACTTTTATATGACCATACATTATTTAATTCCATATTTAATCTCGATGATATGATCTTTATCTAAAGTTTGTTTTGTTTAGGTGGTTTAATTTAAAGGTAATCTTATGCTGCTTCAAACCATCTTATACCATTGTCAGTGGAGGTTTAATTGTTTCAGTTTTATTTGCTTTGACTGGACTTCTAAAATCAATCTATTTTATTTCTTCACCATTTCAGACTATTTACAGGAAATGTGTCACATGTGTGCTTGACCCTGATTGGCTCCCATTTACAAAAGAGTCACTGAAATCTGTCTAATCCGGGCAGGTTTTAAGAAATAACAGCACAGAAAAGCCAAAGATATGCCTGAGGTCAATTAAAAAACACTGTCAGACATGAAATGGCATGGTTTATCCATCACTAGACAATATATCAGCTGTCTATGTAACAGCATTAAACTCAAACATTGTCCTGTCTGTACCGTTGAGGCTTTCTTACCTCATAGTCCAGTCCTTTGGTCACCATCAGGGCGTTCCCTTTCAGGTAAAACAGATCTTCAGGATTCACCACAACAGTCAGTGTTACATCACTAATGGAGGTGATTTTAACCAGCTGGACGTCAGCCGTGTTGTTTTCAGCGACCGTCACAGGACCAGGAGGCACCGTGCAGACTGAGAGAGGGACAAGCATCAGGGAAAATCACATTTTGAGTGATATCAGTTAAACATATGAGAATTTCTATGTTGAAATTGACCTAAAACTCTTAAGACATATTGTGAAAGTGATCTCATACTTATTTTCACAAAGAGATGACTACTACTAAATGCTATAACATTAGAACATCACAATTAACCTTAAAACTGAACTTAACCTGTTCATTTATTCCAATACTTTCTGTTGAACCATTAATAACTACCCAGATCAAGTTCCTACCTAATACTAACCAGTGCTGGAACAATACTACCTTACTCAAGGTTTTCTGTGTTAGTTATTGGTAATGAGAGAAACTATAAAGAAATATGCATCATGTGAATTTAATGGAAACTAAGATTTGAAAAAAGAAAAGTTTTTAAATGTAGATTCTATAGCAGGGCCTTTAATTTAGTCACGTAGAGCTTAATTTGATCTCACGTAGGCCGTACCAGTAAAATTTAACATATAAATGTCTTCCCTTATTTAAGGTAAAGAAACACATTATAAATATTTACACAATTATTTAACCTCCAATTAAAAAAACAAGTCTAAAGAAAAAAAAGTGCAATTTCAACAATATGATGTCTCAGGTATTCCATATTCAGTCGGTCTATGTTACATTTCAATTCAAAACATTCACTCACTGAATTATATTTATTTAGTTTTTTAAGAAGCAGGTAAAGTTATGTCCTGATTTACAAACCATTTATCCTTTTATCCCTGAAAGACGTTCACTGCCTTGATATTTCTGTGAAAAAAACAGGAACTGCTCCATTTAAAAAAAAAAAATTGTCACAGTTTCTACTTTCTGGGCCAGATTGGACCATTTAGCCGCATGTTTGACGCCCCTGTTCTATAGGATCAAACAAGTAGGTAATGTTGCCTGATCTGCCTTAGTTATTCATCCCTAAACCAATTGATATGCTGTGAACTATAGACGTTTGGGATCTGGCTCATGTCAAAAACCTTTTACATTTTTTGTTGTTTTTTACACATGGAATGAAGTTCATTAACATCCTGGGAGTCTCTTGTGTTTCTTTGTCAGTGTGTGGGCAATCTCTTTATTAAATGAGCCTTGAGTAAATCACACAGTAAATTTTAATATTTATTGTCAACATCAAGTCCTAAACATAATCAAGTCCATTGATGAAGTGATATTCGTTTCCACTTTGGCAGTTTTGTACATTTAACTGGTTCAGTGGTTCTTCACCTGAGGCTCAGGACCCCTGATAGGTCTAAAATCATAGGAGTTACTACAGGAAGTGAAAATAGACGACTTCTTGACTTTCCCCCTCTAGTGTTTAATGTCGGTACTATTTACTGTGCTGCTGTCACAAAGACAACTGGAACAAGTGTTGTGTTGAATTCTCTCACCTTAACACCAACCGTGCCTGACTACAACCAAAACTTAACTTAACTTCTGCATTGGAAAAATAAAATTCAATAGGAGGTCACAAACTTCCTCAGAGCCTATAGCTCCATGAAGAAATTAATAACAGCATGTTGGAAATAACTAGAGAGAAAAGGAAGCGTGTTCACTGAAGAGGTAAATTGAAATTGTCACAGTTTTATATTGAATTTGGAAGAAGGCAAAAGCAATTGTAATGATGTGTGCTGTGTAGTAATTGGAACAGTTTGAATAATATTATTGCTTCAGGTGGAAGGAGGAGAAACATTAGGAGAAATAAACTGAGTTTGTTCATTCATGTTGTCAATGATCTGATCTGGTGCTGTAAATCCAGCCTTAGCTTTACCCGCGAGATCCCACCCTGACAGACTTGGATAGTGAAAGTGAAGCTTATAGGGAACTAATCTAAATGCTGATGGTGTCATTATTCTTCCTGAGACATTAAACTGTGCAATAATGATAAGTTAAAGCAAAAAGATGTGTGTATTTACACTCTATTGCATTAAATTCTGTTTATTTAGTATTTATTCTCTTGTTTTTCATTTTTTTTTCCTGGTGAATATTATTAGAGGCCTCGATGGGAGTAAACTGGATCTGGACCTGACAGCATCACACAGATAAAGCTTAATTTCTAAGGGTCCACAAGTTAAAGAGGTTGGGAACAATTGCTCGGGACCAAAAACTGAAAACATGAACTGTCCTTCTCTCAGCAAACTCATCACCATCCCCTGCTTCCCCCAGCAGCAGCAGACGCCCTCGCCACAAAATCAGAGCTCTACTCACGTCTTTGAGCCGGACAAAGTGTACAAAAGCAGAGGGAGACGACACATCCGAGGAGAACGTTCACAGGTTTGCGCTTCGCTTTCAGTTCCATGTCCTGATTTCAGACGCACCAACAAATGAAGTCCTGAGGAGGATGAGGAGCCCGTGGTACCAGCTGGTACTCGTCCACATAATGCCCTGTCTGTGCTGCCCGGCGAGTGGGAGTCGACTACAGTTGCAATGTTTGTGACTTCATCTTACGGGCACATATTGCATTAAGCGCCTGCCAGCGGAGGACTCACTGCCTCCCACAAAAATACTTGCATCTGTTTTAGCAGGACGGGTCACTCCGTATTGGTGGCCCTGCTGCGTTCTGGGAGGAATCCAGCAAAAGGAATGTTGGCAGCTGGAAACATTTCTCACATGTTTAACACTCTTCAGGTTAGACAGACCTGTTTAAAGTTCTATATTAGTCTGCCTGCCTGCTGCTGCTAATCATCAGTGACATTCACACAGTACATCCTGGACTGATACATGTACATACAGTAGACACTTTACTGTACATACACTACCATTCAAAAGTTTGGGGTCACAAGAAAATGTCCTTATTTTTTTAAAGTTTTCTTTTCAGTGAAGATAACCTTAAACTCATCAGAGATTCTATACATTGCTAATGTGGTAAATGTCTATTATAGCTGCAAATGTCTGTTTTTTGGGACAATATCTACATACAAGATGTATATAGAGGCCCATTTACCATTAGCACAGCTGAAAACAGTTTAGCTGAAGCTATAAAACTGACCTTCCTTTGACAAAAGCAAAGGAAATAATCAAGGCATCAATGACATTTGTATTTGAAGGGACATAAAGAGCTGAAGTCTTGGGTTTGAATAGTTCACTCAGAGCTTCAATTAACAGCTGGAACAAGCTGATGGAAGCTTAGAAACATCTCTTTATAACCTCTGATACAGGCTCTGAAATGCAGATAAAACACCTTTAAATAACAAATTAACAGGACAACGTTCATGAGGGTTTTATTGTAAGGCTGTAGTATATGACTGCATTAATGTTGTCTGCCCAGTAATCTGGCAAAGAGTGATAGTTTAAAGGCAGTGTGGAGGGAGATGATTTCTCTTACTTTAAAGTTACTGAAGGGAAAATAAATGGGGAAATTATGTGTCAGTATTTATATGTAACACAAGGAACAAAATCTAAAATAGTTACAAGGAAAATAGAATGTTTATCTCAGGCAGACGGCAGATGACTAACGTCCATCAGTAAATGTTAAAGGTTCACAGCTTTTCCAGTGTGTCTGAAAACAACAGTCACGCATCTAAACAAACAGTAAAAAACCTTTTTCTTCCTATAATAATTCTTCCTGTTTATACTGACTTTTTAAATATGCTTCAAATGTGCTTTTGATGCAAGTGATAGATAAAATTCACAATCCACAGTCATTTAAAAGTAGATGTGAAGTCTATATGAGGCTCTGAGACAATATCAACTTGATTTGATTTATTTGGGCAGCTCAAGTTTATAGATGTATCAGATATGTTGATTTACTCTTTCTGTCACTAAATTCATTATGAAGGGATTTGATATTGATCAGTATAAATATAAGGAAGAAAAACATATTGATGTTCTGTTCATTTAGGTTCCTGGTGTTTTAAGACACTTGAAAAATTGTGAACCCATCCTTAAAAATGTTTTAATCTGACAAAAAAAATAATGTTTCCTAGGAAAAGCTTCATTTAGAGTATAATAAACGACTAAAACATTATCACTGGAGCACTCAAAATATACGTATTTTTTCTATTTTTACCTTCACCCATTTGGAAAAGATTAAGCTAAAATTAAAGAATTATATTTTACAAACATTAACAGGGATAATTTGGTGAAAAGACTAAATGTTAGTTTTAGTCGACTGCTTTTATTTTTTTAAAAACATCACACTATTATTTTGAAATGTTTTCCTCTCCATCTCCTTCCTGCCTGGTCCCTCTCTCAGTAATGGCGACAGAAGGTTACACAAACTGGCACAAACTGGGACACACAGTGGCTCTGCATGTTTACAAGGCAGCACTGCACACACACACACACACACACACACACACACACACACACACACATGGCTGTAATATGTTTAAGTGCCGCTGCACATACACACTGTAATATCCCACCCCCGTCTCCTCTGTGTGGGAACAACAAGCTCACAGTGTCATGATGTCACATGAAGCTCATACATTATGTTTCCAGCTCCTCACTAACACTGAACACAGCTGAAAACTGTGAAACACACAAACTCTGGAACATTTCAGTCAGATTCATTTTGGTATTTATTATTTATTTACAGCTGTTACTTTCTCCTCTGACCAGCAGGAGGAGCCTCAGTCTTTCAGATTGTCAGCTGGTGCACGGTAACATGCACTGAAGCGGTTTCCACCAGGTATTAAATATTTTAATAGGCCTCCAAATTCTCATTATCAATTGATCGAATGTGATTGCAAATATATATTTTTTAAGTTTTGTTTTGTCTAATCATCAATCCTTAATCCAATAAATCCCGTTTTCTATCATTTATAACAAATTACTCACATTTCATTTCTAAAAAAATCACTCAAAGATTTTTTATCACTAAATAAAGGATAATAAAGCTAATTTGTTTTTATTTTTCATTCACCAAGTGTAGCTATGGACAACATTCAGTGTTGTTCTTGTCCAAGTTTAGTGTTTGTAAAACTTTGGACTTTTTATTGAGCCTTTTATAAAATAATTGAGGTGGTATTGATGATGTAAGTGTTCCTTAGGGTTGGTTGGGTTTAGCAGAACAGCTAATCGTATTACAGATCTACTTAAAAGCATTCTTGTTCCACATAAATCAGAGAGAGCTGTGGTCTTCAGCCTTGGTGAGGGACAAGATAGTTTAATGTTAGTTTTCAGAATTATGACAAGGTAGAAATTATATTTAACAAAATATATAAATGGATAAATGAAGAGTTATTTCATGATCTGCCTCTGACCTTCTTCAACCTAAAATCCTTCATGCTACTGAGACATCAACACTAAACATGAATGAATGAACTTAGATTCACCTTTAGTTCAAAGAGTTTCCCTTTAAGCTGAAGCTTGGCTGTTGTGGTGTGTGATCCGTGGCCCGCTTACTTCTCCTTTTTAGATATAATCTGCAGAGATGATGCTGCTGGAGGCCTGTAATTAAACCTGCAACTCTGTTAAAATTCTGGGGGAAAAAAACAAACACAGAAAAAACAGCTTGTTCCTGACATATTGGGTCGGAGCAGGAAAAGAACAGGTGTTAACAATGAAAGTAATAGCTGAGTTCCATTTAGCTGCAGCTTTCAGTTTATTCTGGTGTTGTGCCTGAAGTCTCAGTCTCAGTGTCATATTTTACTGGGACAGTCCAACTGAGGCATTATTAAGCCATTAGTAACCATTAGTTTGTTACCACTAGTAACAAACTCAAATATTTACTGTATAAAGTGAAAGGTCTTCAGGATTTAGCCTTGCTGTGGATCACTACAGTAATATTTCATTGTTATGACCAGGGTTTCTGTGAACTGCTTCACATCTGTGTTACATGAAGTCTACCAACTTCTGGCACCAATGAACAGGTATTTCAGCCTAGTAATTCCTCTGGATTTCTTGTTTTTGTCCCAGAAACAGCATTTTTGATGTCAGCCCACATGTTTTCAATGGGATTAGGGTCCAGGGATTGGGTTGGCCACTCTATAACTTTAATTTGTTGGTCTGGAACCAAGATGCTGCTGGTTCACTGGTGTGTTGGTGATCGTTATTCTGTTGAAACTGTATATAACTGAAAGTGTATCTTTTCCTCTTCAGCATAAGGCAACATGACCTCTTCAAGTATTTTGATATATGCAAACTGATCCATGATGGCGTTTTGGATGCAGGACACTGGATGCTGGATGAGGCTGAGGCTCCTGTCTGACCTGCAGCCGACACTGTGACATCATTGTGGTGCTGACCTTTGACCTGCAAAGGTTGATGTTCTTTATATTCTGCCGCACCTTTTTCTTTCAGTAAGATTTCTGTAATTTTAAACCACTGATGGTTAGTGTATATTTGTCGAGGTAGCTTGGCAGTGTCTACGTGCTCTTTTACAGCAGCATCCTGTTATCAGAACATAAATTAAACACAAATCAGACATTGCACTAAGTGCAGGATCAGTGAAAGCAGTTACAAACACAGTGACGCAAACAGACTTTTTCTTGCCTTTAATGGACAGAACAGTTGAGAGAGAGACGGAATTGGGAGGCAGAGAGGGAGGAATAACACACATGATAGGGCAATCAGCTCAGGATATAAACTGGGGATTCCTGCAGTGAAGACTACAGCCTCAACACACTATCTATCTAGTTGCTATAAATTTGTTCCATTCGAATTCACTCATTTATCTTTTGCCTGCCAAAAGGGCACTTTAACGTATGTTTTTACCGCCATAAGGGCACTTTAGCATGAATTTTGTCTTCCAACACGGTACTTTTGCATGTGTTTTGCATGCCATGAGGGCAGCATGTGATTTGGCTTCTAAGAGGGCACTTTAGCGTATGTTTGGGCTGCCATGAGGGCACTTTAACATGTGTTTTGGTTTCTAAAAGACACTTTAACATGCATTTTGGCTCCCAAGAAGGCACTTTAGCATGTTTTGGTTGTCATGAGGGCACTTTAGCATGTTTTGGCTGGCATGAGTACACTTTACATGTGTTTTGGATGCCATTAGGGCACTAGAGCATGCTTCTTAGTTCTCAAGAGGGCACTTTAACACACATTTTATGTACCTTTTTACCATTATCTGTGCCCATCAGGGCACTCTAGCATATGTTTTGGCTCCTAAGTGGGCACTTTAGCACATGTTTTTCAACAAGAAATGTGCATGCCACTGCACTGACATGTTCTTGTGTTTTTGATATTTAGGACCTGTTGTTCCACAGTATGGAGTCAGATCAGTCTCATCATGAATAAATAATAATAAATAAATGTCATTCATAAATGATGGTTTTCTATTTGAGCTCCCAGTCGATGCTGCTGCTTAAATACTTTGTGGCAAAATAACAGTCACAGTGGGCGTCCAGGGAGGAAAAACAAGCAGCTAAAATTTGAAATGTCAAGAGTTCAATGTTCAGTAATGAGCAGTGATTTAGTTTCATTGGGCTGATGTCTATCTTTAACTGCTTGGATTTGTATTTAGAAGCCTCTTGTTTGGGTCTTTATCATGGTTAACATGGTTCTATTTGCATAGTCTATATCTTTTCTTTGTCTTGTGTCTGGCTTTTTTTTAACCGTTTCTGTTTGTTCTCTGTCTGGGTGTTTATTTGTAGATTTATCTTTATTTATCGGTATTGTTTGCCCTTTTTATTAGATGGTCACGTTGCATCGTTCTGTCACTCTTCTTTGCGGTTGGGAAGCACACTCCAGGGGAGCAGCTATTCCCTGTTACTGCGCTGTAAAGGGCTTATCTTTCATTTATGTGTGTGAGACTACCTGCAGCGTTACAAAACCATTGCAGGCTCATAAAGGACAGACTGACCTCTAAAAGCTGTAGACAAGTGTCACAGACACTTTAAAGAGGATCCAGTGGAGCTTGAAAGGTGAAAAGCAAAAACTCGATGGGGGGTGAGGATGACTAAAGTCACATTTTCAGGACCATGTGAACATTCATCATCATGTGCGTTTAAAATGTCACGTCATTGTATTTGAGATAAGCAATATCTCTGCTCTATAAAAAGAGGGAAAAAAGAACCAGTGATCGATATTGCTATCTGCTGTGTTCTATTCTTTTTATTAATCCTTGCATGTGAATGCATGTTGTCTTTGCTCTAAAAAGAGGGGGAAAAGTGCAAAGAAGACTCCTCATTATTCCACCTTTTCCTTTATATGCTAAACCAAACTAAATCAGCATAGATTTTAGACAGTGTCCTGGTGTTCCGGAAACAGAGATGGAATGTTTGACGTATAACAAGTTCTGAGCTGCTTTTTCTAGCTGAGCACATTTATACCAGGTGCGAGGAAGGTGCAATATTCTCAGCTTGAGCAGGAAGCCATGAAATATTCCTGTCATAAATGACAGGAATAGTTTTGTGAAGAAAAAGGAGAGAGAGAAGTTGAAACCTCTCCTTTCTCAAAAAAAAATGAAAGTGGTACAGAGAGAGATCAATAGTCAAAGAACTGGGCAAACTGTTTACTTGTACGAGTAATTTGAGTTCAACCAGGCAGCCCGACTTCCTCGCTGACTATCTCCCAAACTCAGTGTGTTAATTCCTCCAGAAAGCAGCAGCAGCCAGCAGCGTCGGGCTCTGTTCCCCTGGCTCTCTGCTTCAGAGCTGGCTGGCTCTCAGCTGCTGTCTGTCAGCTCCTCAGTCCAGCCCCCTCATACACAGGTTCTCTGCCGGACTAAAAGCAGACGAACGCTGAAGCACCTTTTGAGGAAGAAGTGATATAAAAGAACAGGACAAGCCCAGACAGATCACTTAGCATGCCAATGTCAGTAGGTTTGTTCTTCATAGTGGCCTGTGATCTATAGTCTGTTGATAGTTATAACTCATTTTGGATGTTTTAAACTTGGGGCCTCACAGCAAGAAGGTCACAGGCACAAGGACTTGGTCCTGGGACCTTTCTGTGTTGAGTTTGCATGTTCTCCCCGTGTCTGTGTGGGTTTTCTCCAGCTTCCTCCACAGTCCCTGCCTCTCGCTTGTAATGTGCTGGGATTGCCTCCAGCAGACCCCTGCGACCCTAAGGAGAAATAAACAGGCATAGATAATGGATGAATATTTTAGTGTAATACTGTTCAAAAGGGTTAGGGTCCCTTAGAAATGTCCTTATTGTTTTTAAATAAAAGCACATTTTAAATGCAGATACCTTTAAAATAGTCAGAAATACACTCTATACATTGCTAATATGGTAAATGATTATTCTAAATGCAAATGTCTGTTTTTTGTGCAATATCTAAGGTGTCTAGAGGCCCATTTCCAGCAACTATCACTCCAGTGTTCTAATGCTACAATGTGTTTGCTCATTGCATCAGAAGGTTAATGGATGATTAGAAAACCTTTGTGCTATCATGTTAGCACAGCTGAAAACAGATTAGCTGGTTAGAGAAGCTAGAAAACTGACCTTCCTTTGACAAAAGCAAAGTTTGAAGAAAAGAAATAATTATTTCAAATACAAATAATTATTTCTAACCTTGTCAATGTCTTGACTATATTTTTTGGAACAGTGGGTAAATCAAACAAAATCGTACATATTGCACATTTAAATATGTACAGATTTAAACCATGATACATATACAAATGAGTTATTTAAAAATTCACCCTCTATACGGAAACTTTCAGGTTGTTTCAGACAAACTTCAGCCTTTAGTCTTTGTGCACATCCATGCTGAGATGTGGATTTGGTCACAAGATCAAAACCTCATGTTTTTTCTCTTTGAATAACCTTCCTACTTTGGCCATACGGTGTTATGAATCTTTGTCAAATCAGATTTCAACAAGAGCTCTAGCACTATCTCTCCTAAAGAAAAAAAACAACAATTACACTTATTTACTTCTGAATCAGAACTGTAATCACACATTCAGATGCTGTTTACTTCCAACATTCACTGTGGATTTATTCCAAGATGACTGACATATGCTTCAGAGGAAATTATGTGCATAGAAAGAGCCACTCAAGAGCCAAGAGCCAGTCGGTTCATCATCCTGTTCTCATTTATTCACAGGCTTCAAAGGGACGGGAAGAAGAGTTGCTGAGCCTGGAGGGTTGATAGCTCACAGTGATGTTCCCTTATATGCACAAAGGCTTTATGGTGAGTTAAACATCTGTGATGTGTTTTTCTAAGCTCGTGTGTGCTATTCTTCAAGTTCTCCATTTCTTCCTGAGGCTCTAAGACGTGTGAAAAACTGATTGCTGCCGACTTTATTCTAATGATATTCATGTGAGGGGTGCAGCTAACACCTTAACATGAACATCATAAGTCGCTAAAAAAATTAACAGCTGTTTGCCGCATGTGACGTTAGTTTAACAGTTGCAGTGAAAATGAGACCTGGAATTAAAAGTCTTTCTGCCCTCAGATGATATCAATTTTTAGAGCTAAGATTAGTTTTTCACAAATATAAATGTATTTTCTCCTTGAAATCTGTCTGATAAACAATTAAATAAGTGTTATTGGTGTCTTATTTTTACTTTTATCCAGGTCAGTGGAAGGTCCTTTGTGTGTTTTTGTGTCACATCAGTTTGTGCAAAATGTAACATTAAATGTAAAAATATCCTATGATCCATTTTCTGAGGCAATCGACCCTTGAGAAGTGAAACCTGCACTTCCAGAAGTAGGAAAACTTCATTTCAAGGTGAATTTCTAGTGAACCAGGTTCTAATTGCTATTTCCTACCTACAGTCCCTATAGACAGGTAATTAAAACAATCACATAGTAAAAGAACACAAAATAATAGGATAGTTACAGAAGTATACAAGTTTAAAAAAACATAAAAAATGGTGATTGTCATCTGCAATCACTAGATTCAAACTGTCACATAAAACAAACATTACTTCCTTTGAAGGATTTTGGATTGACAAGGTAAGATCTTGGTAATTATCACCATGTCTCTGTCGTAGAGAAGCTTCTCATCAGTGGCGAAGATGATTTTACATTTTAACTTCAATTTGCACTCGGTTCCAACACATCAAAGTCAGCTGTTCAGGAGTGTGAAACTTGATGAGAAGTTGTCAGATCTCGTGTGTGAACATTTTAATGACGGTAGATATAATGGAGGTGAAGAACTCTTTTGTTGAAGTGAACTCATTTTGTATTTTTATCCCTGACACATTCTTTTCAAAGGGGGTGAAAAAATTGTGAAAAAGTGATAAAGCTTGAAAATGACTTCCAACTGCATTAGGAGTACTAGTACTTAAAGTAGAAAAAGCAGCAGTTGTAATAATGTAAGTAACGGTTGAAGTAATATTAGTACTGTAGTAATGTAGAATAGTGTTAGAATTAGTAGAAGAGCGGGTGTAAATGGAGCAGTGCTCATAAAATACTGTAGTAGTAGAATGATAATAATAATGGAAATGATAAAATGACTGTATTAGAATGACAGTAATATAAAATTAGTAGCATAGTAGTGATGTAAGTAAAATAGTATCAGCAGTTGTAGTTGAATAATAATGTAATATATTTGTTTTATCCACAACAAAGTTATACTGGAACATCGTCAATAAACCTAAACACTTTAGCGTTTTCTACTTCTACTTAAGGAAAATACCTCAATACCTTTGTTATTTCAAGTTTATTCTTAATAATATAGTGTCATCTGTTTTGAAAAGTGCCATAAACACAACTATTATTTAATCATAGTATTATATTACCCACCACATGAGCACTGATTTGGCTATTTACATGTAAAGAATGTGGTATGGAAATATAAAGTTCCATCAAAAACATGTAATCATCTGTAAAAAGAAATATTTAACCGGTTTATTCAAGAACAGAAAACCCCTCAGAGATTATTTCCTGAAAGCAGAGAGCAAAATTAGAATCATTTAGCAGCCAAATGTTGGTAATATATGCACATAGCTGGTAGATTACATCACACACCAGCCAAATACCAAAAGTTAATCTAGTGAAAGGCTGAGCCATTTAATTGGTGATCAGGAAGGTTCATTATACAGGCTATATTGTTTCATTATATATTATGATAATATTATTGGAGTACTTTTTTGGAGGGTGTTGGAGCAGGCGTCCAACACAAAATGCCTCCATTATTATAGAATTCCATTACAGAATGCAAGGAAGAAAATTTCAGGGGAAGACTAATAATACTGATTTAAAACCGCAAATATGACTATAGTGTAATAATAGCAGCAATAGTAAACAAGCAATCTATCGATTTGGCTGACTGAAAAAAAACCCTCTTTCGTCGGTAAATGTTCACCAAGTTAATTTTGGATCCTGCCTTGAAGCTATTTGCTATTTACTGATTGATTTGCTGTTAGAGTCCTGGTCTGCAGCGAACAGCAGAGCTGCACTAAGCAGATTTACATCTAAGCTGTTGCCTTCTGATTCATCAACTCTGGTAACTTATTCTCCTACTGAGGGAGAGGACGAGGGCTGGAAGTGATCCACGCAGCATTCACGGTATCACACGGTCACAACGATCCGCTGAATCTAAAAGGGGAAAAAACGCGAAACGACGACAAGCGCGCGGTGTGGTCTCTGCTGCGTCCTGACGGCAGAGCGCGCTGAGCGCCGCGTCTCAGACGTTCATCCCAGCGGAGGAAACTCTCTCAGACTTCACTCGAACGCTGCTACTCGTCAGAGCTGCGGGACACGGCTCATAGATGAGAACTGCACCGGGGAGAGCCGGACACGGAGCCCGTCAGTCTGCGGCGCGCGGCGCACCAGCGGAGACCATGGACCCGGACAACTCCACGGATCTGTCCAACCTCACGCTGCCCTCGGCCGGGGCCCCACACTACTGCAACTTCCCGGCGCTCATACTCGGGATTTTGCTGATCGTGGTCACCATCGGCGGGAACGTGCTCGTGTGCCTTAGCGTGTACCTGGAGAAGGCTTTGAAGACCACGACCAACTACTTCATAGTGAGCCTGGCGGTGGCGGACCTGCTGCTGGCGGTGCTGGTTCTGCCGCTCTTCGTTTACGCAGAGGTAAGCGGAGCATCACGCCTCCACGCGCACCTGCGGCGGAGGTTACAGTTCTGTTTCTCCAGGTCAGGGGGTCAGATATTCCGCACGTTTTCTCAAGACCAAGCACATATTTCACCCTGGTTGTAAACAGGGTCAGCGGCTGTGACTAATCAGATCAAGGATGGCTGCCAATTAGAAGAGTAGGAGAGGAGAGGCCATGCAGCCAGTCACTCACCTCTTTTATAAGGAGCAATTTATGATATGTGGTTATGGAGACTATTATGAGAGGTATGGCTCATAAATCAGAATAATTCCATGCAATTAAATGTCTAAAGGCTGTAATGTAGCCATTATCCAGGCCTCAATATCAAAGTGTCCTCTGTGGAGAGGGTGGACAGTTTTAAGCACCTCGTTTTATCTAGGGCAGGGGTGTCAAACATGTGGCTGGGGGGCCACAACTGTCCAGTCTTCCCAGCTGCATGACTGTGGTTCCTATATGTGGTCTTCACACAATTGTGAAGTCAGTGAACACTCAGAACTCCAGGAATAAAATACTGACAGTTTTGATTTGTAAATAGTTTGAAAAGCAGGAGAAAACTTCACCTGCTGCTTAAATAAGTAAAATAGTTCAATGAGTAAATGACTTGAATTGAAACACAACAGTAGACTGACGTAATATGGAATAAATGAGACATCATATTGTTGAAGTTGAACTGTTTTCCTTTAGACACTTCTCCTGTTTTGTAAGTTGAAGATTAATTCATTGCATTAATTGTGATAAATTTGTAGGTATTGTTATTTATACATAAATTTGCATTAAATGTGGCCCATGAATTAAGTTTGACACCACTGATCCAGGGCCTGACCTGGAGGCTGCAGACTGACTCAGTGGTGAATAAGGCAACGCTGTTTGACCTCAGACAATTGAGTCAATTCTGGGTTTAAATACTGAGGAATTTCTACTCCTGCACCATTGTTCTCCAGAGCAAAACGTAATTGTTTCATGGTTTGGAAAAGTTGCAGGAGACGCCGTTTCAGATCCACTCTTAACCAGACATTTATACCGTCACATCAGGAAATGAGCATCATGCTTCTCAAAACCTAACCAGACTGTACCCACAGCAAAGTCAACTAAGGTTGTGCAATTCATTGAATTTTAATCGTGATTTCGATTTACGGGACAAACAATCTGAGTCGAAACAATATTTTGACATTTTTCAATACACAATTTTCAAAAGAACGATTACACAAGAGTGAGAGTTCACGAGTGTTAGAGCAGAAGGGCGTGAAGGCAAGTGGAGCGCGAGCAAGATCTGTCTGTCTGTCTGTGTCTGTGTTTGACAATTAATGTTTGGAAAGATGAGAAAGCCAAAAACTTTATAAAATACAGTTTTAAGAATCATTCATCAGGTCTCTCATAATGTACATTGTGTGTTCATATTGGTTTCTTGTTATTTAAAAGTCCATTTGTCTCATTATTTAATTTAGAAAAAAAACGTCGACACTCAGAAATAGAAGTTATTTCCATCTGGCGACCTGGAGGACCATCGCTGCCTGGTACAGAAACAGCAGCAAACAGGACCACGGGGCCTTGTAAAGTCTGGTCCATTCAGCTGAACCAGACACAGGAGGTGATCCCACATTTTACAGCCCCCAACCCCATAATAATGATGCCAGAGACTATTGACCCTCATTATGGCCAGAGGTGACCGAAGCATTCAAACGTTGCTTCTGCATATACTAGTAGACCAATACTAACACAGGTATAACAACAGCATGCAACAGCCTGACAACCATTATATTATTTTGTATACAGTATTAGTATAAAGGCTAATCGTCAGGGTGGAGAGACTATGTCTCTCGGCTGGTCTGGGGACGCCGGGGAGAGGGAAGTCTGGGCTTCCCTGCTGAAGCTGCTGCCCCCGCGTCCCAAGAACGGATAAGCGGGAGAAGACGAAGACGTCAGCGTTCAGGACATGTGCACCCAAATACTACAGAAGGAATACATAGAACTGGATGAGGAACCTTTAATTGAGATGAAGTCTTGCAAAAACAAACAGAGAAAAGGAAGCAGCTGATAGCAACAAGGACTGAAGAGAACCACAGGACTCAAATACAAAACTGAGCTAATGAGGTAATGGGGAACAGGTGGCAAGTCACAAAGGTTAGGATGTAAGGGCAATAGACGAGGAGCTGATAGATGGAGGAAACACTACACATGAAGGCACAGGAAGGGAAAACAGAACCAGAAAAAGAAGGCAGCCAGACGATCCGAAACACAACAACAACCCCTGAAACCATGCAGGAGTCATGAGCAAAAACACACAAAAAGGCCACAAGCAAGAACACAACAAATGACACAGAGGACAAACCAAAGCCCAAAGTCCACAAAATCATAATCCCCAAAACACACAGAGTCACTCAGTGTGGCAGCGGGACAAGGAGTCGCGGACCATGACGGCAGTAACACAATACCGCAGCCAAGTATAGTCCATGTATAAACTGTACACAGTTTACATGGTTTCTGCCATGTGCAAACGTAGAATTGGGGATTTTGTTTTTTTTTTTTTGCTTTCATTTCAATGCTAAACTCACCTAATGAGATGGTCACCTAATGCACTCTGCTTGGAGCACAGCAAGAGCATTCTGGGTTTCTGGGTGACCTGTAATGCATCCATGCTGCATTTGATGCTGCCGCTAATCTGTTGTAATCACCTCAGAGTTCATGTGGGGACAAAAAAGTCAGAAGATTCTTTTTAATTGCATGGTTTTATTTTAATTTAACACCATCTTTTAATCTTTTGCATAGGGTTGCAAAGGAGCGGAAAATGTCTGGTAAATTTCAGATATATATTTCCATCGGGAAGTTAAGCTGGGGAATTTTGGAAATATTCCAAATTGGAAACACTCGTGGAACTCTTGTCTGCTGATTGTTTTGAGCCTTGACATCATTTATGGCACTTTTCAATATGCTTCCACACATCAGAAGGACAACATGACATTTTATTTGCAGAATAAAATAGAATAGAACACTAATGCAATGGCATTGACAGAAATATAGTTAGCTAAACAACTGGAGTAGTCCAGTAATAGTACATCTTACATTTAGTACCTAACTTACCAGCTACCTAGCTACTGTATGAATACATTTTTATTTCATATTTACAAGTTAAACATTTTAAAAAAATATATAGATCAAATACATTTACCCCATAGCATTATCAAAACTCACTTGACTTCATATAAATGTGTGGCCTCAATAGTCTTCAATAATTTGGCTTTGGGCTCAGCTGTGGCTTCCAGGGATCTCGAAATCATCTGTGCATATGATTGAGGAATGTATTTGCATTCACTCTGGTTGTTTTAGCCAAGAAGATGGTACAATATATTTTCCCCAACTATATTTAAGTTACCTGTTAAGGTAAATTTTAGATTTATTCCCATATATTCCTGTTAATTCCCATATATTCCTATTAATTTGCATGAACAGTTTCCAGCTTTGAAAATTCCTGGAATTTTGCAACCCTACTTTTGTAACAAATATGGAAAATTGTTCAAAACGTTCATTATCAGACTGCAGCAATAAGGCGTCTCTTGATTGTGATGCCTCCTCCTTCCAGAGTGCCTATACTTGACTTCTATATTTTATACTGACCTCAGCTCTCTGAGGGGTGTGATGTTTCTGACAGTACTAGGATAACCACAGTGGGCATTTCTGGTGGAGAACAGAGGGAAGCCTGGTTTTTCATAATGAGAGTGTGAGAAGGCGGACTGCATTGCTGCTACAGGTCTAACGAGGTGCAAAAACATCAGTCAAATAACAACAGCTAACTTTTAAAAATAGACCATGAAAATTACAATTTTAAACTGGAAAAATGGAAAAAAAATAGGGCCCCTTTAATGATCCCAAACACCCAGATAACAGTTTTTTTTTTCTCTGCTGCAGTCGGAAGAATGTACCAGTGAGGCACTGTAGCTTTCAGATTCTGTGACCTGCAGAGTGTTGGTTAGGCACGAGGAGTGAAGTGATTAGGGTTACTAGGTAAGAATATCAGGACACAGAATCTGATTGGTCACTATATACAGCGTAACACCCGTTACACCACTGAGAGGCTCAGGAAGGGATCTGACCTCAGGGGTCACTGCCAAAGACCGCCCCCGCTGTGATTACACTTTATATGATAACATGTGACAAATAAACCCGATCGATTTATTGATTAAAGTGTTAAAAGTGACTGCCTGTTCCAATGCCTCTGTGGAGAGATTCCCTGTGGAGACTTCCCCATAAATCCTCCTTAATTAACTACTTAATCTCACCACAGTTCTGAGTGTCACACAGTATGCACTCACAGGATTAGAAAGGTCAGTCTGAAAGTTAAACACCTGCCACCTGAAGAAAAGTCAGGAGGGGAAAAGCTGAGTGTTTGTTCACAAGAGGAATGTTTGTTTCAACACTGAAATGCAGTGGTGTAAGAAGCACGATGGGATTAGAGATAATTAACTGCTGCTCAGATTTGGGGCAGCTAATTAAGTGGTCTTTGTGTATCTTTTTCTTTCAGTGTGTGTGTGTGTGTGTGTTCATTTATCTGACTCAGTGGAGACTTGGCCTGAAAGATTTTTTTGGAGCTGAAACTACACTAAGTTTGGGGTCACCCAGACAACTTTGTGTTTTCCATGAAAAGTCACACTTTTATTTACCACCATGACTTTTAAAATGAATAGAAAATATAGTCAAGACATTGAGAAAAAAATATTGTGTTTGAAATAATAAGTTTTTCCTTCAAACTTTGCTTTCATAAAGGAAGGTCAGTTTTATAGCTTCTCTAAGCAGCTAAACTGTTTCCAGCTGTGCTAACATGATTACACAAGAGTTTTCTAATCATCCATTAACCTTCTGATGCAATCAGCAAACACATTGTTCCATTAGAACACTGGAGTGATAGTTGCTGGAAATGGGCCTCTATACACCTATGTAGATATTGATGCAAAAAACAGTTGCTGCTACAATACTCATTTACCACATTAGTGATGTATAGAGTGAATTTATGATTAGTAGAAAAAACAGTGCTTTTCTTTTAAAAATAAGGAAATTTCTAAGTGACCCCAAACTGTGTGTGTGTGTGTGTGGTGTGTGAACAGTTTCAGGACGGAGTTTGGCCGTTGACCATGATGATGTGTGATGGCCTGATGACCATGGATGTGATGCTGTGCACAGCCTCCATATTCAACCTCTGTGCCATCAGTGTGGACAGGTATGTATGAACTGGTCCATTCAAGGTTTAGATGAAAACATGAATCACATTCATGTTGTTACTGAAGGTGGAGTTTGTTACGCAAGAAGCACTGAGATCTTTTCTTTAAATGATTCAGCTGTGATTTTCCATATTTTTCTTGCTGTCAACAAATCTCACTTGCAGAGCAAAACCAACAATAAACTCATCCTACTAAAGCCTGATCTATATCTTATTCCTCTGTGCCGTAGACTTCTATTGTCAAAAACTGATGAGCTCCTGGATTTATAATATAATCTGGATTTGGTGCCGGAGGCAGGGCCCTGTTCATTCCTGTGAAAGTTGCTCAGAAGTGTATGAAGCCAAAAAAAGCCACTTAAAGCCCTCTGTAAAGAAACATCCAGATTAATGCACACTGCACCAGAGATGTCTGCTACCTACTTCCAGTTTAGGAAGTAGCTGGTTAGTTGACCCCACTGATAATTACCTAGCAGGGTCAAAAAATCTCACTTGCAGATTTGCAAGTGAGATTAACCATTAAATAGCAGGGTCAACTACTAACCATTAACCTGCGGGGTCAACTACTACTAAAGAAATGCTCAATTAAAATAAACTAAACAATGAAAAACAGGAATAACAACAAATATTAACAAAAACAAAAATAATACCATAAACTACCAAAGAAATGATAATATTACTGAAAAGAAACAATCACTTAATGGCATTAACAGCAAATTAAATCAATAAATGGCCAACTCATCCATCAAAACAGCAGTGTTTCTGCAAGTGAGGCAGCCATCTTGCAAAACAATTGAACAAGGGACTGGCAAACGTCCTGTGATAAAAACATAAGGTCAGGGTTGAGTGCCCCTTTGCTGTTGCAGCCCTGAAACAGTGGAACAGCATCCCACTGGTTGTCTGCTCTTCCCCCTCCTTTGACTTTTTGAAGTTCAGACTCAAATCACACTTTTATTCTCTCTTGGATACTTGGATTGTCCTGATTTGCTGCTTTATACTGATGTCTATGATCTGCTGTTTTGTGCCTATGTCTAAAATGCACAGTTGTGTGTGTTGCTTTACTGTTTGTAGTCTTTTCTTGTAATTTTACTACCTGCCCTAATCTCTACACCACTTTGTTTTAAATGCGCTTTAAAAATAAATTTGACATCTCATCTCAACCTGAAACTAAGTGGTGCCAACTGGAATCACATTCATGTTACTCTTACTCCTTAAAAGCTTTGGTATGCCACGCCAACAGGCTTAAAACCAAACAGTACACAGATAATCCGATTTTCATCCCCACTGCCAAGCAACCTGAAAACCTGGCAACAAACCAAGCAACACTTTGACTGAACTGGCTGTACAGGTTCATTATAGGAGCAATTCCTGTAGCTAGATTGTTTTGTCAGGATTTTTAAAATGACAAAAAAAAAGATTGCACAGGTGTTCGATGAGTATAGTATGTTAATATAGTGCTTATAAATGTTAAAGAAATTTTATAATAGTAATTTTCTAATGTGGACCTCATGTAATTACATGAATAATTTGTTAGTTTATACCTAGTTCACATGAACCAGGAATTTTTGAAACCAAACTTTCAAACTATCCACCAAACTATCACCAACCAAACTATCGTTGTCCACATGAAACCGTGAAATCCACCTCAAATAATGTCATGCATGAACCAAAGCAGTAGGTGGTGATAGCACTCATAACATTAAGGCTAGTTTAGACAGTCACAAGGCTGGAAAAATTCACAATGGCGAACCGAAGCCAGGTAGATTGCTGTCTCCATGGATACAACTCACTGTTTACCTTTGCACAATGTGTCGTCCAACAATGTCATACAAGAAATTGTGTTTTTTCTGACCACGCGACTGCTGAAACTGGACTTTTCAAAAAAGTTCACCCTTGACTTTGGTTACAAAGAAACTCCAGTTTCAAGAGCCCTCAACTGCGGTTATATGCGGATGAAAGGCTGAAAATTGCCAGCGTTAGTGTAACATTTAAAGAGTTAATATCAATCAATCAACCAAACTTTATTTATAAAGCACTTTTCATACATATAAAATGTAGCACAAAGTAAAAGTGTTTAACATTGGATATTTTTTTAAAATACCTGTATTTGTGTGGGTGGTCCCTAAAGTCATATTTTATTTCAAACATGTAGAAAATTAAAATTACTTGTACATTTATATGAAAAAATAGCCAGATAAAAATAATAATACAAACGTGAAAAGAAATGATCAATTTTAATAGATAAAACTGCAATATATAAAGAATGATTAATTCTAAACAAAATAATGATTGATTGATATTTGTCATATACTGAGACAGAATAGCTCTTGCTCTCTGATTGGTCACATGGTCTGTTTGCTTATCTGTCAGTGCTGTGGGTGATATTCACTCACCCATGGATTTATATACTCATCAGGCAGTCTAAATGCTGATTTTGCCTTCGAAATTATTATACGTCATGCTCGATGCCAACGCCGTTGTGTCACAGTATCCTGTCTCTGATTTCAGAATGTTGTCATCTTGTCTAAAATTACACAAGAGGCAGCGTTACAGCAGCCTATTTCAGTACAGTGTAAAAAGCAGACTGTGTCAAATGCAGAATAATGAGGAGGCTTCTTTACACCTTTAATAGGGATTTTTGTGTAAAAATGGCTTATTGGACATTTAATTTCAAGATTCAAAGAGAGATTCAAAGTATTTATTGTCATTTTCAAAGTGTAGAAACAAATTTCTCTGTACAATAAAAGAGTCTTACTTGCTGCACACATCAATGCCATAACAATACAAATGGTATTCAAGTTAAAATGAAATAGAATAAAATAACACACAAGTAACATAGTGTATAAACTAACGTAGGCAGATTATGTACAGATATTTACAATTAATGTGCAAGGTGGACTGAGCAGTATGAATAGTGCAAAAGTCTAGAATAAGGTGCATGTTCTTGGAACAGTCACAGCTGTATGGGGTAGTTAAGTGGTTCTATTTTTAAGTTGTAGTTGATGCAGACTCCTGTTATCTGTCGAGGAGTCTGAGGGCAGAGGGGAAGAAAGAGTTTCTGAGTCTGGTGGTTCTGCATTTCACATTCCTTTATTTAAGCATTGCTCTTCTTTCCTATATTTTACAGGTTCATCGCTGTGTCCATTCCTCTGAATTACAATCGTAAGCATGTGGACCATCGTCAGCTCATCCTGCTCTCGGCCACCTGGCTGCTGGCTCTGGCTGTGGCGTCCCCCGTCATCTTCGGCATCAACAACGTGCCTAACCGCAACCCGTACGAGTGCAAGCTGGAAGACAACAACTACGTGGTTTACTCCTCCGTCTGCTCCTTTTTCATCCCCTGCCCCATCATGGTCCTGCTGTACTTCGGGGTTTTCCGCGGGCTGCAGCGCTGGGAGGAGAACCGCAGGGCCAAGCTGCGAAACAGCATCGAGGCATGCAGGAAGCTGCAGCACGCCGCCGTCGCCACCGCCCTGCCCCCGCTGACCGGCATCCCCGGACCGCTGCCGCTGCCCAGGGTCATCGAGAGGGACCTGGCCCAGTCTCGGCTGGAGGACACGGACGAGTTCTTCCAGCAGGAGATCCCTTATCCCCGGCAGTACAGAGAGAACTCTGTGCCCACGCTGACCTTCAGCCACCTCCAGCACGGGAAGAAGAGAGCGAAGATCAACAACAGGGAGAGGAAAGCTATGAGGGTGCTACCTGTCGTAGTAGGTGAGTGTTCCTGTTCTGCCTCCAGTTAGAGGCCAGAGCAGTCACACACAGTGGTGTGCACAGATGTTTTTGGGAAGGTGCTCAGTGAAAAATAAGGGCGCTTTGTGTGTATGTGGAACTGCCTTAATATAAAAGTGTGATAATATAGAAGCACATGTTGAATGTACACTACTGTTGGATCACCCAGACAATTTTGTGCTTTCCATGAAAAGTCACACTTTTATTTACCACCATAAGTTGTAAAATGAACAGAAAATTGACAAGGTTAGAAATAAAGATTTGTAATTGAAATAATATTTTTTTTCTTCAAACTTTGTTTGAATCAGTTTTCTCGCTTCTCTAACCAGCTACACTGTTTCCAGCTGTGCTAACATTATGATTTCTAATCATCCATTAACCTTCTGATGCAACGAGCAAACACATTGTACTATTAAAACACTGCAGTGATAGTTGCTGGAAATGGGCCTCTATACATCTATGTAGATATTACACCAAAAACCAGACATTTGCATCTAGAATAGTCATTTACCACATTAGCAATGTGTAGAGTGTATTTATGATTAGTTTATATGTATCTTCATTGAAAAAAACTGTGAAAAAACTTTCTTTCATGAGGACATTTCTAAGTGACTCCAAACTGTTATTTACTATTATTTATCTGGATGTTTTCCTCTATGACAGGCAGGAGAGGCTTCTTAGTTTGCTCTTGATCGTTTTCAGCTTTGAACATCATCTCCCCGCAGAATAAGCCTATTTTTTAACTTCAGTAATAATAGCCTACCAGGGTAATACTACATTACTGCAAGTATTGTATCATAGAAACAATTTATGGTTATACAAGATAATAGCTACTATAGCCTAATGCCTGATTTAGTACCACAAAACCGCTTTGTGTAATAAAATGTGGACAGCTTTTAAGATATTTCAATAGAATTAAAGGAACAGTTGAACTTTAAAATCTGAGCTTTAAAAGGCCTAAACAGTTAACCTGAGTTGACTCTGATCTTTCATCGTCATCTTGCTTTGCTGATGCTTTTATCCTGGAGAACAGAGAGCTGCCTGCTGTAGCTCCTTTTGTCTTTGGTCTTTTTATCCTCTCCTTCATGCATTATGCTGTGATTAGTGAATAACAGGTGACAACAAGGCAGAAGGCTACTTTTACTGCAGGCAATTAGGAATTGCCTGTTTGTCATTTAGCAAATACATGTATTAATTATGTCGCCTAATGTAAACCTACACAACAGCAAATATTCATCATAAATATACTGATAGATGCATACCATTAACAAACTCTGTGTTGTCTATCTGTGCGCATCCTTTTAATATTTAGTTAAGACTGTAACTGTGGTTTTACATGTTTAAGTCCATTAAAGATAGATTCACAAATGTTCCACTCTGCTTTAAAACAGCAGCCATTATCCCAAACGAACACTGACACATTTTTTTTATTGCTGTAATGATTCTTTCTGTTCACACTGACAATTAGAAGATCCCTTTATTATTCACTTATAACATAAATTATGGGGGACCCATCTGCAGCTGATCTGTGCAAAAACATATTTAAAAGTTTATATAAAGACTTTCATCTGTCCATATCTTTGACAGTTGTTTACTAAAAGGACACATTTTGGGAGATTTACACAGGTTACACATAAATGCCAAATTTAAACAACCACTTATCCACTTTTTTTCCTTAAGTGTAAAACTGATTTTACCATCCCGTGTTTTTAAACAGAGAGCAAAGTGACTCTTGACTTCAGGTGCTATGAATATTATACAAACTCTACATCATGGCTGGTGCAAGCAGGGTAACAGTTATACAGGGGCAGGACCTAATTGCAGATGACTGAGGCAGATATAATTCAATTATTTAATGATGCACTTAAGACACTGTTGTTGAACAACACTCGGGCTTACGACTAAGTGAGGCAGGCAAGGTTCAACATCAGGAAAACAGGGGTTGGTTGATAATTACCATTGAGGGGCAAGTGGTTGGAGAACGGAGCCAAGGATCTCATGCCAACATCTTCAGGTTAGACAGGTGTAACAGACCAGGAGGCGGAGCCAAAGGGCAGAGCAGCTCTGGAGGACGACCAGAGATGCAAGCTGAAGGTTATTAGCAGTCAGACCTCAGGAAGCTAATGGAGATCCTAATAAATCTAATCTAAACTAATCATGCTGGTGGCTAGGGTGTTGCAAGTTAGATAACTGAGATGCAGACTGAGATTCACAACTGTCAATTCAATAAAGTCCTTTGCTCAACAGAAGGGGCACAAGACAGGGGTGATATAAAGGTTAGAGAAGGTTGTGGGTTGAATCCCCAGATGCCTGCGTTATTCTGTTATTCTCAAGGTCCCCTTGAGAAAAGTCTTAACCCCAGCTGCTCCAGTGGAAAATCAGACTTTGGTTGTATTGGGAAGCTTCCAGGTTTGAATGTGTGTAACTGTGTGAATGTGATCAAAAGATTGGTTTATTTTCAGTGAAACTTCCCTGAATAAATAAAGGTTTAAAACAAATTCAAAAAGGAGAAATTCCTTTAACTATGACTTTTCTGTCTTTGCTGTTGCAAGCAGGATCCAAATATAGATGGATGATGCTGACAGAGACAGAATGATAAATGACAAACTTGAAATACTCAGGCTTAGAGAGTAAATGAGACAGGCAGGTGGAAAAACAAGAAAAGGAGTCCAAAAACAGGAAAAGGATCCAAAAGTGAGCAGGGATGAATCCAAAATCCAAAGGTCAAAAACAGGCATGTTTTCCGGTTACAAACAATGAGTAAACTGATAACAGACCAGAGTCTTTTGAACACAAAAGGAAAAAAAAGTATTCAACTCATACGTTTTTCAAGCCACTTTCGTGTCTCAATTGTCTGAGCAGCAAAGCAGAAAATGGATGAAAAATTACTCCTGACAGAAGGTGAATGTTTTTGGGCTGAACAGCTCAATATGGTGATTACTGCCCTTTTTAAGGTCGGCAATGCAGCAGGTGTAAGTAATTGCTCCTGTATGTGTGGTGGCTATTAATCAAGCAGGAACACAATTCTGACCCAACCGCATCTCTGTTCCGTGATTATTCATTCCCTCTCCTGAATTTGCTTTCAAGTGCTTAGAGATTATGGGAGATGTCTAACGGTTTCACATGGAGGATGGATTTCTTCCATATGTTGATCAAAACGCTTAGTTAACTTTTGCACCTTGTCTTGTCTTTGGCAGCTCAGATGGTTGTGAGTCAGCTGACGTTCATGCAGGTCACTGAGTATATAAGTGGCACTTGTGACTGTCTGCCTCGCTACCAGTAACGCCTATATAGCCTAAAGCCTTCAATCCAATTATTATGCAACCAAGGATCCACCAGAGATTACTCCATTTTATTCTGTAAACAAACACAAACTCTGCACTTTCCATATATTTTTAATCTGGGACTCGACTGGAATGTCTGCATCATTTGCAGTTTTAACAAAATCCTAATTTTTCCTTTTGTGTGATACACATAATTAAGGGAATGACCACTTTGACTGACAGGTGGCTACTGCTTGCTATCTACTAGGCACAGATCCTCCCCAGCTCCACATTCTTATCAATATGTAGTCACTCCTGGCTCCACATAAACAAGATGGCCACCGTCTAAATGCTGAATTCAAGGCTTTAAAATGGGAGAATACAAATCAACGAGCAGCATGTTGTCACAGAGGCTACATCTATTATTTATACAGTCTTGTCTTTTTACCTTGTAGAGAGCATTTCTACACACATTATCCTCCGTTTTTTGAACACAAAATCAAAAAAGCACATGTTCAATTCAAGTGAAAACCAAAGTTACTGCAGTTTGTCCAAGATGGGACAGGAACAGATGTACCAAATGTCATGACAGTAAATGTCAAGAGAAAAGGTCAGGGGTTCGGTAATTATCCATCTGGGGACCATGAATGACAGAACTAAATTTCATGACATGGCAGCCAATGGTTAGTAAAAGATTAAAACCTGGACCAAAGTGGTGAAGTGGCCTAATAAAAAGATTTAAGATTATTTGGGTGCATTTCCTTCTGTGTTAACATCACTTTAACACCATCTCCCACCTCCACCACTCTCTCCACCAGTTGCTGAGGCTCGTGTATATTTTGAGTGTCTTTAGTTTGTTTTAATAATCATTTCACCTATTTTACATTTCCCATGAGTTTATTAAGTCCTATAATATTCATAATTGGATATAATTGCTGAATTTATACAGTGTGGTCCCAAACTCAGTAAAAAACACTGTGCACATTTTCCTTGTGAATCTGGTCCCCAGTGTATTGTTAAATTGATTTATTGCACAGTTTCTCTCATGCGTTTGTGCCTAAAATACTCCTCAGAATACTAGGACAGGACTACATACATTCAGAGAACTGTGCCCTGACATGAATCCCTACAGTAAAACAGCATCATCAGAGTTGGCCTGAATGCATTTTATGAATAAGAAGTGTGCGATGTCCTACTGAAAGCTGAGATGTGGCATATTATGCAAAGTCTTCAAACATGTTGAAAAGACATGATCTGTCAAACTCTCAACAGAACACTAATAAATCACTCAGATGTGTTTTATCATCAACATGAGATGACACCTGAGACAGTGGGTCCTAGTTTGATTCAGTGACACAGTTTCTCATAGCGAACATCTGCTTCTCTCTGTGAATTTTGACAATGAAATGAAGGATTTTCTCGTGCAGGAGTCGAGAAAAGACAGCCAAGAAATACATAATTTATATCCATATATCCATTTAGTATCCCCAAGCAGGAATGTCTTGAGTTAAAATTATGAGAGAGCAGGATCATATATTTCTGCTTTGTCTAATGAACTGGTGGTAATCTTTTAGAGTTTGACCGTTATATCACAGAGAAACACTTCATCTTGGTTCCTGTTGCAGGGGCATGCTGTATGTATGAACATGTGATCATTCAGAGGGGGCTGATTGCTCGGGCCCCAGAAATACTTCTTGCCACATTCTGAAGAATCACTCTGATTAACTCCACACTCAACACTGCACTCCCTCAGAAATACACCCACCAGTGTGGGTTAAGTCGATTAGATGAGTGGTTATGAAGATATGGGAAGGACAGTGATATGGACAGACAGACAAGGATCCTTTCCTAGTTAGACGCTGCTGCTGCAACACCCACCACCTATTATCCAAATGGTACCAACTCTGGTTATAGTCACACCGGCATCATATCTACACATGATGCACAAGATTTAGTTGCTATAAAAACATTTAGGAGATATGATATTTTTTAAAGTAAGCCCTACCCACAACAATTGAGCAAAACTGTATGGAATCAAAAAAACAAAAGTTACTTTCTTTGTGTTTTGTACTCATAACTTGTATAAGACACAAAAAACTGATTTGGACACAATTTAAAATGGCAGGAAATCTATATAGAAACAAATGAGTGTTTCTATATAGCTACAGCTCTGGAAAAAAATAAGAGACCACTGCAAAATTATCATTGTTTCTGATTTTACTACCAATAGGTAAGGAACATTTTTGTTTGAGTCTATACACTACTGAAAACATTTCCCCCCAAATTCCAATTAAAATATTATGGTTTAGAGCATTTATTTATAGAAAATAATCAATGGTCATAATAACAAAAGATGCAATGTTTTCAAACCTCAAACAATGCAAAGAAACAAGATCAAATTCCTTTTAAAATAACAATACTAATGTTTACACTTAAGAAGAGTTCAGAAATCAATATTCGGTGCAATAACCATTTTTTCTAATTACAGCTTTCATGCTTCTTGGCATGCTCTTCACAAATCTTTACCATTGTTCTTGGTTCAGGTTTCACCTAATCAGTTCCTCTTTAAGCAGAATGAGGTGTTCATGTGTTAGAATTCAACAGACGCTGGAATGGAATGGCTGGAATACATGTAGAGATGCTGATTTCAGAAAAAAAAATGCAGTGGTCTCTTATTCTTCTCTCTAAAAGGTGCCTATAATGAATGCCAGGTAAATGACTGGGAGTAAATGGGCATAAATTGGTGTCTTCACTCTTTAGGATGTTCCTGTAGAACCTCAATCCATCTTTTCTATTCTCTTATCAACTGCTCCATCACACATTGAACCTGAAACATAAATCCTCATGTTTAAATCTAAGCATCATGACAACAAAGGTCCGACCTTCTAAAGACAGAGTGAGAAGGGCTGATGGTGAGCCGCCATTCTCTGATTGCATTGTGCTGGCGTTACACTCCTTCTCATTACGATGACAGAGACCATGACGTTTTTTTATGATTGACTGTCGAAGTCGGGCAGAACTGCTACAGTCGAGATATTTTTTCACAAAGCCTCTGTCAAAACCAATTTGACTCTTAGCGATCTTCACTTAAACACCCAGACAAGTAGTGATGGAGACGGCACTGCAGAGCACAACACAAATCAGACACTGCAGTAGTTATGTGTCTCTATTAACAGGCCAAGAAACACTCTTAATATCAACCAAGAAGCTTTTTTAATGAGGCGGCTGCTCTGTAAAGAATTATTTCAGTCTATTAATGACCACTGGGCTTAGCGTTAGCTTGTTGTGCTACATGTCACAACCTTTGTACTACATTGTCAGTTATAAAGAACTTAACTTTAAGTAAGGTTGTAATATGTAGGACAACAAGCTAATGCCACACTGTAAATAGAACCACATTCCTGCACATGCTCAGTGGAGTCTACCGTACACAGGACTAGTCTGTGAAGAGTAAAAACCTAATCGCTGTTATTAGCTTGTGAAGCTGTTTCTAAACAAATTTACATGATCGAACTCTTAATATTGAAAGGAGCTGGCAGTGAATGGAGCAGTGTGGCTTACCAATGTGTTTTAATAGTTATTGGACAACAAAAGAGGTCTATGGCTCAGAGGATAAAGACCTGTCAGGCTTTGGATACACAAACAATACTTGTTAGTAGATCAATTCATTGTTTCTTTGGCTCTGCAATGAGATTTGTTGACAGCAAGAAACATAGAAAAAAAAATCCATTAACCTATTACAGTTTTACAGATTGAATCCTTTAACCAAGTGCACAGGTCATGATTTATATGTCGTCTATACAGTGATCTGTAAAGTGCCAGAGTCTCATGTATTAACTTTTATTAGATAATTCTATTAATAGCTGCAAAATAATCATTAAATACATATCTGGTGTTCAAACAAGATGGGATCTCTCTGCTAATGATGGTTTACAGGCCCATGTGATGAATTAATGACATGCATGCTGACAGGGCGTTTCAGGTCTATAGATTGTTGGAGCAGGGAGTGGACTGTGCGTTTGCACTTTCTAAATGTAGAAAATGTGCAACTGTGGAAATGAGGCTTGTGTCCATGCTCTGATTCCTCAATAACTGAAGCAGCTTCATGAATCTGACAGAATGTGTTTGCACATTTCTGGCTTTGTGTGTACACACAGGTTTAGTCCTGAATCTACAGGAACTGAGAACGTGGGAAGGGTTTAGACTTGAATATGTTCAGTATATTAGCTCATAGTTGGTTTGGCTCTGAACACGAGATTTGTTGACAATAAGAAAAAATATACAGTATGCTTTATGTTGGTTGCAGCCATAGCATTCACAGAATGAATGCAGGAGACATAAAAAGCTCCATACAGAGAAGAGAATCATCACTTTGATCTAGAGTTATGCAATTAATTGAATTTTACTCTTGATCTTCTGCAATGTTCTATTCACTCTTCTATGATATATACATATCTACATTTTTTGTTGTACAGTTGAAATTTTCTAAAAGAGACACGCATGCAGAACTGAGTCCCCTCGAGAGGTTCAACACAGCCGCTGCTGACTGGAAGATACTGTAGACAGCTGTAGTGAGGGAGGAGAACTGTAACCAGCTGTATTCAAAAAATAGAGAAGACTTAAACAGTGTGTGTGAGAGACAGAGAGGCAGAGAGAAGCAGCACTGTCTGTCTCTCTGTTTATTAACAGCACTATAATTGAAGCATTTATGCAACTTTGGCCTGTAAATTACTAAAATGCTTGTAAAAATACTAAAGTAGGATTAAACATAGTAGTTTCTGCTGCCCATTTTGTTGCATTGGGTGATTTTCTGAGTACATTTATTTAATTCATTAAATGTTTTATGGAAATCATCATCATTTTCAAATTTTTGAATATATTTGAACATTTTGTGTATTTTTTCCAAAGGTCTCAGTGATAAATACATCAAATAGTGCAAAAACAGTCATCTAAATAACCATGATTTCATTTTTTTTTCATAATCAAGCATCCTGACTTTGATCCAGCTCAACAAGCTCATTATGATTTGTAAAGATCACTAACTCTGGTTCTTTATCTTCATGCAGGTTGCTTCTTGTTCTGCTGGACTCCGTTCTTTGTGGTCCACACGATGCGAGCCATGTGCTTCACATGCGACATCCCCCCCAGTCTGATGAGCACCGTCACCTGGCTGGGCTACGTCAACAGCGCCCTCAACCCCATCATCTACACCATCTTCAACACAGAATTCAAGAAATTCTTCAAGAAATGCTTCCTGAGCTGCTGCTGACACCAGATTTCTCGCCTCAGACTTTTGCTGACAGAAGTGACAGTTCAGAATTAAAAGGAAGAAACTGGGACATCACGAAGCTCCGGGACGTGTTGTGTTGGGATTAGCAGCACAAATGGGAAATCTGCAGCTTTCAGTTCAACAAATCAACTCGTCTGTGCTGCCAGCTAGATGTGGATCGTTGATAGCATGAGTCTGAGGGGAAAAATACACCCAGAAACATTCACTGCTGTTACAAAACAGTTACTGGTGATATATATTGCATTTCTAGTCGATTTTGTCATGGCGATGTACTTTGATCCCTGGAGATTCTTGCCCAAACAAAATGATGCCGTTTCAGCAGAGCTGCAGAAAGCAAAGATAGAGGAGGCAGCAGTTGTGTAGAAAGGGAAGTGAAGAGGAAGTGTGCCTGAATGGATGGACTCAGGGCAAAATTGAGCTTTAACCGACCAATATATTACACAGTGGGAAAAACCTCTGAATCAGTCAGCCACTGATCTCCACTTCCTTAACAAGTATAAAGGAATAGTTTATTATTCTTGGAAACACCTGTATTGTCCTTGCTATGTTGTAGAGTTAGATGGAAAGACTGAGACTGTTCACATGTCTGTATGTTTTAAATGAAGCTGCAGGTTAGCTTAGCTTAGCATAAAGACTGGAAACATGGGTCTGTCCGAAAGGCACAAAACCAACCCCCCAACACTTTTAAAGATCAGTAATCATAACCACAGGGAGTTATAAAATACATTTACTGTACTTTCATCTCTAGTAATAGGACCAAGATGAATATAAATTCAAAATAACATATTTTTTGTACTTTTATGTCAAAATCCCTGCTTCCTGTTAAAGCTGTTTATGCATGTTAAATGACTCATCCTGAAAAACTGTTTGTGGGTCACAGTCACTAGCAGAGATATATCATGAGGGAGGTGTGTGTTTGGAGATCAGTGTGAAAGCACAGTTTTCAAACCCAAAAGAATGCAACTGAGGTTTAATATATTCATTTATCCATTTTTTGGTACAATCAGATCTGAAGAATTTTATTTAAATCCCTATTTTTATTTTTAAATTGAAAATATATACAGAAGCTTAAGTATATTAACAAAACTATGTAGTTTTACGGGGGCTTTGTGGCAGACATCTTCTTGGCCGGGTAGCAGCATGGAACCATGCAGCCGTTTCCAGTCTTTACCAGCTAAGACCCTCTTTACACAGTGAGGTTTTCAGTGCAGCTGACAGTAACGAAAGCTGCTTATCATGAGAGAAATGTGGTGAAATCTTTGGTCATGGATTTAAAAGAGTATTTAACAATGCTGCTCCGACCCCACGTCTACAAAAACCAACCAATGAGAACACGACATGAAATAACAGAATATACCGGTGTGATATTTTGTTACCTGCAATTTTAAAGTTAAACTGGAAATTACGCTCGTGGCATGTGTGACTTTGCTGCAGCAAAGCTGATGATTTATTTATTTTTTTCTATTTCCAGTTGCAGCGCTAAGATTCACATTCATCTCACAATGTGGCAACCTGATGTCACACAATCTGACGTTGGGACAGAGATTTCTTTTGAGCTGTCTCACACAATGTGACATGCAATACATTCACACCATTGTTGTCTGAAGCCGCCTTGATGAGCTGCTGGTTGCAGCTTCGTATTGAATAGAAAGATACGAGAGCTGCATCCATCTTTCCATCTCACACTCAGCAGGAACGCTAATAGGCATATTTCCCAAGATGCAGCAGAAAGCTCACATCAATACTCGTGGTGCGATGAAAGGCGGGCGAGAGATGAAAGTCCTTCTGGGCATCAATATCATCAACTGATCAATGTGTTGAAGGCTAAGAGAACATTTTCATAACAAGATGTGAGACCAGCTGATATGCTGGGTTTTTCCTGCTCGAAGATCGACAGGAGCTGCCACCAAAGGGACCAGAAGAACAGAAGCTGAAAGATCAGCAACGTCCAGTCATGGATCACTGGCGTCTATGAACTAACTGTAGATTAGTAAAAAGGATTACAATGTGGAACAGTTGAAACTGGCTCATCGTGGCTGTTTGAAGTCTTTTCAACATGTCAATAGATATAAAAAATACATTCATATAATATTGAGCAGCAAAATGCCTTAAAATCAAAGGACGTACTGTCTGTCATGAACTGATTCAAAGTACAGAGGGAACTCACAGCAGCAGTCCTGACATAATGGGATCCAAGAAGAGAACAATTATTTCCCTATTTCATATTCAAAACCGAGTTTCTAATTCACGCAAAATGTCAAAAGCTCAAGTGAGCACTTTTCCAGCTTCATGAAAATGTCAAAAATTGTATTCTCTGCTTTTAAAGAGGGCCTATTATACCTCTGTTTTCCAATTTACTGGGATATATTTTGTCTTCATAAATGCTTTTATGGGTAAAAATAACACCTAGTTATTTCTGTAGCAGCAATACAGTCTGCCTTCTCCCACACTCACTCTGGAAAGTCCTATCCCCCCTAAGAAACACCCACCCTCTAAAGCACTGTTGTGATTGGCTGACCGCCGACAGCAGCACGCCCCTCAGAGAGCTGAGGTCGGAGAGTAGAAGTCAGACTCTGCTGTTCACAGCGAACATTTTTTTTAAAGCACCGTGTCTCCCACAGCAACAACGATAACAAATTAACAATGCAAGTGATCATTACTATGGTTCAAAGGGACAAGTGGAGGAAGCTAGCTTTATTGTAGCAGATGCAACAAAACATCAAAGGTAATTAACAAGTTGTATTTATCACCTGTTACTATGACAACAAGTGGACTGATAAACTGGAATGAGGAGTGGATTAGCAGGCTGTGGATTCTTTGCGGTGTTGGACAAGTGCTCCCTAACAACCGGCGGCTACTATTTACTTCATGTCACTCGCTGAACAGCTGGTTTCAACAGATTGAACAGAGGAGGCCAGACCATGGCAGAATGAGTGGCTGGTCTTATTTCACAGTTTCTGTTAGCAGGAACACCGGAAACCTAAATATTTACACACAGGCGCTGAAAAATGTCTTTTTTGTTTTGGGCCCCTTTAATCTCTGGAACTGGATTCCATCCAGTGGTGGGAGGATGTCACATCTGGGTTATGATAAAAGTGTGTTTTTATTTTTCCATAAAAAAAGCAGGAGGGGAATAACAGCTTCTGTCTGACGGTTCAACATCTGTAACGTTCATTCTTCTCTGAAAGTTAATCTTCCCGCTGATTAAGTTTGTGCAGCAGCGTGTCGCTGTCGCCATGACAAACAAATGTGTATATTTGCGGTTTCTCATTAACGAGATCATTTTTCAGACAAGATGATATTTTTCAGGCCAGAATGACACGTTATTTATTATTACCACAAACCCAATTATTCAGTTTTAATGGGAAACTTGTTGGTATAAGAACATGTCTTGTAATATATCTGAAGTGTGTGTTACTGATACTGACACATCTCATTAAAAAAAGACATTTTTTCCTTGTCATACAACAAGAAGCCAGTATGTTGTTATAATAAGAAACTTCTCTGAAGCTATATTAACTACGTATGCTGTGTGTTGAATGAAACGTTTCAGTTTAATAGAAAAAAACAATTCCAGATTGTGTCTTGCACATTAGAGTGATTATGTGAAACAGATGTTTTATGTTCTGAAACTGAAAGTATCCTCGACTGTAGGGTGGCTTAAGCTTGAGCGGTATTTTTTATTTAAGCCATTACTGCCTGTCACCTCAGTATGTTTGTTTGTTTGTTACTGATTGTGCCTACTGCATGCCATATCCACGTTTTATGTGGAAACCTTTCTAATAAAGTGTACCATCTTTCAAACTGTTGTCTGACTTTAATAAATACATAAAATAATAAAGCCGCCAGACAAAGATATGGTTTCTGACAGCTTGAAAGGTTCCTCTGGTGGTTTTTAATATGTTGATTGATTGATGAGGTTGTTCTCGGCTGCACTACAGAGACGCGTTCCTGCCAACGCAACAAGAAATTAAACAAACTTAGAAGTTAAACAGCAACACTGTCGGCTCTGTGAGGGCACGTATCATCCGGCATGTCACTGAAATAAGATGTTCTTTGGAAGCATAACAAGAAAAGATGCAGACAAAGCAGTGAAACTAGATCAGACGCTTGGTAAGACACAGACATATTAGTATTAAAGGAAAAAATATAATTCCCTCAGAGTTGATTTCACATCACTCAGTGTTTTAGGGAGACGTCGGCATCAACAACACTTTTTTTCCAGGACACGGGGCTAAGGTGAGGTGAAAATTGGAGCCAGGTGAGAGTGCTGAAAAAGTATAAGGTGCTGAATCTGTAATGATCCGTAAAGCAACTAAATATCACACAAGTCGAGCTCCAAGCGAGAGCTGACTCACTTTTTTCTCAACTGGAAACCGTAAAACATTAATAGAGTTCACACCATTCAGCGGCTGCGAGTAAAAGACACCCTGAGAAATGCAGATGGAATGTGGTTCACAAAAAAGGGGCAGTAGATAGGGCATTTAGGATGCAGGTTTCTGAGAGTCTGTGTCAAATTTTATTTTTATGTCCATTAAGAAAGTCGGTCAGTCCTGGAGCGCCTTAATAATCTAGTGGTTACAGGACGGCCCGGTTTGATTCTAACCTGGGACCTATGCTGCAGGTCGTTCCCCACTCTCTGTCCTTGTTCCTGTCAGCCTCACTGCCACAAACTATACTAAAATAAAGCCAAAAGCCTCAAAAATACATGTCTTTAAAAGAAAGGCTGTCAGTCAGACACTTGACTGAGTTTCCTCAACAGTTTGGTTTCCATTTGGAATCCGGTTTGGTTCTGGCTGTCTGGATTATGATGGATTAGCCTCAGTAACAGGAGACCAGACACAATAAAATGTGTCTTCTGCATTTAAAGATTTTCACTTTTATTTCAGAAAACGTGGGTAATGTTTTTACATGCAAAAAGAGGATTATTTCACACAGAGAAAATAAATCTGCAACCTGCAACATTTTTATTTTGCAAAACTCTGCTACTCACAGCTTCCAAAAATATGAATATTATCTGGTTTTCATACTCTATGATACTAAACAGATTATATTTGGAACATGAACTGTGGTCAGCAAAAACAATTGGAAAAAGGTTCCCAGAGTCATGGTTACTCTTCAAAATGTCAATGTTCAGACATTTTCCAAACCACACAAATGACTTATTGGGAAAATAACTGGTAGATTAATTGGCAATGAAGATATTTGTTATTAGCAGCAGTTTCTAGATGTACTGATGAAAAAGAATTAACCACCCGACACGTCTTCTATTGTAACAAAAAGATTTTATTTCAAAAAGAAGTGTCAAACATCTGTTAAATCTGAGAGCATCTCTGACGGCTGAATCCCAGATGTTTCTCTGTCCAGCCAAATCAAAGCCTCATCATTTTTTATTTTTAAATTAAAACCAACCGACCAAAGACATCCTCTGTCTAACTGGACAGTTTCCTTAAGGCTGTCTGGCTTTAACCTTTAACCTGGAATTCATGCCCTTTAACCAAAGAACACAGCTCCACATGCCTTATCATGTCTATGATACGTCTTATCTAACCAGACAGGAATGGACAATACACTACACAACCTACATGCAACAGTGTTCCAGTCTCTACCAGAACCCTCAAGCTTACAAATCTAATCACGGTCTGATGTTTAAATGCACAAAATGTAACCGAGATACAAGTAAACAGGCTCAGTCTTACAAACCAGCTGATCAGAACAGTATTTCTTCATTACGAGAGAAATTGCACATTTATTCTTATTTATTTACAAAAGGTCATTTTTTCTGAACATTTGTCTTCTGGCTGTGAATATATTTCTATAAATCGATCAATCACTCCTTGATTAATTTATTTATTCATCTATTTCTGTCAAAGCACACTACACTACAGTGAATAATATTAATGATGGTTGAATGACATTTAGTTTTTCAAAGTCAGTGCCTCCGCTATTGAGCATTGTGGCTCATTTTGATGCCTGAATGGAAGTGAAATGCTGTGAAAAAGGTTTATACCCAGACTATATAAATACCCTATAAAATTAAAGCTATAAAAGAGTGAATGTGGTCTTTCATCAGAAGACTCTGTGCTATTATCACTGCACTATTTATAGTAACCACACATCATTTAGTGACTATTTGATCTTAACATGAATCTTCCTTCTTTCTACTTCCTTTGCTCTAAAAGGAGAGGCACCTCCCTGCCACTTGCTTTGCTCTGGTTCTGTTTAAATAAGACACTGTAAAACAATCTAGAGATGAACTTTGTTCACTGCTGCTGACCAGAGATTAAAAAAAATCTGCAGGATATCTCTTAAAACCAAGGTCCGTTTTATTGGCACATATTTTAGAAAACCACCTCCAGACTGAGCCCATTCAAACACAAGTGTTCAGTACAATAAAGGCTGTTGTTTGGCTCCACCTGCTGGTAAAGTATGATATTCTGTATTTTTCTTAAACTGATCTACTAAATAGTGTTGTATGCACATGCTGGCTGATAATAGTTGCTAAAAAATGCATTATTTTCTCTGTTTTAGGAGATTGCTTGTTTATTTTTTTTTTAATATCTAAATTTCTGTTTAAATACACACTCAATCTTGAGTTTGTTAAAACAAAAGCTGCTTTTAGTCTTCCTCTGATATTTTTTGCATCGTACAGACTGTCCAGAAAAGCTTTAAAAGCTAAAATAATATTCTTATTGTTGTGTATCTCCAGTTACCTTGCCTTAAATGTTCACATTTTAAAGCCCCCCACTCAAAAACAAGATTTTCTTCTTCTTCCTTTAGTTGGATGTTTGATATCCACTGTAAAGAATTATGTATTTGTAGAGTTTGACACTGAAAGGCTGTTTTCACATTCATCTGCTGAGTAGAAAGTTTCTGAGCTCATTGAAAATGAAAGCTGTAGAGACGGGCCTATAGTCAAGACTTGTGATACCATACAATCCTGGTCCAATATTTAGCTTACACAAGAGGAATGTGGAAACTGGAGGTTTACAGTGCACAAACACTGAGAATAAACTTTACAATGAAGTAGGAGGCATCTTGTGTCCTGCAGGAAAATTTATGAAATGCATTTGCACATTCAAACATTCTGGAATGTTTAATGAGGCAGAAGGAGTAGATATAATTTAAAGGATTTTAATGAGAAAATCTATTTTGTTATGAAAAGAGCAGATCAGACACAAATTATTATTTTTTATGTACATTCTTAAAACCTAGTAGAACCTTTTGATAATGTCCTTGGCTTCCTCACAAAGATTTATACACACACCTAAAGACCCTCCAGCTGATCTGAAATCAGATCAGATTTATTCCATATTAGCTTCTGTTCACTGGGTCCCTGCAACATCCAAATAGAATTTAAAATCCTTCTCCTCACCTATAAAGTCCATAGTGGTCAGACACCACTTGACTTCACTCTTCAGTCTTTGTTGAGGCCTGCAGATAAGAAGTGCAGAATTCTATTTCCCATCTGTTCTTGCATGACGAAGACAAAAATAACTATAAGCTCTGAAAATTATTTTCTCAAACATTTGATTATGATAAAATGCCTAAAAGCTGAAAAATCTTATATTAAATCACCAACACTGACTTAAAAATATAAAACCTGAATAACCCCAAAGACCCACGTAAACCCTACTCACTTTCTTAGCAGCTGCAGCCATCAGAGAGTCTAGTTCCTGAGTCCAGCCGATGGCGCTGGACAAGGTTTTAACGCCACTGACCACGTCACCCAACTGCACGACGTCCTGCGGCCGGAGGCTGCCCCACGCGAACGGACCCACCAGGTCCCTGTTGATGAGGATTCTGGGAACGGAGCCGCGCACAGCACCTGACAAACTGGCGAAGGGCTCCACCTGCAGGACAAAGAGTGAAGAGGTGGGTGGTGTAATGTTTGCTGAAGTGCGTTCTTTAAACTTTTAATATACTTTTTATTTTATTTATTTGATGTTTACATATACAGAGAACAAAGCACAAGAGATCAACATGGGTATTACAGTCAACATCAAAGTAGAATATACATCACTGGTTCAATCTCATTAACATTCAGGATGCATACACAATTTATTTTTCCCAGTGTTTAGTACGTTTCATGAGCTGGAATCTTAGAACAAAGGTAAATCTCTCCATACATTGAATTTCCTGAGGGATTCCACACCGATGATCAAGTGTTGGAGGATCTGTTTGAACCATTTCCTTGTTATGGCTTTCCTACTACTTGCCAACAGTATCTGTGGAACAGATTCCTGTGTTTTACCAAGGTATAAAGTAAGAAAAGAGAAATCTGAAGCACCCCTGTTATTTTATTTACCTCTGTGGCCACCTCCCTCCAATATAACTGGATTTTTGGACAAGCCCAAAACACATGAAAATGGTTCACCATGGAGGTTCCACATTGTTGTAAAGTATCTCACTACGTTCAACTCTCTTAAAGCGATCTTGAGTTTGCAGTGGTCTCTTCTGGATTCTCATGGTTGTATTTTATATATCATAAAATGATTTTTTAGAGACCTGAATACATTCTTATATTTTTGAGACCATTTTTTTTGCCTTTCCTTGGATATGCATCATGAAATATAGAGATCAAACTACATTCCCTCTCCTCCTCGATTCGTTTTTTTTTTTTTTTTTTTTTTTAATTGTAATAGTCTCCAATTGCAGGTATCTATAGAAGTTATGATTCTCCAATCCAAATGTGTCCACAAAATGAATTCATAGGGAACAGCAAGATGTTATGCCTCTGCTAACCCACTGTTTAAAGCTCCTGTCCAGGCTAGCAGGTTCAAATTCTGGGTCATATGCAAACCCAGTTCAGGACTCCTGCCTGTTTCTCTATTCAAAACTGCTTCAAACAAAAATCTTCTTTTAATTGCCTAAACTTATTCCATGAGTCAGTGTATTTGTGATGTATTCATGCAGCACAAACATAAGTCGTTGCTTCAAATGGAAATATATCAGAGTACAGGTCCCTGATGAGGTTTCCTCCTGAAGTTTGAAGCCTGCGGCACTCACCTCCAGTGACGTGCCCATGATGATCAGCAGGTCTGCCTGAGGGAAGTCAGTGAGGTATTTCAAGAAGTGCTGCGGGAGCTGCTCCCCGAAAAAGACGATATCAGGCTTTACCACGCCCGTACAGGTAGGACACTTAGGGACCGTCCCCTTCATCACGTCTGGCTGGTTAAACACAGGGAAAAAAAGACAGAAAATCAGTTCATTCTACTAAAAGAATATGTTTTTCTTCTCATACATTCAGTTTCATGTGGAGAGTTTGTTTTTACATTCACCTACTGAAGATGAAAGGCTTTACTGCGTTCGCCTTAAATCTAAATTTTGAGAATAAAAAGTAAAAATTCTCTGGTTGCAGCTTCTTAAATGTGAATATTTTCTGGTTTCTTCAGTCCTCTACAACTTAACTGAAGATCTTTTTGGTTTTGGGACTGTTGGTCTGGAGGTTCCTACAGGTTTTGTCAAGTTAAATTCAAGCCTTTTTAAGATCTTGTTAGGAACATTTATATAAAACTTAATATCGATGTCACAGACCCACTGGTAAAGACTTGTATTTTTTTTTGTATTTTTTTTTTTTATTTTTATTTGTTCCATTTATATTAATTGAGTACTAGGTTTGTGTAAAACCACTAACTAAAAATAACTAAAACGTCACCTGTAGTAGTTAAGGCATTGCGAATATGATTCGCTACAGCAAAGACAATGATAAGAAGTATATTAAGTGATTTTCACTAAAATACCTGTAGTAGTGCAGTAAATGTACAAACTGCACAAATATTAAGACCCAGAACAAACACATTTTAAAACTCAAAATTCAAGACTTTAAGTCTTTTAAAGGTATTATTTCCAAATTCATGAATTCAATGCTTTTAAGACGTTTTAAGACCACACAGGAACCCTGGTTCTGAACAATGTAAGACATTTAATGGTTTCGTCTTGGGCTTTGGGAAATAGTGATCAATATTTTTCATAATTTTCTGACTCTTGATAGACCAAATGATTGAGAAAATAACTTTAATGTGATCTTTAGTGTTTCTGGTTATTTTAACTCACTTTTAGGTCCTCTCCTTCATATTTCCTCAAGCAAACAGTGCAGGTGGCAGTGGCAAATGTACCATGGGCCTCCACCAGCATCTTAGGGGGAATTCCTGCCACTTGGTGCACACACAAACACCACACATATGTCTACAATGTGTTTGTATTTATTCTATCAAAAACATGCAAAAAAAGAGCAAGGCTATAAATACATACATCTTTCCAGGCCGTCGATGTTCTGTGTGTACATCCTCAGAAGCAACCCCTTCTCATGAAGCAGCTTTACAAAATAATGTGTCACGTTGGGCTGGTAATTACCCGGATACAGCTCTTTGGCAAGGGCAAAAAAGGGTTTCGGGTTTTGATGGAAAAAATCAATCTCAAATATGGCCTCTGCGTAGGGCAGGTTATACTGCTGCAGGTTGTCATAGAGACCGCTGCCTGGGGACCTGTGAGGGAATAAACACTCATCTGTTGATGGACCACAGAATACACCAACATGTACAGAAAGGCTGGAATACTACTTTGTTTTTTACCTGAAGTCAGGGATGCCGCTGGGAGTGCTGATCCCAGCTCCAGCCATCACCACGACCCTCTTGTACTGCTGCTCTCTGATGTTCTTGGCGATGCTCTCCAGGGTCTGCTGCTCCACAGCCGCACCTCCACCACGGGAGAAAAGTCCTCGAGTGACATCCCACCGGGGAGAGCTTGTTCTTCTGCAAAGATGCAAAACAGAGGTTAATCTCTGTGATCAAAATGTTTCAGTGGAAGGATCAGTTAACTCCTGAGATAGGACCATAACATTAAATATGGTTTGAATTTCAGGGATATTTGACTTCTGACATCAAATCTTTGGCGCCATTATCGTAGAAAGAGCTGTTGAACCTGTAATGAAACTAATGTAGTCCTAAATAACTTGTTTTCAGTAACAATACAAAGGAGGCCAAGCCACAACAGAATGAGTTTGTGGTCTTATTTCACGTTTTTTTGTTTGAGCAGGAACAGCTACACACCAGCAGTAAAAAATATTGTTCATAATAGGGCCTCGTTCAGTACAGTACTTGAATAATTGCAGGATATCTTCCACCACTGCCCACATTTTACATGAGGCTTACATCCGAGTGTGAATGCATGTACACTACTGTTCAAAAGTTTGGGCTCACTTAGAAATGTCATTATTTTTGAAAGAAAAGCACTGTTTTCAATGAAGGTAACGTTAAAGTAATCATCATCATCTATACATTGCTAATGTGGTAAATGACTATTCTAGCTGCAAATGTCTGGTTTTTGGTGTATCAATATCTACATAGGTGTATAGAAGGTTAATGGAAGAAGGTTAATGGATGATTAGAAAACCCTTGATGCTATCATGTTAGCACAGCTGAAAATAATTTACCTATAAAACTGACCTTCCTTTGAGCAGGTTGAGGGGTCACAAATCATTATTTCTAACCTTGTCAATGTCTTGACTATATTTTATGTTCATTTTACAACTCCTGAGGATAAATAAAAATGTGATTTTTCATGGAAAACACAGAATTGTCTGAGTGACCCCAAACTTTTGACCAGCAGTGTATTTATCTGTGAGGTGTTGATATGATCCACATTTTCATGTCAAAATTGACCTTTAACCCAGTCAGGATACTGGTGACGTACCTGCACGCAGCTGCTGCCCAGTGAGCTGGACACAAACTTCTTTTACCGAAGCCTATAAAAAACAATGCATGTGTCATATATTATCAACCATACATATGTCTTCTACCGCTTTAATGTGAGTCCAGTCTGTGTACTGACCGTCTGCAGAGACCGTCCTGCTTGTTGTTAAACACAAACTACGATACAAACCAAACCTGACAGGTGACATTAAAGAGCAGCTCGCTACAGAAGCCATAACAGCTGCGACTGCAAAATAAACTACCGTAAATGTTCAATACATCACTCCTACAGATTCGCTAAGACAAACACTAAGTAATTAAACATGTTGTTCTGTTAAAGTCAAATAAAATAGGAAACCAATGGCAGCCTGCTTAAATGAATGCTGTTGTAGTCATTTGACCTGCTTATGACGCGTTACGTTACCGTAAACACTTTCTTCTTCTTCGTCTTTTCTCTACATTAATTGGCGAATCGCTAAGCATCTTTTTTTTCTTTCCCTGCGCCCTACGCCGCCTCTGATTGGCTAGTCCTTGTTGCCTCCATGGGTTTGATTGGTTAAATTCAGGCACGAGGAGCGCGATTGGTTGATATGAGGGTAATACAGGATAAACCAATCAGTGGCGGAGTAGGGCGGGTCATACCAGAAATATCGTAATGTCTGGTATAGCCGCACTGTACATAAATCAACTACTCAAGTGTACCCTATTTTATTTGAGTGTATTTTTCATCGTTTTACGATTAACCCATGGATCAATATGCATGATGTATATAACTATCAATAAATACACTTTATATGTCTATATTTGAGAGCGAACATTAGTTAAGGGGGTAACAGTTGGAACACGCCCACTTCGTTTCCCATAATCCTTTGCGACCACTCCACAACACGACAGGCTACTTGACGTTAGCAGGAAATTCAACAACACTCATCGGTCCTAATAAATCTGTTTCTGAACGTGTCGCTACGATGAAAGATGTCAGCGGGTTCCTCAAACAGCAGCAGAGCGAGAGCTCGACGCCGGAGATGGCGTCGGAGTGGCACACGCTGGAGGAGCTGCACAACAAAAGGTACAAATAGAGGTCCTCTGCTGTGCTAGCGCTAGGCTAGCTAATATGAGCTAGCTCATTCACCGGCAATGCACGCTGAGTCATGGCGGCGCTACCGTTAGCACAGGCTCAGCGAATGCTGCTGCTGTACAACCAAAGCATAAAATGAAGACATTAATGTTACATTCATTAATGTAGTCACATCAGGCTGATAGTTCTTCATGAGTTGTATGTAGGCTTTACCCCAGATTTTGGCTTGTGGAAGACAAAGTTGTTTAGACTGAAGTTTTTCTGGATGAGTTTTAGCATCTTAGCGGAGTTGATTATAATGTTACCACTAAGAAAACAAATCAGTGCCTTTTCCGCTGATTTATATGTATAGTTACACGGCAATATAATTGAATATTATGTAAATGTTTCATGTGAAATTTGTCCCGGTAAACAGTATTTATAAATTACACAATAACCTGGCATGCCGAGTATTTAATTACAAATGTTGACGTATTAAAACAAGTCAAGAGCAGAAATCAATATCGATCAAAAAATGAGACATTAACCTTTAACACCTTTATGGTAAACAGGGCATTTATAATGTATTCTATCCCCCTTTGGCCCTTTCCAAGTTTTGTTTCTCAACACTATTCAATGCTTTCTTAGTATTTCCCTTCACCTAAATCATCATTGGTCACTCACCGACTATCAGTATCATCAAGACGTCATCAGTATCATCAAGTGATTTTCAAGTTGATTTCCAGGCAAAGCTGCAATGCTACTTGTGACCATCCATTTGTTTTTATGATGTAGTTTTGTCATAAAGCTGCAGGGATACATCCTGACGTCCTGGTGACTGATGCTGTCTTGTTGTTGACAGATTGTGGCATCAGTTGACTCTGAAGCTGACAGACTTCGTTAAAGATCCTTGTTTCAAAACAGGAGATGGCCTCATACAGGTAATTGCTTATGTCATGCTGTAATACTTTATATGGGTGAAAAAGATGCAGTTTTTAATAATAATTATAATAACACTACATCAGACTAGTATAGTTTTATGTGGTAGGAAGAACAAACAAAACAAAAAAAAAAAAAAAAACATTTGTTAAAAAAAACTACAGAAGTTTTACAGAACGTGTAGTAGAATGCATATGTTTGTCTGATGTTAATATTATTTCTTGTGGTGTGACATATGATCACCAATGAAGGTATTGATTTCCTATTTTACTGTAACTCTCAAGAGAAATTGTGTACGTCATTGAGTTTCAGTTTCTTCCATTGAGAACTGAACCACTCTATATAATCCACTCAGATCAGAAACAGGACACACCATCCATTGATCATTCCACCAGAAACGGTTCAACTCTGGGATGCTTTTTATAACACAGAAATAATATTGTTTCCTTTAAAAGCCCTGAAAATAGGATGATGTGATGTTTGAGGTCTTGGTGTCTAATTCTAGAGATGATTACATTTTAGCAAAAGCAAATTGTGAAAAATTACTCAAAGTTAAATGAAGGTGTTTTCCACTACAATACATTAAACCATATTACAAAGATGTGAAAAAAAATGTTAGTTTTATAACAATATTGATAAGCAATACATCTCCGTATCTCCTGTGGTTGTTATGAATGTGTTGTGTTAAGTGTATATAACTAAGTATATATCAAATTAAAAAAGGTGCTACATGTCACCTTATTAACATCTGTTTGCTTTACAAATCTGTAAAATGTTTACAAATACAGACTTTTACAGTAAAGAATGGATAAGGAGCTTTCACAGTAAGCAATGTCAAAGAATACAACACAACCACTTGTTAAATCATAGTGGAGAATTGGTTTCTAAAGGGAAAAAAACATTGAATATTTCAAATTTGTGATGTGACAGTTCCTCTTTTGTTCTTACAGCTCTATGAAAATTTCCTCAGTGACTTCGAACACAGGTGAGCTAGAAACAGTAATATACCCATGTAGCATCTGCCATTTCAGAATTTCCATGGTGGTTGCTTATTCAGCTGCTAATTGATTGTTTATGATCCCTTAACAGAATCAATCCATTGTCCCTCATGGAGATCATTCTGTATGTTGCCAGACAGATGACAGGTAAGAACACCTTGATACAGTAGAGAATATTTCTCTGCAGAACACTTCATTTTCTGTGTTAAGACAGGTTTTTTTGTGTCTAGATCCTAAAGATGCCATAACTTTTCTCGAGAAGACCAAGGAAAAGGTAAGTTTTCTAAACATCGTAGGTTTTAAAACACATCAGATGCAATTTATGCTCCATTATATGAAAGTTTAATGAGTTCCCGTGTGGTTCAGGTGAAAAGCAGCGAAGAAGCCGTCATTCTCTGCAAGACGTCTATCGGCAGACTTAAACTGGAGATCAATGATCTTCCTGCAACAAAGGTGGGAGCTACTAAATCTCTGCTGCCTTCCTTTTTACACAAAACATGCCTTACACCTCATTCAGCTATCACTCGTTATGTCACACGTTGAAGGTCAGCCTTACTTATCTTGAAAACTATCTTTGAGCTTTCTAGCTAAACCAGGCAAAAAACATCCAAGGCATTCAGTCGCATATGATCCTGTGCTTTACGGCCTGTCTTAGTGCGTGTTGTGTTGTTAAATGCAGATTTTGTTTATTGTACTTCCAGAAAATAATTGAAGAGGTTGAGGAAATGTTGAACAACCTGCCGGGGGTGACGTCGGTTCACGGCAGATTTTATGACCTGTCGAGCAAATATTATCGCATCATCGGAAACCACGCCGCCTACTACAAGGACGCCCTGCGCTACCTCGGATGCGTGGACATCAAAGACCTTCCAGGTGAGCAACGGCATGATGGAGGCAAGCTGGCTGAGGAAGGCAGAAAAACAAATAGTTTTTTTTTTTTTTCCCACAGAGACAGAGAAGCAGGAGAGGGCATTCACACTGGGGCTGGCTGGACTCTTAGGAGAAGGAGTTTACAACTTTGGAGAGCTGGTGGGATGATTATTAAATATGTGTTGTTTATATGTATATATGTTGTTTGTTTGTTTGTTTACTTAATGAGCATGTGTACTATTTGTTGTTGCAGCTGATGCATCCTGTGCTCGAGTCTCTGAGGAACACAGACAAACAGTGGCTTATTGACACACTATACGCCTTCAATGGAGGCAATGTGGAGAAATTCCAGAGCTTCAAGTCTGCCTGGGGCCAACAGGTGATAATTCATTTATTTGTTAGGTTACAATTTAGAATAACTCACCTTGCATTATCTCTCTGTGAAGGAGGGGAGTTTTGGTTTTGGGGGATATATGTGTTCAAAGTTAGAAGAATACATATTTAAAGTTCTCTAATGGTGGATGAAGAAAATCACAATATCTCCATCATTTAGCTGCCTAACAATGGTTTGTTTTAGGATTTTAAGATGGAATAAAAACACCCAAACTGTTACACATCCTCCAATCACATCTTTAAACCGTCTTGGAACAAAAATATTGTAGATGAATCCTGCATCCAGAAACACTAATTCCCCCCAAATAACAAACTATTCCTTTAAATTGGGAGTATTATCTGGAGTTTGGACTTTTACTTGTACATGCAGTCAACTGTATTTTTCACAGTCTGATTTATTTTTTCTTTTGATCCCAGCCTGATCTTGCAGCACATGAAGCCAAACTCATGCAGAAGATCCAGCTGCTCTGTGTGATGGAGGTAAGTTCCCCAAACAGTTGCCATATTCATTTTCATAGATGTGAAGAATGAGCTTCTATTTCCAAAACAATTCAGACTCTAAGTTATAACTTCAAATCTGAACACAGCCATGGTGCATATCTTTTTACAATACTTATGTATATAAGCTGCCAAAAGATCCTCAGAAATCATAAAATAAGTTTACCAACTTATATTTTTGAAAAGGAGCAACTTAAGTGCACAAAATGCACTCAAAACAATCACCACAATCAGACAAAACCAGCACTAAACTCACCCACCCTCTGTCTTTATTTTTACAATTACGACCCTATTTTACAAGGATACACACATTTTAGCATCTTGTGTTTATGTGACATTTGGCTACCAATGTGAAGGTTTAAATGCAATAATCATTTCAAGCATTAAAAATGTCTCAATTCTCTCCCAGATGACTTTCACTCGTCCTGCAAACCACAGGCAGCTGACCTTCACTGAGATTGGCCAGAGCGCCAAAATCCCTGTAAACGAGGTCAGTGGGATGACGAGCGTATTTAATCAACTCATCAGTGAATGTCAATAAATCCTTCAAGAGCGATGCGCATGATCAACTTTTTATTACCTGAAGGAATAATGTTTTTTTTTTCCATTGTAACTGGCTGTTTTATCGCCTGGCTACAGATGTTGGAGTTTTATATTTTATTTGCGGTTTGGAAAATGTATTTATTTATTTATAAAGGAAAACCAAAGAGAATACTAGTGTCTGCTGCTGTGTGACGGTGGCTTGTGCATGTTTTCACCCTTTAGGTGGAGCTTCTGGTGATGAAGGCTCTTTCTGTGGGCTTGATTAAAGGCAACATTGACGAGGTGGACCAGAAGGTGCAGATGACCTGGGTGCAGCCCAGAGTGCTGGACCTGCCGCAGGTCAGTATATAAAGCAGCAACTAAACAGCACATACATCGTAGTAATATATGTTGTTTGAGGGCGTTTCACACCACTAGTTTGATTATTTGGTTTGTACCAACCAGTAAAATTGTTACTAATTAGAATATAGACTCCAGTGTGGTCCACTTCCATGACTGACATTTCATCAATATTTATCTAAGCGCCAATTCTGACTCATTGTGGAGCAACACAGTAACTCATTGTTACTTGACCTTATCTTTGTGTATTACATCCTCTGTATTGGTGATTTTTGGGAAAATATCCAATTCCAAAATGAGTCGTGGCTGCATCTAGAAAACAATCTAGTCGCAGAATGCTGCATATCACGTCATTTCAGACAGGAGACAAGAATGAGGTTATATAGGACGAACGTTATTCCAAAGACCCACAAGGTATCTATGAAATAATTAGTGTCCCCTAGTTTGCATTCACACCAGAGGGACCACACCAAACTTTGTCATTTGATGTGGAGTCGAGCGGACTTCTGCTGCGTTCCATTGCACTCGGAATTCTGAAAGATCCCTCCTCCAAATCGGAAAAGTACAATGGAACAGCTCTTGAACTCGGGACAGGTTCGAAGCAGCCCGAGTCAGAGAGAATGACGTCAAAGCAAAGTGGCATCACACAAGGTTTCTTATTTCACACTAAAGGGAATACAATGCAGGTAGTTGACATACGCACGGCTCGCAGGATCCCCCTCACTGCTGCGTTTAAAGAGCACAGGCTGATGATTGAAAGACATCCACACAAACACCACCTCACGGCTGGCCATATTTTCCCAGTTTGTATAATGGAACACAGCGAAAGATGGACATTCCGACTCGGATCTTTCTGAGTTCAATGGAACGCAACATGAAACCACCTCTTTTTGATTTAAAGCATTTACCCATGTTTGAATCTTTCATCCCAACGAAAACAAAGCAAACTAGGCATCTTTGGTTTGAATGGACCTTTTGGTCGGCACCAACTGCTGTTGGTGTGAAAGCACCTTTTAGAGAAGATCACATGAATGTTTTAAGAAATAATTTAAGGAATTATTATTATTATTATTATTATTAGTTTCCTACTGCTCACCCGTTGGTGTCTGTTTCAGATTAAAGGTATGAAGGAGCGGTTGGACTTCTGGTGTGGGGACGTTAAGAACATGGCCATGCTGGTGGAGCAGCAGGCTCACGACATCCTCACCTGAACACCTCAGTCCACAGAGGGACGCCTCTCCTCCTTTCCTGCACTCTGTTTTGTCTTTTCTTTCTATCGGATGTTTGTTCTTTCATTACTGTCACTGTTTATTACCAATTTGTAAATTACACTGTGGTATTTTACAAATAAACAATTGGTTGTAACATTGTCCTCACAATATGGACTGAGAATATTGTGTAAATCCTTAATAAACCTGTTCAAAGATCATATTTATCCCTATGACAGTAATTATTAGTATTTAGTTTAATTTGTATGCAGGTCAAATGCTGTCTGTGTTTGGGCCATAAATCAAGTTTTTTTCTTTTTTAAATTTGAATAGATGAATATTAAAGGATATTTTTTCAGTCGTAAAACAATATTGAAGTTCTCATGTGAACGGGTTTATCTTGCTGCAATTGTGATGTGGTTCCAAAAAAAACCTGTCCAAAGTTGATATGAAGCTTCAGCTGTGCAAATGTGTCAAATTAAGTAGAAATCTTTCAAGGTCAAAGTCTTTTCAGGACAAATTCCCAGTTTTTGTTTATGTATTTCTATTGAAAAGTGGAAAGAAAATACCCGACAGGTGAGATATCCACCTGATTTGACTGAACTCTTGATTTCTGATGCATCCTATTAATTTCAGTATGTTTCTGTAGCGCCCTCTGCTGCAAGTGGTTATATGGCTTGGGTGAATTAAGGCACTTCAGATGTTTGATTCTTATCCATAATGCCATGATACCATCAGGGCGACGTCTGATTGGTCAAATTAATTCTGCAGCATGACAACGCTCCAACATCCAGCCAGAGTCAGAAAGAACCATCTTCAGCAACAAGATGAACGATGGTTTAACCCTCACAGAGACCAGGGCCATATGAGGATTAGAATAATGATGATTTGATGTGTCTATCTTTTAAATTACATTTGTAATTGTCATATTAAACTGAAGCTTATTGACAACTGGATCACAACCAAGAGGGTGAACCACACACGTGAACTGGTTCCAGACAGACATGTGTTTTGGGGTTTTTGTCAGGATCATAATGAAGAAATGTTGATATAATTCTGATTTTGGATGAGAACATGCAAGCTATTGACAAATTGTGATTTAGTCTCAACTGAAGTGGCAGGTGTCGGCCATTTTAGGATGTTGTAATTTGCTTTTAGTGACTCCAAACTCCTCTTGGCTACTTTCATTTTACAGGTTTAGGAGCTGGTTTTAGCACTAAATCACTGGAATAAAGAACATAAATTTGAGAGTCCCAAATTTAGGACTGACACACCGATTCTTTTGAGACCTATTCCTGAATTGTTAAGTTAGGAGCTACCTTTAGCCTTAAGACATTTTGTGAATATAGGCTTTGGAATAGAAGGTATTCCAAGTGAAGCTTTAATATCTCCACACCTCTTATTCTACAAATCCATTATTAAACATGTTCCAAGTCCATATAGTATGACCCCAAAATACCATCCAGTTATAGGTGCCTCAGCCTACTTAGTTTCAGCTTCTATGTTAGATTCTAATCTACTGTATAATATGGGGCAGTATCCTGTTGATGAGCTGAATTGATTCGAAAAGCAATGAGCTGACATCGATCATATACGTCCAGTGTCAACTATTAATAGAATTAGAAATGCCGAAGGCAAACCCAGTTTCACATGTTTTATTGACTTACAAAAGGCATTTTGTTGGATTGATAGAGATGTGCTCGCCTTTAAACATAATGAAGGCGGGTGAAGGGTAGATTCTATAACGCGATGCAGACCTTGTGTAGCTGCCCAGCGGTTTGAGTTGAGATCAATGATTTGTTCACTGACTGGTTTGGTGCACCATTTGGAAATAAACATTCTCTTTTTTGCATTATTTGTGAATGATTTAGCTCTACATTTTAAGAAGGCTAATTCAGGCATTTGCTTTTTATTGATTCAGAATATTCTTTAATTTTATTACTCCTGGATGGCATCAGTCTAATTCTGACCAAAAGAATATGTTCACGTTGAAACTGGTCAGGAAAAATATGTCAATATGTCTGTAAGGTCATTGAAAAACAAACTGCAAATGCACTCGTTAATATTTATGATCTTCACTTTTCTCCAACAAAACAAAAAGCTTGAGTATGAGACCTAATCAATGTGGATGTCTGATAATAACTTTGTTGATGAAGTGTAAACTTTCCTAAATCCTACAAAGTGCAGGACAGGGTCAGTTACTTTAGATCCAACTTCCACCTGACACACTTGTTTTTAACATACTGATTATGTAACTGACTGCACTCATTTATTTTTAGGTTTCAACTTGAGTGTCATTTGCGGAGGTTGAGTGTTCCCCTGTGTGTTCATGCTTGTCTGCATGTTAAGGGGGGAGGGGCTTTAAGTTAAATTTGTCTTCAATTTGCCTTTGTGCTCCTTCAAGTAAAAGAAAAGCTACTGAGCAGGAAAGGAACGGTGTGCAGACAGCAGCTCATCAATTTGTTCCACAGATTTCAGCATTAATGCAGTCACATCCCACAATGACTCAAACAATCTCCTGCTTCCTGACATGACTGTGATCAAACCTTGACTTGTATTCCGACATTTAATGACATCATTTTGAAACATGACATCATTTGAAACACACTGTATGAAGCATCATCGCACATTAGAATCTCCACAGAGATGTAGACGTCAAATAGATGAATTCACCTTCTGCTCTGTTTGACTCTGTGTGACTCAAGTGTTTTCACCATGAATTTATCCCACTAATATATATATGATATCTGGGCTGAATCTAGAAGAATCTACAGAAAAGATGTGAATCATACAAAATCTAGCAACTTTCAATATCAGAATTTTAGTTTTTCTTTTGAAGACAACTCACATCTGTCACTATAATCACAGCATGGGTACACTTTGTCGTCATGGGTTACTGAGTGTAGACTGATGAGCAGTTTTATCCATTTGAAATTAAGTTCATGATGCAAAAAAGTGTGCATAAATTGAAAGGGCTGAATAATTTCTGAATCCTGAAAAAAGGAAAAATCCTTAAATATTATTAATATTGTAGATGAGAAATCGGTCCCTTTTAACCCTCCTGTTATGTTATGGGTCAAATTGACCCGTTTTAAAATTTGAAGATCTAGAAAAAATATTTTTTTTCAGGATGGAATTTCTTAATCTTGCCTTAATAAGTGTAATCAATGTATAAAATGACAGTGGTTCATCTTATATATCCCTGCAAGTCAACTTAAATGTTATATTTCAATGTTTTGTAACTATTATCTTTTATATGTTGATCTTTCAAAAGTAAACAAGTGGTGAAACATTAAGAAAAGGTTTGAACATTTTTTTTTTTTTTACAAAAAACAAGTGACTTATCCTAATTAAACCATTACCTGTAATAACAATGCTCGTTTGTTTGTTTTTTTGGTTTCAGATGTCTTTTCAGCCATTGATGTTCCTGAGAAATGAACATAACAGGAGGGTTAAATAAAGCTGTGTTTAATTCTCTCTTCTCTTCTGTTGTTTAGGAACATCTAAAAACACAGTCAGGCAGGTCCTTCAGCGTGATGACAAATCATAAGCATCTGTCTGGTGGTCCCAAAGTGCAAACCACGACAGCAAAAGAGAAAACACAACATTAACCAAACTGGAACAGGTAAAGGCCCTTCAGGCAACATGAATCTTGCTGATTGGACAGAGCAAAGGATAGAATAGAGGGTTAGTCCTGAGCACTCGGCTGCTACTGTGGGCAAACATCATTCTAATTGTAATTGTAATAATAAGTGTCCATAATGAACGTGATAAACCCAGTATGAACTGACTAATGGGCTTCTGAGCCATGACCATATTACTCATATAAACACACTGTCCTGTTTTCACTTTTGTACATATTTGCTCGTGTCTGGCTATGATGAATATGTAGCCATGACATGCAAATCATTGTATTACCAGTTATTTGTATTGAAAAGAAATTTGCTGTTTATGGGGTTTATGACATTCATGACAGACACTTTCAATGATGTTTGCCCATCGTAGCAGCAGGGTGCTCAGCTGCAGTCGGTCAGGACTAACCCTCCATTCTCACCTTTCCTCCGTCCAAACAGCGACGGCTCATGATGCCTGAGGGGACCGACCTATTCCAGTTTGGTTAAAGTTGTTGTCTTTTCCCTTTTATCGTTGTGTTTTCTGATTTGTTAAATTTTGGATTTGATTTTTGATTGATTTGTACGTCAGGGCCACCGTACATTTGTCAGTAAAGATGACACAAGAACAAGACACATTGACAGTTAACAGAAAAGATGTCTTAAAGGACAAATTCACATTTTCCAAGTGTCCATATGGGCAGTGAAAGAGGTTTTCCTCACTAAATAGCCAGTATAATAAAAGCATTCTATTGTTCATACAGGCTATTAAAAGATCCCCTTCAACTGTGCTTTCAATGTGAATGATGAAGGACAAAATCATCTTTCAGTACAACAATGCATTGAAGAGCTAGATGTGAAATTTATCAGGCTTCAGCATTCTGAGTCAGTCATATCAAGTGGATATCTGCCATATTTACAGTCTGTTCATTTGGGCTCTGACTGTTGTTTTAAGACACACTTGAAAAATCTCCCACTCCGATCACCACAATGTGTGTAATACATCCATAAAAGTTCTAAAAGCAAATATATCAGCATTATCAGATTATTTCCATCCAAATCTGATTTAATATGAAAAAACTATTTTTTATATGTGATTCTTTGCACATCGTGGTAAGCAGTAATGCAGAGTAAAATGCCTTAGAGACTTTTTTTCTGCCTCATTTAATTCTTTGGACATTAAGTTGTTTGCATATTCCTTATTTTTTCTCATAGCAGATGGATGGAAAGGAATGAATGGAAGACTCTTACGTGTTTTGTGTTTATTGTAACGCTTCAATGCGTCACATTCATCCCAGAGCCAAAGAAAAGTGGTGCATTGAACCACAAAGTGCTGCTTCAGTGGGGAATAATGAAAATGAATTCATGCAGCGAGGAGATGGTATTTTATCTTAGATTTTAAGGCAATAGTTCCTGACATTTTTGTCTTGTGACCCCTCAAAATGAAATGAAAACCCCTTAAAGTTCAACAACAGGCTGGTTTTTCTTTGCCACACTTGAATAATTTAATTCTTGAAGACATGAAGTAAAGGGAGACCTTTATCTATTCCAAATATATTTTCTTCTCCTCATCTCGTGAACCTCTCAGAATAATGTTACCACTCCTTGTTGGGGTTTTGACTAACAGGATGAAAATCACTGTCAACATGTGTTTCATGATGCGTCGATGGCTGTTTGGAGCTTTGTGGTGACGATTCATGTCACAACAGTGTTGAGTCTTTAACTGTGGCTACGAGACACTCCACACTGACTAACAGGACACTTCCATTAACCATCTGTTGCATGAAATATTACTGAGACATGGTAAAACATGTTTGGAATGTTTTTATTACGTAAAATACTCTAAATAATATATATATATATATATATATATATATATATATATATATATATATATATATATATATATATATATATATATATATATGGTTGTATATATATTTGGTTGTGAGACAATGATGCTCACATGTCAAATGTCCATGAGCAAAATGAAGTGGTAAACAGGACATCCTGGTCATGTGACCTCAGAAATCATATGTCTTTCAAAAGTAAAAAGGCTCCTTTTCCATGCACAGCTACAAAAACATTACATTAGAAAATGAATATAAAGTAATTGTTGCAACACTATACAATAGAGTTAAGCATTGAGGTCCCCAGGCCTAGTTTTTTCAGTTTTCCTGCTATAAATAATAATAAATATTGGAATATCTCTACAACTACAAAGGGTATTGTACTTAAACCTGGTATCAAAAAAATCTACATGTGAGGTGACTACAGAAGAGTCAGAATCTATTTATGTTGCTGTTACAGAGCAAATATAGTTAGAATATTTAGAAAACTACAGATAAACTAAAACAGAAAACTTGAAACAAGCTAAATTATTTGCAATGCAAAGTTCAATGATTAATCAGAGTTCAAAGATCAATTATATGTCCATACAGAACATGAAGAATATATTCTGTAAGATGTTTAAAAAGGAAATTATAAAGGACCCAATTAAATTAATTACACAAATGGTGCAAATGTAAATTAAGTATCAAATAGTCATTACAAACAGTCCCTACTACTGAAAAAGGGCCTTAAAACCCACCTTTTAAAGAATTTTAATCTGTAATTCATTCTTATTTCCTTGTCCCTTGTCCTGATATTAAATTTAACTATTTCCTTATTGTATTGGTGATATGGATATTGATGATAGCCTATATATTGATGCTGTAACAGTAACATTGTGTTTCACTACAAATAAAAATACTTTTAGTGTTGGAGCTGAGGTTTTATCACGCGATATATGAATAAAACTCAGTGATGCCCTGAATCAGGAGGATTTGGATTTTAACAGGTTAAAATAGATATCATTGCATTCCCATTTGGATATTCATGAAATAGACAGTTATGAGCTGTTTGAAAGTCAACATACTGAATAAGTATTAACTATCATTTTTATAGTATTATAAGTCAGTGTTACCCGCGTATCATGGAAGCCAAACTAGATGTCTTCTTGTGCTTGTTTTTTCTGCCCCAACAGGCAAAAACCCAAAAGACATCCACGTTACACTGATGTAAAGCAGAGAAAAGCAGCAAGTGAGAAGCAGCTTGTTGCTTGTTAAATAGCAGTGGTCTCAGAAGAACACCAGCTTCACTGTTTGCTTTACTATTTTCAATATAATGAAGATTCATGGTTCAAACCAGCAAAATCTGCAATTTAATTGTAGGTAAACTAGTTTATGCTCAGAGGAATAAACAGGCCTTTTTTCCAGCTGACATACTGACTTGTGATAGCAGGAAAATCTCAGGCGTTACTAATAACATTAATCATGGCTCTGTTTTATTAAAGTGTCCCAGTAAATCATGAGAATGAGTCAGCAGCCACAATAACAGGACTCTGAAACTGAAGCAGCTAAATGGAGTCCAGCCATGATTTGTTTTATTATTGACATCAGCGCTTCTCCCACTGTGACATGTTTTATAGTCATTTTAAGTTCTTTTAACGCAAAGGAACAAGCACAAATGCTTCAGCCGATGCCTCCAGCAGTGATCACCACAGTATAACCTCTTTTAGAGCACCAAGTGGTGTCAGGTGTACATTAATAGAACAAAAGTCATAGAAATCAAACACGGATTACAGAGGAAAATGTTTGAGTTTAGCTACAGGTTCAGCATCATCACATCCGTTAGTGATGCTGATGTTAAACACGACTTCTCAGTTTCTGTTTTAAAAACAATTGAAATAAAAGTAATAGATAAATAAAAAATACATCAAATATGATAAAACTACATGTTATTAATATACATATATAAAAACAAAGTGATTTGAGCTTGAGAGCCTGAATGCATACATAATGGTTTGTAATGGTCTTGTCCTTATTAAATGTGTTTTATTTACATTTTTTTTTAATGAGCACAAAAGGAAATCACAGTGGGAGAAAAAAAAATAAAAGGTAAATGAGATTTATTTATTTTAAATATTAATTATTTTTAGTTACTTTATTAATTATTTTTACCTTTTAAAAAGAGGAGGAAATGAATGGAAGCGAATGTGAACTTAAAAAGCTTCTTCTTTTTCCATAAGAATGCTGTACCTTCCATTGGTTTACTATTTTAGAAAAGCACGATAAATAATGCAGGCTTATCCTGTCAGGCTGGTGTTAGTCCTCCTTTGACACTATTTTCTGGTCACTGTAGGATCCAGCAGATAACAGAAAGATGTCCAAAAAAGAATTACATTAACAATATGAATGCCCTGAAAGTAAAGACGACTGTTTGTGCTTGTCGGACTGTGATGAAACTGATATTTTTTAGTGCCACATTGGCAGAAAACTGTTTGTTGCTGTTTAAAAAAGGTCACTCTAGGTCTCTGTGGTCCTGGGTAAAGCTTAGTAAAGTGACAGCTACACTCCATCGGTTTGCCTACGCGACAACAGTGAAAAAGACTAACAACAATTAGCTGTGGAGAGAGTGGCATGGTGATCAATGAGCTCACAAACCACCGGTTATCAGGAAAACAGATTGCTGACTACCCAGAATTCAGTGTGGGAGGAGGCGTGTGAGGGAGTGAAATGAGGCTGGATAATTAGGAAAAGCAGCCTGTATCCCCAAAGGGAACGAGCAGCAAGCTCCATACATGCAGCTATTCGCCCCATCCCTCCGTCTCTATCTCTTTAAGAGTCGAGAGAAGGAGCGTGAGTGTGTGTGTGTGTGTGTGTGTGTGTATGCGAGTGGGGGAGGGGTATTGGCTGGGGTTGAACAGTCCTGTAATGAGCAGATTTTAGAGAGAGAGAGAGGGAGAGAGAGACATTGAAAGGGAGAGAGAGAGGCCGAAAAACAAGAGGAGGACAGATGACTTGGTGGAATTGAGGATACAACAACAATCCTGATTTTCGGCGAGAGGACAAAGACAAGAGGAGAGGAATAATCTTGTTGTTTTTTCTCCCCCTTTCTGCTTCTCTTTTTACATCTTCAGGAGACAGCCTCATCTTTACATCACAGCGGAGCAGAGAGGAGGATGAGGGAGGAAATACACTCCGTTATGTCTTCTGAGGTGTGTGTGTGAGGCTGAGGCAGCCTGTGTGTGTGTGTGTCGCTGTGGTTATGGATATCTGGTTGTAGCCTGGATCGCTTGTTTCCAGGCCATGCTATAGAGAAATACATCTTCAACTTCTCTGCTCCTGATTCTTTTTTTTTTTTTTTTTTATATAAATGGCGTGTGCCAGTGCAGCGGCAGCATCGTCCCTCCTCGCCCGTGTGCCTGTGTCTGCCGGTGCGGCAGCAGGGATGCTGGGATGCTGTAATGTCTGACTGAGCCGAGCTCGGTCACAGCCGCTTCTGCCACCATCACTACCGCCACCGCCACCACCGCCGTGTGGGCCTCTGGGACTGCTGGAAAAGACTAGGCCTCGCTCGTCTGGAGCGCCCCGCTTTGTGCGGTTCGAGGCGAAGGGCCGAGGCTGCGCGGAGCAGGAAGGTGGAGGAGGAAGTGGAGGAGGAGGAGGAGGAGAAGCACTCTGAGCCTGCATGCCCATGGGAAGCAGCATGCACGGCAGCTGCGTTCGTCACTCCAGACCCGCCGCCGAGGCTTAGGTCGCTTCTCCGTCGCGAAGAGGGGATGCTCTCTGGGCCGCGTCCTGCCGTCTCTCATCCCGCGAGCCGCTTGTTTCACGTCCTGAACTAACAGGAGTGGGGAGAGTCAGGGGGGGCCTGCAGCTCCATGTTACCTAATTCAAACCAGGCCTCCTACCTTCCTGCTGCTTCTGAGTGAACCGGGCCCTTTGTTTTTTTTTCCCCCTTTTTCTTGACGTTCTAAAGGATTTGCCTAAACCTGTTTCATGCATGTCCACTGGAGGCAGGTTTGACTTTGATGATGGGGGGTCGTACTGCGGGGGGTGGGAGCAGGGGAAGGCCCACGGCCGAGGGGTGTGCACGGGGCCCCAGGGTCAGGGCGAGTACGCCGGCGCCTGGAGCCACGGCTTCGAGGTCCTGGGCGTGTACACGTGGCCCAGCGGGAACAGCTACCAGGGCACCTGGGCGCAGGGCAAGCGCCATGGCATCGGCGTGGAGAGCAAGGGCCGCTGGGAGTACCGAGGGGAGTGGACGCAGGGGTTCAAAGGCCGCTATGGGCAGCTGGAGAGCACGGCCAGTGGCGCCCGCTACGAGGGGACGTGGAGCAATGGGCTGCAGGATGGATACGGCACCGAGACCTACTCCGACGGAGGTAAGGACGGGTCACGTTGCCCCGTGTGAGTCTTCCTTTTTATTTTCAGTCCAGAACTCAGCTTACAGATCGGATTTGGACCAGTTTGAAAACATCTGCTCTTGTTGCTCCAACTGATTCTCCGGCTGCAAGTGGAGCAACTTGCTGACAGAGTCTCTACTGTAGGCTACATAAATAACATGTAGGTCACATCCACACGCACATATTGGAAAGGCAAAGTGATCAACAGGGGACAGCCGCCTCCACACTGGCCTCCTGACCAGCCGGCTGCCGCCAGACCTGCTGACCAATCGCTGCTAGCCATTCCATGCTCCCAGTTAAAATCCGGAGGTGGTCGGGCATTTCCCACTGTTTACCCCTCATTAGCAGATCCTCCCCCTCAGTTGAGATTTTAAAACCTTAAGGCACAATCTCACTTTTCCTCAGCTTTTCATGTCATCATAAAAACAACAGTCATGGCTGGTTTTACTTTGTTATATTTATTAACTTTCCCTCTCTCTTAATTATTTCAACAGTGTTGTGTTTCTATTATTTAAATCCCATTTTTATTCATTTAATCCCACATTTTTTTTTTATTAATTTTCTACCTTTGTTTTCACTAGTTCTCTGTAAAGCACTTTTGTTGTTTTCAAAATGTGCTCTACATGAATAAATTACATTTCATTAATGGATTATGAAAAGATATGGAACGTCCGTCTAATATTAGAAATTTAAACCTCGCTCTGTTTTGAGACACATCTATATAAACACACCTTCACCCCTCTCATCCCCTCTGCATCACACCCTCTGTGCTGCCATGGCAACGGGAGACAGCAGGTCAGCGTGTCACTAGAGACCAGCTCGCGCGTCTCTTCCGCTCCCTGATTGGCTGTCGGCTCCTGTCAGTCTCCTATTTTTCCTCCTCTCCTCACTTCGGGGGCTTTTAATCTAGGCCGTTTGATAAGCGGTGCTGCCCGGGCCCGCACCGCGCAGCACCCGGATGGCGGAGAGCGAGGTCAATAAGGGATGCAGGTGCGTGTCGGGTGCTGCATTGAAAGGTGGAGGTTGTTTACCGGCTGCGTTAAAGCTCCCTGCTGTTTTAAACACGAGGCTCTAACACAAATGCATAGAGCAAAGATGGTGAGCAGAGGAAAGCATGAGAAATAAAAAAAAAGACTGCGTCACTCTCTTCCGCTCACGTGGAAGACCGCCGACAGATGAATATAGCACGCACGAGCTGACACATTTTCCACAACCCAGTAAATGTAGCAGCAGGCTGGTCTGTCAATAGAGGAAATTTCTTTTGAAAACGGTGAAAAGCTGATATTAAAATCAATCGCAGGCCACATGCAGCCTCCTGCAGCCACAGACAGAGCAGGTTGGCTTTCAGCACCACGGACAGCGCCTCGTCCATAAACACTCAGCTCTCTGAGTTTCTGGAGCTTGAAAAAGGCTCAGAGTGGAAAACTGACTGGTGGAAAAATAACTAAATACATCAACTCAAGTAATCATCTTAAGTACAGTTGGAGATGGAGATTTCACATGAAATAATATATTTTAAAATGTTGACTTTCTACATTTTTTTTGTATTAAACAAACTAATTTTCCAATGATGCAGTAATTTTACTAATAATCTACCCAAAGTATCAACAGAACTGCTCGTGTTTGTTAGATATACTGCAAATACTGTAATATACTATAAATCATCTATATATTTAGTCATTTTGATTTTGCTAATTTAAATACATTATTTTTATAATACTTCTGCACTTTTACTTAAGTAACATTGTGAATTCAGGAATTTTGTAATTGAGTATTTTTTTAAAAATTATTTCTACTTTTACTTAAAAGAATCTGAAATCTTCATCCACCACTTGTAACTGGGATAAATTACAGGGAGAAATTAGCAATAAGATGTGAGTTTATTTCTTTCATACACATGTTCAGTGATGAAAGAAATAGTCAGATCCTATATTTAAGTACAATTATCCAGCAATATAAAATACTCTATTAGTAGTAAAGGTCTTGCATTTAAAAGCCTACTATAGTACATATTGTGATGGTGTAATTAAAGTATTGCAGTACCAGTATGGGTTTGGTCCTCTGCCTGATATATTATTATACATGGCATCATTAGATTATTAATACTGATGCACCAGTGTTACTGTTGTAGCAGCTGGAGGTGGAGCTAGATTCAATTACTTTATGTACAGTTAGCTCGTTTAGCCCAGTGGTTCCTGAGGGGTCATGAAATGACTAATGAGAGAAACAAACATTTGAAATCTGTTTTCACTTTTTGGACTTTTTTCTGTAATCTTTAACTTTTGGTGTAATATTTAATATTCGATCATTTGAAATGTTGTTGAAATGAAACAATGTGAGAAAACTTTAGAAGGAAAAACTGTATTTGGTGGAGCTGGTAACAACTCATAGACATGTAAAATGTGACCTGACAACACACTGCTGTTTGTAACCAGTTATTTCCAATCTGCTTGTCCAATAGACAAGCAGATTGGAAATAACTGGTTTCACTTTTCACAATGTGCTGTATTTGATTTATTTTATTAATTGTCAATTCTTGATCTGAAAAGTAAGCTGTCAGACAAATGGAGTGGAGTGGAAAGTATAAGAATTCCCTCTGACATGTAGTGGAGTGCACTAGCAGCAAAGGAACAAATATATATACTTAAGTAAAGTACAACTACCTTAAAATTGTTCATTACATACTTACAATTGTAAGTACATTACATGATTAACCTATACCTCATTTACTTTCTATTGCTGCAGCTATATTTTTGTTTTATTTCAGGACCACAGTCTCTAAAAAGACAAAATCAAAACGAGTCACAACTTACAAACTAAGCAAGTTATGAGTCTGTAGTTTGTTCACACTACTGATAAAAGTAGTGCACAAAAATAGAGTGCAAAGATATGAGAGAGTGGGGCACTACTCTCCCACAATGCAATAGCAATGCAATAGAAATAGAAATTGGAGTCACAGCCACAAAAGATTGAAATATATCACAATGAAAAGACAATTCAATAAAAAATACCTACTCAGACTGGAAATAACATAAAAATTAAGGATACATATTGAATTTAATTTATTAAATTTACTTTATCCGAAGGGGTTAAAATTAAATCTGCATCAAAGTAAAGTTAGGTCAATTTCATTTGTAAAGCCCAAAATCATCTGTCCTTATAGCCTCAATTCTTATAAGGAAAATCTTAGGAAGGGCAACAGAGGAGGGATCACTTTTCCAAGATGGACAAGCTAGCAATAGATGCTTTGTGTACAGAATAGAACATAAGTTACTGAATGCAGCACTGAATAGGATAACAGAATTATAAGGATTTATAGTATATATGAAGGATGAGATGGCGAGGATCCAGGGCAGAACAGGACAGGGTCTGAGTCACGTGACCTCCAGCAACGTGGAAGCCTCTAACAGGAAGAGACCTCAGGCAGAAACCTGGCTCCAAGTGGGCGGCCATCCTGGCATCAGGCCAGGCAGTCTGCCTTCCCCCGCAGGCAGCTGGGGGAAGGGGAGAGTATAGGAGCACAACTCGGTTCTAGGCCAGCCAGGGCCAGCCCTGACTATAAGCTTTATCAACAAGGAAAGTTTTTTGCCTGTTTTTAAAGGTAGAGATGGTGTCTGCCCCCCTAGACTGAAAACGTAAGATAGTTCCACAGGAGAGGAGCCTGATAGTTGAAGGCTCTGTCCTTTTAGAGACTCCTGGATTCTCTTCAAATCTGCATTCTGGGAGCACAGTGTTCTAGATGGGGGATAGGGAACCATAATCTCTTTAAGATATGATGGTGCCTGTCCATTTTGGGTCTTTGTGGCTGCAGGAGGATTGTGAATTCTACTCTCGATTTTACCCAGAGCCAGTGGAGAGAAGCTAATACTGGTGAAATATGATCTCCTTTTCTTGTGCCTGTCAATATACACACAGCAGCATTTTGGATCAGTGAGACACTGAGAGAAAGGGAGATATGCTGCTTTGCAAATACGGAAGATTCCCTATAAGCTATCCTGTAATGCAAAGTTCCTCTTTATGCTGCAGCAGCAGGTGTAAAATCATCAGTAAATCATTACAAACATTGTAACAATCCATATTTCTATTTATTCTTCAAACATGCCTTTTCTTGTAAGTAAATGGCTATTGGCTTATTGTTCTGCACTTAAGGTTCACCCTTCAATGACCTTTTTTGTATTTTAAGATAATTATTTGGGACTTTTTGCCTTTGATAGTAGAACAGAGTCAAACTCAATTTCATCCACATCAGTGTTCTGGTTTCAATCGTAAAAATCATTATTATTATTATTATTATTATTATTTTATATGTTAAATATTAGATAATTTCCTCTCTACTCATTATAGCTCTGGTGGTAATTTGAAAGAAAAAAAAAGAATTGTAAAATATGCTGATGCAGAAATAATGTCATATGGTTGTTAGTGTAATTATTGTAAATGCTGCAGCAACACATTGAAAATCATCATAGATATTTAGAGACTCATCCAAGAATATGCTGATAACCACTATTAACTATTTGATTTATATAATAGATTTTTCAAAGATATATATTATATATAGATAGATAAATATTACAGAATGGAAAGTACAAGAAAGTAATGACAGATGCACTTCAACAAAGGAAAATACGGAAACTGTCCTGTTTTTAAACAACCTTCGTGGCCAATTGAGAAAAGATTTTGGAGTTAACGAAGTCGTACAAAGACAACGTGACCAGCGTGTCTCCGTTAAGTTCAGAAGTTAAGTTTATTCACTTTCCCATCTCTCAATAAATCACAGAAGTCTGTGCAAGCACTTGAGGGGCCACAGAAAATGAGATTTGGCCAGATTTCGATAGGAAAGAGGGAAAGATAGTGGGGGCGTGACATGCTGCAAAAGTCTGGTCAAACGGGTTTTGAACTGTGGACTCACCACTCACTTTGCCCATTGGGAGGCACCCTAACTATTTGGCTATTGGGTCACCCTTCAATGATTTGTCTTAACATGAAATTCATCACAAATAAGAAGGTGACGATTCAATTTCATAGAACCTTTAACATGTTTTATGATCCATACACCATGGACCAACACGTGAGAACCTCTGACCTTTGACCTACAATAAAAACATGGGAAAAAAAATATCCCATCAGCATGTCTTCCTCTAACTTGTGTCTGTGTGTGCTTTTCAGGAACCTACCAAGGCCAGTGGCTCGGTGGGATGCGTCATGGGTATGGCGTGCGGCAAAGCGTGCCGTACGGCATGGCGGCCGTCATCCTCTTCCCTCTGCGAACATCCATAAACTCCCTGCGCTCCGAGCACAGCCACGGCCCCCCGGCTGTGCTGGAAGATGGCACCGCCGCCACACCCACGGACGGGGTGGTGGCCGGGCTGGCCGGCAGCCCTGTGGGCCGCGGAGGGTTCGCTCTCACGGCTCCAAGCGAAGCCGAACGCCAGAGGAAACGGAAAGGCCGCTTCCGCCAGTCCATCCTGAGCGGGCTGAAGCTGCGGCGCTCCGAGTCCAAAAGCTCCCTGGCCAGTCAGCTCAGCAAGCAGAGCTCCTTCTGCAGTGAGGCCGGCATGAGCACGGTCAGCTCCGCCGCGTCCGACATCCACTCCAACGCCAGTGAGAGTGAACAGGGTGCCCCAGTGGACGCCACGGTCACAGAGATGTACGCTGGTGAGTGGCGGAGTGACCAGCGGGCTGGCTGGGGCATCAGCCGGCGCTCGGATGGCCTGCACTATGCAGGCGAGTGGGCGGCAAACAAGAGGCATGGGTATGGATGCACAACCTTCCCTGACGGCACCAAAGAGGAGGGAAAGTACAAGCAGAACGTGCTGGTGAGCGGCAAACGCAAGAACCTGATACCGCTGAGGGCCAGTAAGATCAGAGAAAAGGTGGACCGTGCTGTGGAGGCTGCAGAGAAGGCTGCAGATATCGCCAAGCAGAAAGCAGAGATCGCCATGTCGAGGTAAGATTTTATAGCCATCGATAAATGGCCACACACTGTGATCAAACCATCAAACAATCAATCAAGCAAAACTTGAAATATAAGACTTCAGATTGATATTGTGGATTCATGAACTTTCATTATTACACAGAAACACTGAATATTGAATAGTGAAAAAAAAGTACTCCATACATCTGGTGCTATGGCAAATTTCCTCTGGAAAAAAAAAGAGAAATAAAAAAGAGAGAGAAATAAAAATATTATCATTTAGAGCATTTATTTGCAGAAAATGACAAATGGTCAAAATAACAAAAAAGATACAATGTTTTTCTACCTCAAACAATGCAAAGAAATAAGATCAAATTGATTTTAAAGTAACATAGTACGAATGTTTACACTCAAAAATAGTTCAAAAATCAATATTTGGTGCAATAACCCTTATTTTTAATCCTAGCTTTCATGTGTCTTGACATGCTCTCCACAGTCTTTACCATTGTTCTAGGTTCAGGTTTCACCTAATCAGTTCCTCTTTAAGCAGAATGAGGTTTGCATGTATTAGAATTCAACAGGCGGTGGAATGGAATGCCTGGAATATATGAAACAAATTACAGTGGTCTCTTATTTTTTTCCAGAGCTGTATACTGGATGCCTTGTTTTTGTAAATACAGATCAGCAAACACTGACATGTGGCTGTTTCTATGATGTTTTCTAAAGATATCTTCATATAGAGGCCAAAATTACAAAGTCAGTCACTTTCAAAAACCCACTGAAACATGCAAAACAAGAAAACAGAAACTAAGAATACAAAGTAAACACATGAACCACTTCAAAATCGCTGCATATTACACTTTACAGACTATCCAAGCTTGAATAAAGTGATATTTTTCCTGGATGTGATTCTGAGCTGGGGCTCAAATGAGTCAGAACAAGCAGGATGATATACTATAGATCCAGAGATGATAATAACCTCTGTAGGCTGTTTAACTGCAGTGTTTCTACCTGTTCAGGATGAGCCACGCTCGTGGGAAGGCAGAGGCAGCTGAAGGAGTGGCGCAGAAGGCCATGGAAGAGTGTCGACTGGCCCGGATCGCTGCCAAAGAGCTCTCTCCTTCCTTCCACATCTATGGGAATGGTGAGTTGACAACAGTAGTACAAGTATGTTGAATTTTAATGAAGTGATTACTAGATAGTGTCCCCTTTTACTTCAGCGTGACTTGTGCAGCAGAACAAATGTGCAAATAAACACCCCATTTGTAAATATCAGTCAATGCTACTTACTACTACTTCCACTGCGTTTCAAAGACAAATAATACACTTTCATTTATTTAAAAGTGTTTGGTGCTTTTCAGTTCATGATTTTTTTAGATCATTAATAAAAATTAACATCCTAATTGAACTTAAGTCTTATCTACATTCAATAAATTATTATTATCAGAAGTCAAGTACAAACACTTTGTAAGGAGGGGGCAGCTTCATGGATCTAGGGGCATTTATTATTAACGTCCATTACTGTTGTGACATCACAACAGGAGCCATCTCTAAATGGCTTGTGTTCAGTCAAGTTTCAGACACACAACAGAATGAGTGGGTGGTCACTTTCACAGTTTGTGTGTTAACATCAACACCACAGACCTAAATATTTACTCAGAAGCACAGGAAGTTTTTTTTTTCTTTTTTTTTTTAATAACAATTTGCACATTGGCTCCACGTTGATAAGGTAAAAGATGCTCTTACATGTATTTATCTGATTTAATTTGTATTTCATTTAAAAACAAACAGTATGACAGATTGATATGTTATAATAATACAACACAACAGGTTGTATAATGATTTTGTACATTTTGCTGATTTACAGAATGCTTCTGTACTTTTACTTAAATCAAATTTTTAATTACAATGATTTTTTTTTACTTGTTATTGACTATTTATTTGCATTTCTACTTTCATCATTTTCAGTCCTCTTTATTCATCACGTGTGTGATAATAAATGTGTATACCGACATGACCAGAGGGGGAGGGGTGGGGGGAGGGGTGGTTTAGGCATTGACCTCATTCAGGATCCTAATGGCCTCCGGATAGAAGCTCTTCCTGAGCCTCTCAGTGCTGGCCTGGTCCGTACTCCAGTACAGAGTCTGACGACTTCATCCACCACTGATTATGTGGAATATACGAATGATTCTTATGAGTCTAACCCAAAGTCAAGTTTGCAAATAATTTAAAATCTGCATCCGGATCTAATGCTGAAATTTCTGATTGACAATATTAAATATTCTGAAATAATTATAATCAATTTTAATGTAAAGCTGCATTCATTTATTTACATTTACATATTGTATTAAAAATGGTCACATTTTATGCTGTGGATATCTTTCCATCCCACATTATTTGTATTTAATGTAATTCTGTTTATCTTGCCTTTAGTTTTTCTGAGAGATTTTTGAATAAGCTTTTAACTAGAGATGTACCGATCTGATACTCCGATCCTGACCAATCAGCTGGATCGGATATCGGATGAAAGATGCCGATCCAGTCACGCATCTAGTTACTTTGATTCAATGTTTGCTGCTGGTTACGTCATCACGCAGAGCGGCACAGCATTCAAGCAAACAGTAACATGGAGCCACCCCAGACCAAGTCATTTGGAAACATTTTAAACTTAATAAGATAACAAATCCGACCGCTGTGTGTGACATCTACAACGTGAAAATTGTGAGGGGAGGTAATAACGTTGTTAAATAAACACCACAAACAACAACCAGACTCTCAACGACCCGCTAACAAGCTGCTACTGAAGGATGTTTATCCCAGTGAGAAGTTCTGCATTGAGGGAACGTGTTGGTCTGATGAATTAATGCTTCCTCTTCACAGTAGCAACCATACAACAGGCAAAAAAATTAAAGAAAGTCTGGCACAAAAAAGAAAAAAACAGGCAAAAAACACCTAAATAAGACATATTCAGGACTGTATGTAACAGACTTTTTTTCCTTTTGCCTGTTTTTTTCTTGTAACGCCCACACTACAGTTCATTCATTCAACAGTAGTATCAGATCGGTATCGGATATTGGCCGATATGTTCAGCCCATGGATCGGTATCAGATTGGAAAAATCTGGATTGGTACATCACTACTTTTAACTTCCAACCTCTCCTTTACATCTGTTCGCTTCAAATTTATATTTTGCCAAGTATATATAGGTAGGCATGTGTTTTATGGATTGTATGTGTATATCTTTCTATATGTCTCCAAAAAAAACTCATTATTAATTTGGAGTCATGTTTCTGTCCAATATGCATTCTCTTTTAGTTCTGTTTGTGCTCTCTTCCAACTCTTGAGGGAAATATCTGTCTCTTTAGCTGAATGCTCCACTGCTGTTGATAGTTTAGTTGATCCAAGAGCAAACAGAAATAGTCAAGTAAAGTTGAGCATTGCTTCTCTATGGGTTCATCACTTTTGACACCTTTCACATTACACTTAGCAAAGTTGATTACTAATTTATTAATATTGTTTGGTGCAACCAAAGTTATGGTTAATTATGGTTGTTGTTCTGTAAGTTTACATATATTATAGTGCAAAACCTAAAAAAAAAATAAATGATATAACCCTCTCTTATATCAAAGCGATGCTTCATATTATTGATAGTCATCAGCTATTGCTATTTGTGTAATAACATCATTCTGGTAAGGAATTAGCTTACATTTAGATATATATTTGTACAAATATATATTATTTTTTCTTCTGTAGATTGCCATTGTTCACTCTGTTCCAAATTAAATTTTGAAATCAAATACAACACTAAAATACATTACTGACAAATTTATAACCAGTTTATGTTACTTATTTTCTACAAATAGACCTAATAGACAATAAAAAAAACTGCCCTCATTATCTTGGTCTTAAATCTTCTTAAATTTACAAGTATCTGAGCTTTTACGGATTCAATAAAATAGAAAAACAATATATGTATTTCCAGCATGTGCTAGAAATACCATTCATACTGTTTCCATTCATACTTTGATCTCATAATAAACACCCAACTACAGAGGATTAGTCTCTGAGAATTTAAAGTAAATCAAGTGTATTCATTTCCATAATCCTCTCCAAGCCAACTGTGATTGCCTTCACAAGATTCAGTTTGTTTGCAGCGCTTCCCTCCTTTTGTTACTCTGCATGCTAAAAACACACACACACACACACACACACACACACTGTAGGTCTGATGGGCTCGATGTGGATTGCTGCCAGATCACTTTATTGGTGCTATTCTCCGACTGTTTTCATAGGGCTCGAGTGTCAGAGGCCCAAGCACCAGGACGCCAAGGACAAAGACCACGAGGTCATCTCCACAGGAACAGACAGTCCGGAGCTGTGCACTCCGGACACCACGCCGCCTGTAATAACACCTGATCTCAGCCCCGTGCTGAGCATACCCACCTCGCCGCCCCACAGCCCGCCCAAGCACGCCCATCGCCCCAGAAATGCTTGTTTTATGCGCCAGAGTGCCGTGGACGATCAGGGTGGGGCCGAGATCCAGGTGCTGGTGGAAGGGCGGGGGATGGACCTGCCGAGGGGAGGAGCTAACAATTGGACTGACGACATGTATCCGGACCGAGGAGGCAGCAGCCGCTCCACCACACCCTCCCTCCTGGAGGAGCAGGAGGGCCAAATCAACGGCCACGAGCAAGCCCCTCTGTCCAACCACAAACCGCGGGAGAAATCCTCATCCAATCACAAGTCCCGGGAGCATGCTTCGTCCTACAGAGCGTGGGAGCACTCCTTGTCCAACCAAAAGCCCTCCAAGCATGCCTCTTCCAATCACAAGTCAAGGGAGTACTCCTCGTCCAATCACAAAACATGGGATCATTCTTCCACCAATCACAAGGCCTGCGAGCATGCGTCTTCCAACTACAAGCCGCAGGTGCACATTTTATCCAATCACAAGGCCTTGGAACATAACATGTCCAATCACAAGACTTCTGAGCATGCTTCTTCCAATCACAAGTCCCAAGATTATATCTCCTCCAATCACAATGCAAAGGACCACATCTCTTCTAGTTACAACCCCCGAGAGCATGTCTACTCCAACCACCATCCAAAGCAGCACAACCCCTCCAACCACAAGCTTAACGAGCATGCTGTAATCGACCAAAGGCTAGATGGCCTCACCGGGGGCTGGACTGCTGAAAGCACCCTTAGGTGGAGCCCTGCCCACTCGCGCCTCACAGAGCAGGACGAGGAGAGGATGAATGACTATACGGTTGACATGAGGCTTCAGTGTCCGGACTCACAGTCGTCTCAGGGCCTGGGTAAGGACTCTCCGGCCCCCAAGAACAACAGGCTGCGGTCCCGAGGCCTCCGGCCCGTCAGAGAGGGATCCATGGACTCTGTACAGATGCTGGACAACCTGAATGTGGGGGCAGAGCTGGAGGAGTGGCCGCTGCACAGGGACCTCACCCTCTCCCCTCCCCTTAAGTCTCAGCCCATCACTCTGGAGCAGGACGGAGAGCATCTCACCCTCAAATCAAACTCAGTGAGTACTAACAGTTGTGACTGAGTGACGAGTGACAGCCTGTCTATTTATTTCTGTTGTGATAGTAAAGATGTACATTTTGCATGAATCCCTAAATTGGTGACGGATAGTAATCACAAAAGAATAAAAGATAATTTCAACAGAACATCTGCCATAAAGTGAGACTCAGATTAAACAAAAATTAAATGTGGTCAGTAGGGAATACAAGATAAGGCTGGTGATTTCTATATTTCTTATTTATTATCAACAAATATCATGTACAGAGACAAAGCAACAATGAACTAATCTACCAACATACATGCAGGAATGAGTCCTTAGAACTGGAAATAAGTTAGTAATTTAGCACTTCTGGTTCCCTTGTCTTGAAGTCAGTGGGGTTTTATCTAAATATTATATCTAAAATAAGGTTTGTGGTTAAAATGAAGTTGCCCTTTTGATTGTTTGTTCTTGTCCTTTAGTGTTTATCCCCACTGATGTAAAGGATCCTTGGGTTTCTTTACAGTCTCAAGGCAAACACACCAGAACCATTGGAGGTCATGCAACTGTGGTGTAGTTAGACACAAAGAGTAATGACAGCGATTGGGTTTTCATTCTTCAGAGAGTAGTTCTGTGTAAGGCAGACTCCACTGAGCATGTGCAGAAACGCAGTTCTGTTTAAAGCTTCACAATCTTGTTGCGCTACATTTAACAAGCTCTTGACTTTACGCTTCATTTATCATTTCTCAAAAAGGTTTAGTTTGCTAAACTTTGTGACAAAAAATACAGATCCCAAAAAACATCCATAAAATTCACCAGCACAATCTTTTGATGTCATTATATCACCTTTTTGATTGTAATGGAGCTGATCTCTACGATGCTTAACCCACAATGGTCTAAGGCTTATGGGAAATGGTGTCCAAACCCAAATAAGTATATTAGATAAACTGTCTAAATATATAGACTGACAACATACTGTAAAGAAGGCTGCATTTATACTTATTTTAGTTTTTCCAATTTCAGTGGAGGCAGGTTTTTTTTGCCTGGAAGACCTTCAGGTCTCTATATGTTACTTGTACTTGCAACAAAGATCCTGCATTGCTACAGCAAGTACTAAGACATATGTGTCAGATACTTAATCACTTTTTACTAGCCATCTGTTGTTTTAGTGGTAATCAATATACACTCTGTGATCTTTGACTTCAGTTGAATCTAAGCTACTTGTTTTTTGTCTCCATTAAGAGAATCTTTGCTGAACTGGACTAATTTATTTTTCTCTCCTCTCTTGTCTCCTAGGGCTCCAGCTCTATTCTGGTGGTTATGGTCATTTTACTCAATATTGGAGTAGCCATTCTTTTCATTCACTTCTTTATTTAAGCTTATACAGGTATGATCTACTAAGACTTATTGATAACTACGGTATATTATATTATTACTTACTGAGACGGACATTCTATTCTGCCTATTCGACTGGAGCCCACAGCCCGAGTGACAGACACAGCAGAGCCTTTCTATTGTTGCTACTGGTCTTTTCACCTCTGTTGAAGCCCATTTGAGTTTCTATGCGAGTGCTGTTCCTTTTTAAAAATGCTTACTTTGAGCTTGCATCCATAGGAGAAAAAAATGGTGATTGAATAAGACAGTCACAAGAAAGTAAAGAGCACAGCTTTAAACTAGCGTGGCGTATCGGGACACACGTGCATGGATACTGATACATTGACTGGAGATGGCACAGGCAGTTTTGCCCATTTTTCCACCACTCTAGTCAAAAATATAACAACCCTTGTTTCCTGGTTATCATGAGAAACATTGAACATGTTAACCAAGAGCATGGCATCCACACTCCATCCTCAACCACACAGACGATAACTCCCTCTTTGCCTTTTACCCCTTTCCCCCCTTTTCAGTCCCATCCACCAGTCTCCAACCCCTATTCGCACTATGCGCTACATACAGAACTATGCTGCAAGAGTAGATCCATTTTAAAGGGCTCCGTCATTATTCTTTTGTTTCTTTTTTTCACTACGAACTTCACGAACGCACACAACCATTGCATGAGGCTGTGTGGGGTTTTAAAAGTGCATTTTCTATCCCTTTAACATCACTGTTGTGTCTTCATTTGTACGCACTCCATCCTGATTATCACCTCTCGTCACTCTCGGCACCTGCTGGCATAAATTTGGATAATCAGCGCCGCAGCACTTCACCTCCAGCTAAACCACCAGAATCTGACCGAAATCAGATTCGTATTTGATTCACAAAAAAAAAAAAGAAAAAAAAAGTCAGCCGCCGCAAGACCCATGAGTCTAGTCTCGAGGAGCTTCCTGAATTTATTGTGGAGTGAAGTGGAATTTCATGTCGACCCTCCCACCTGCACTTCAACACCTGACACACATTCGCACGCAAAAGAAAAGAAAAAAACAACATACTACACATTAAACTGCTGACATACTGAGGAGGATTCAGCCTTGCCCCTTTGTACAGCCTTGAGACTGTTATGTTATAACCACTAATTCTACTATATATGTGTATGTGTCATTATTATTCCAAGTTTGTTACTTTTTTGCAGTTTGCAAGACAGAGAGAATGCTGAGTGCCTCGTATTTATTCATTTTCCGTCTCAAATTTATTTAACCCCCAACCCGACTCTAGATGAAACACCCCACGTGGGCAGGCTAAGAGGAGACGAATAACCTTCGGCATTAAGATAGGTGACCCTCCACCCTCCCCCACACACTCCCCCTATTCACTCTTAATGGCATGCACTGTTTTGTCTCTCTCTCCCTGTCCCCCTTTTGGACCAGTCAAAAAAGGGAAAAATGGGGTTTCTACGGTGTCATTTCCAGACACTTTTTGGGCCGGATGAGATTTTTTTCAGCATGTTTGTTTAGCCTGCTCAATCTGGTGTCAGTTTGTGAGTTTCTCCCTCTCGTCTCTCTTATCCAGCAACACAAGGCTATGTGAGACATGGAGAGCAGTGTAAAATAAACGCTAGCTTTTAACTCTCAGTGGATACCGAAAAATGTCCTGAGATTATGAATGATATAAAAAGAAACTCTCTGCTACTGTATGTTTTATACTTCGCACCCAGTGGCATCATCATGTTGTGACATCATTGCATGCCCAAGCATGCTCTTTCTTACTCTTTGGTTTATGAGGTTGTTTCGAAGTTAATGTGGAGAAAATAATGAAATGTTTGAAATTAATGAGTTTGGTGTGGTTATTACTGTTCTTTCACCTTTTTTTTTTTTTTAAATCAAACGATTCGGTTATATAAAACAAGGTAATGAAAACTACACATATTATAGCTTGAGAAAATATGAGCGTTATGAAGAATTAAACTGTGACCAGGGCCATATCCAGGAGTTTAGACCCTATATACACCAGGTACTATCATGTGATCTATATCTTGATACAATATCTGGATAAAGGATCATATCCACAGTTCTTTGCATTTTTGCAAATATGTCATGTCCCATTTCATTCTTTTCTAAATTACTTTTAGTGAAGGAATACGTTTAGCTGTTGCTACGACTTGTAGTTTTTGCGGGGCTTTCTATAGCTGGCAGGAAGAGGCGGACCTTGGTGACCTTTCACCCTACTGGGATGATTTTCCTTGTATAAATGTGGTGACACTGTATGTTAGCAATGCACAATTGATCGCCTCCAGATGTGGTTTAACCAATCCAAATGCATCTCGATCAGTGTGTTCTGAGTGCATTAACATGTGTTTATCTTTATCCAAATAACATGTTTATACCAGGTATAAATGGGGTATTACTGAGGTCATAAGGCAAAGTCCCCCAAACTGTTGCTGCAAAAGGAAGGCTCCAAAATCTTTGCATTATTTGTATTTTTCATAGTTAGATTCCGTATTAAACAATAAAACCATGTTAGTGTCAAGACAGTCACCAATCACTTTTATAAAAATAAAACTTATGAATCTCATAACAGTTTGGTTAAAGTATCTGAATCCAAGTAGGTTTGCACAAACAAGGATTTTGCAAGAGAAAATACAACTACTACACAACTTCCATGGATTTTAATGAGGTAATTAACTTTTTTGTGGAAAAGCCATTTCAGAGGACTTTTATACATCTTAAAACATGACTGCAGGGGATCTTTAATGTTCTGTAAGTGTTGCAAACAGTAAAATAACTACTTATGTTTAAAGGAAGTGTGGTCAGACCAACACTGACTGTCTCGTCTTAAACATTTTATTTGTTCATTCGCATCAAACACCAAACCATAGAGGATGCTTAAAGAAATAATACAAATGATTTGATGTCAACAACGGCAGCTAAAACCCTGCATAGGATACGATATAAATGTGCTGCGGTATCCATCTACCCATTAAATATCTCTGGTTTCATTCGGTCATTGTGATTGATGCATAAAACAATTGAACAGCACATATTTATGGCTCTATTGACTTTTTATATGAATTTTGCTTCAGAAAGTTGATACTTTGTTATATTTTAATTCTCTGAATAAGCCAAAATTCCAATCTGGTCATTTTATCCAAAAATCAACATAGTGAGAGGATGTTTTCCATGTCGCCCTCTCCTACCTGGAGAATCAACAATATACTTACAGGTTATAAAGCAGAAATGTCCATTGGACAAAACCAAACCCTGTTTGAAGGATTCATTATCTGCAAACAAACAACATCTACATTTTTATTAGATACCCAACTGTCAATTTATGCAAATCAACATTTAATATCTCTCTAACAGATTTTTGTTTTATTTTTACCAGCCTCATTATCTTTTTCACTTGCATGGTTGCCTCTTTATTCTCAATCAATGTAAATTCAACCAGGTTGTTAATTAAGGTAATTCAGCAGAGAATTTATTTCACACCTCAAACAATATAAGACAATATTTTCCTAGTTTTTTACCCATCAAAATTCCTTACCTTTTAGGGGCCCTATATTGCCATTTTCACAGTTTCATAATTTATTTTCATGGGCTATTTTTACAAAAGTCCATTATTTTATGGTCCAAAAGCACCTAGTTAGACCCATAGCAGCAATATAGTCTGCATTCTCACACACTGATTCTGAAAAACCCTGTTCCTGCTCCCCCACATAAATAAAAAATAAAAATAAATAAATAAATAAATAAATGTGTACTCCATTGTTATTGGCCAACACATCCCGCCCCCCAGAGAGCTGAGGTCAGTCAGAGAAACAGAAATCAACTACAAGCCCTTTAGAAGGCGGGGGCAGCTACATGGATCCAGGAGAGGTTACTATTAACTTCTAGTACTGTTGTGACATCACAACAGGAGCCATCTCCTCTAAATGTCTTGTATTCAGGTTTCAGTAACACTGCAGTGGAAGCCAAACCACAACAGAATGAGTGGGTGGTCTGATTTCACAGTTTGTGTGTTAGCAGGAACACCAGAGACCGAAATATTTACACACAAGCACTGAAAAAGTGTTGTTTTCCACAACAGGGCCCCTTTAAACAGTCAGAACACCAAATGAACACTGTACATTTGCATGCATAGTCAAATCAAGCTATTAGTCCTTCAACTCAGACTACTCTCCTTGTCCCAGTCCCAGTTAGTTTCAGTATTGTGCCATTGCCTGTTAAGCTTTTTTGACGACAAAAGACGTAAATTAGCAGGTTATCCACGCAGAGCTAAACTGGCACAAATATGTGCATAGTGTACTTTGTGTTGGTTCTACTTACCAAGTTACCTACTTTATCTGGTTTGAGTTATTCTGTTTATGGTATATATAGTGTTTGTCTTCCAGGTCGTAGCTTGGACCCTGGACCTCTAGTGCAGATCACCTCTGGTCTGGTCTGATTAGGCTGGAGGAGCAGATGGGAAGAGCTTGATTCTAATTGCATTTTCTCAACGTGTTAGTCAAACTTTGCAACTTTAATTTCAGTCGCTTTAACATGTTTTGTGTTTTTTAAAGTCCAGTTTTAGTCAGACTAACACAATAAGTACAGTAGTAGTTTTTTTTAAGGTGTCATACTGACTGACATATTTTTCTTGATAAAACCATTCCTCCTGTTCATACACTGGACACAGTGTCACTTAAAACTCTAAACTTGAAGAGTTGTGCATTAGAAACATAACACATCACATACCTGAGTGAACTCTCTCCTTACTGATTCATGGATCTGGCGTCCTGGACCCTCTGTGCAGACAAAGGAAAAACCCTCTTCTTGTAAACAGCTGTATCTGAAATCTAAAATAAGACAAAAAGGACACTAAACAAGGTAAGTGAAGGCAGCACAGATTTGACAATTGATTGCAGTGACATTGTAAACAATGTTGTGTAAAGTGAGCATATTGTCTTACAAACTGCATATGATGGAACATTTTATTATTAGAGAAAGCAAAGTGTTTCCTTATTTGCATGTTTCTATAAATAAACTTTGCATTTGTAGTAATGATGACTGATGCTAAATTGATATGTGATATCAATATTTGAGGGTAACACTGCAACCATTGATTCACAGAAAACTAATCTGTACTATGTTGATAATCAAATAATCATGGTAAACTGTTCATTTGCAGTCTTATTCGGGTTTTAAAAACCATGTGTATACTGCAAAGAATCTGTTTTTCTGTATGTTCCTCATACTTGGAAATGAAATGGTGCATGAAAACAACACAGGCAACAGCAAAACTCTGCAAATCTAGTCAACACAACAGAAGTGCTCCAGACCTCTAGTGGGCTTCAATTCAACAGAGGTGACATAAAAGGTAATCTATATTTTGGTTTTCTTTTATATTTATCCATTAGCTTAATTACAGTATTATAAAAAAGCAACATAATTCCATAGTTAACACTACAAGACCTTGTTATTGGCAATGTGTTGTAGATACCAAACCCACATTACCTATTTGTTACCTTTTTCTGACGCTTTTGTCTGTCAAATCAAAGCTCAGCGCCCCCTAGGGGCCTGGAGCATTTCCATTGTGTTGACTGGATTTACAGAGTTTTGCTGTTGTATTGGTTTCTTAACTAGAAGTACATAAGTGTGATGAGCTTGATGTAGTGAAGTCCTGCTTTAGGCCCTCTGACTGCTATAATATATGATATCATTTGATTATTAATATAAAGCATTAGCGTTAAAGCAGCATGTTGCTGTTGTAGCTGCTGGAGGTGGAGCCAGTTTAACTTCTTTATATTTGACTAGTTTAATCCAGTGGTTTTTCAACCAAGGGATCAGGCCCCTCGAAAGGGTCACTGAATGAATCTGAAGGGTCATGAGATGAATGGGAGAGGAAATATTTAAAACCAAGTTCTGATTTTGGACTTTTTACTCAAATCTATAGTGAAATGTTGGATCATTTGAACATTTATTTATTTAAATTAGACGGGGGGTGTATTTGGTGGAGCTGTTAATAACTTATAGACATGTGAAATGTGACCCGACTACACATTGCTCTTTGTAAGACGTGAAAAGACTAAAAGTTGGAAACCACTTGGTTTCACAATTGGCTTGAATTCAGATACAATCCACACTCTCAAATTACAAAACATCTGACCCGTATCTGCTTTAGAACCACAAAGCAGTCTGAATCAGAATTGAAAAAGAAGATCAGATTACATGAGACTGGTGCTGTTCACATTGTTCTAAACAGATCTGAGTCACATATGAGTGAAATGATCAGATTTGGGTCAGTGGCCTGCAGTGTGACATTCAGGAGATCTTATCTATTAATCCATATGTGTCAAACACAAGGCCCGGGAGCCAAATCTGGCCCAGCACCTCATTTCTGTGGCCCCTCAAGAGCTCGCACAGACTTGTGTGGTTTATTGAGAAATGGGAAAGCGAATAAATGTTTGAAATTAACGGAGACACGCTGGTCACGTTGTCTTTGTACGACTTCGTTAACTCCTAAATCTTTTCTCAATTGGCCACGAAGGTTGTTTAAAAACAGGAAAGTTTCTGTTTCTCTTTATTTTCCTTTGCTGAAGTACATCTGTCATTACTTTCTTGTACTTTCTATTCTTTAATATTTAGCATAGCAACCCAAAACCATAGATTCCAATCCAAACTCTTCCTGGGCCACATCAGCATTCTGGTTTCCCTCAAAGGGCCAATTGTAAAGATCATATATATGTATATACTTGTTATTATATTAGATAATTGCCTCTCCACTCATAATAGTGCTGGTGACAATTTGCTTAGTTTTTTTTTTTAACAGAATTTTAAAATATGCTGATGCAGAAATATTATTATATTGTTGTTGGTGTCTAATTATTAATATGCTGCAGCAAAACATGTAAAATCATCACAGATATTTAGAGACTCATCCAAGAATATGCTGATAACCACCATTAACAATGGTACTTATATGATGGATTTTTCAAGGATTGGAATCTATGGTTTTGTGTTGTTATGCTAAATATTAAAGAATAGAAAGTACAAGGAAGTAAAGACAGATGTACTTCAACAAAAGAAAATAAGGAAAACTGAAACTTTCCTGTTTTTAAACAACCGTCGTGGCCAATTGATAAAAGATTTTGGAGTTAACGAAGTCGTACAAAGCCTCGGGTTTGACACATTTGAGTGATTTGAGGGAAACGGGAACGCTGATGTGACCCGGGAAGAAACTGAGTTTCTTGTTATAATCAGTGAATATATGAAGTGGATTAATGAGGAGGAAACACTCCCCCCTACTGTTACACCGGAGAATCATCATTTGCTAACATCTAGCTACTGTTACTAGCTCCTTTTCTGTTTTGTGTTTGTTTGCGTGATCTTTCCAACAAACTCCGGGTTTATCTCCTCCTCGGTTTGTTTGCGGGCTCCTCTGCGGCTCCTCCGGTATGCGGCGGCGGCTGTAGCGGCGGCGGCAGCTCGCTGCGTGGCGGCTTCCGGTGTCCGTCCGTCTGTAGGAGGATGGCGTCCGGCTTCAACCTCATCCCCTCCACCACCGGTCCCCCGTGCCCCGAAAACACCGAACATTGCGGACTCCAGGCTGAAGGCGGCTGCGAAAAGCACCGATAAGCTCCCCTGGTGAGTTACCGGGAGTTGTTTTTGCGTGCGGGTGCGGTGTTTTTTTTTTTTTTGCAGATGTTGAGCGGCTCGGCTGCGGGAGGCTGCGGGGAGGCCTAGTCTCATCTGGAGAACGTTTTTCTGCAGCAGAAAAGCTGGTCTACGGTATTGTGGCCTTTTATTAAGCGGTAACCGGCGCCACGGTAGCATACGAGCTTTTTTCCCGGTTGGTATGTAGCAAGTCGGTTTGTTGCGAGGCAAAGCCGGTAATTTAACGCGTTTCCGATGTGAGAAAGCTGCATTTAAACCGTGAAGGAAGTCCGGTTGTTGAGTAACGTTAACGGTTAGCCGTTAGCCGCCGAGCTAACGACGGGCAGCTACATCCCGGGACGAATTTCATTTTAATACCTTTTATAAATTATTATTATATTTTTTTGGATACTTTAAATAAGCAGTATCAGCGTCACGTGACGTCTGAAACACAAACTGAGGAATTCAATCAGATAACGTGAGGTGCCCCGATTTGCATTTCAGGAAATAGACGGAGCCCAGTTCTGTGGGTTTTGATGGAGCTCGAGCTTACTGTTATTTCTGCAGGTTTTCTTTTTTTAGGCAGGGGTCTTCAACAGGGGGTCCGTGACCTCCAGGAGGTCCTCACATTTACTATATCTGCCGCCAAAATAGTTTTAAAAAATTGTAAACCTTTTTTTTTTGCTCATACAATTTTAATATGCACGGAAATGCATATTAAAATGAAGATATGTTAATACAAAAATAATTAAAAAATGCAAAGTTAGTTCAGTTTTATTGTTTGTCAATAACAAGCCACTATATGCTGCTCTAAGTGTTATTTAGGACAAGTTTTAAGTTATCCTGAAACTGAAAAAACTCTTTCTAATCATTTTAGGTAACAAGCCTGGTCATATTGTTGTACACTTATTTAACTATATTTTCCCAATGATGTTGGGTATCAATAGCATCTTTACATCCACCTGTCAATCAAGGCAAGTGTTCCTCCATGATGGGACATAAGCTGAAGCGTTTGCAGCTGCCCTGTTTGTTCTGTGCATGCCCACCTGTATATACCATTTATACCAGAAAGATGTCAGGGTACAGATGTTAGTCCCAAAATGATGTTTCAGGTGGACTTTAATATGCAACAAATTTCATAGAAAATAATGTAGTAGGAGTCCCCGTTCTGTCTCCATCAGCTAAGACAGGGTAAACCAGTCCTGATCCTGGAGAGCTAGAGCCCTGCATGTTTTAGGATACTCCCAACTTAAACACACCCGATTCTACAACCTGATTCTAATTAACAACTCATTATCAAGCAGCTGAAGATTGTCAATAGCTTGATAATAGGTGAATAATTAGCTTAAATTGTGTTGGAGTTGGGAGATTCCTAAAACATGCAGGCCATTACTCTCCAGGAACAGGACTGGTCATTGGTCAAATGCTCTGTATGTTTCATGTCACCATATCATTCGCCTTTCAAATGATAATATTTGCACAGTATTTCAAGATTTGACCTGAATATTTGAGCAATAAGTTCAAGGCCAGCTAAGCTTTGTTGGCGGTTTGTTTTATCCTCTCGGCAAACAAGACTTTTAATGTAAACAGCCATTACAATAAAACACACACACGATATTCTGACAGTAGACACAGTAAGTTTCTTTCCGCTGGTTGAGATGAAGCCAGAAAACATAGATCTTGTGTTGCTGTTCCTCACACTGACATTTGTACTGGATCATGTCGGAAACCGCAGCTCTGCGCTTTCACAAATATAGTCACAGTGCAACAGTGCAGCTTATTTATTTGTTGTTCCCTAAGCCATTTGTTGTTTTTGCTCTGTGTTTTCATCCAGGTGTCGGCTGCTGTCTCCAAGGACGTGTGTAAACACAGAAAAGGCGCTCCGCTCCACTGTGCCCTGCGTAGCGCTCCTCCAACGCACGTCTCTCAGGCTTGGCACAGAAACGCCACGCATCCCCTGAGCGCTGCCGAGCCCCTATATGCGAAGTGGAAGGATGACGGAGGCGTGGCAGCAGCAGCAGCAGCAGCAGCAACATGCGGTGGCTCCGCCTTCTGTGGTGCACACGCTCCCACAGGGCACCGACAACCCTCTGGGCTGCACCGTGTACGGCGTCGTCCTGCAACCGGATACCTCGCTGCAGCACGGTCAGCAGCACGCCGTGCAGGCCCAGCAGCCGTCTCTGCAGGTAGGGGGCGAGAGAGGCCACAAGTGTGGCGCCTGTGGCCATGACATCTCCCACTTGGCCAACCCCCACGAGCACCAGTGCATGGTGAACCAAGACCGCTCCTTCCAGTGCACGCAGTGTATGAAGATCTTCAGCCAGGCGACGGACCTCCTGGAGCACCAATGTGTGCAGGTGGAGCAGAAGCCGTTCGTGTGCGGCGTGTGTAAGATGGGCTTCTCGCTGCTCACGTCACTGGCCCAACATCACAACTCCCACGGCAACGGCAACAACCCCATGAAGTGTTCCATCTGCGAGAAAACCTACCGACCGGGCTCCGGGAACGTCACCCCGACCTCGTCGGCTGCCAACCCCCAGCAGCCCTCCACTGGCGAAACATCCGGTGGCGGCGCGGCAATCAGTGCCTCGTCCCCTCCTGCGTTTGAGGCCTCCTCGCCAGACCGGCCGTACAAGTGCTCAGTGTGCCATAAGTCCTTCCGGCATTTGTCGGAGCTGACCCGCCACGAAAGAGTGCACACTGGCGAGAAGCCGTACAAGTGCGACACCTGCGACAAAAGCTTCAGCCAGTCCTCACATCTGGCGCACCACCAGCGCACACACAGCTCTGAGCGGCCGTACAAGTGTGCCGTGTGCGAGAAGAGCTTCAAGCACCGCTCGCACCTCGTGCGGCACATGTACGCTCACTCGGGCGAGCACCTGTTCAAGTGCAATTTGTGCGAGATGCACTTTAAGGAGTCGTCCGAGCTCCTGCACCACCAATGCCAGCCGGAGGGGGAGCGGCCTTTCCGCTGCGGTTCGTGCGGGAAGAGCTTCAAGAGGCCGTCTGACCTGCGGCAGCATGAGCGCACCCACTCAGAGGAGCGGCCTTTCCAGTGCGAGGAGTGCCAGATGAGCTTCAAGCAGCAGTACGCTCTCGTCCGTCATCGGCGCACTCATAAAAACCCTGCGGATCGTCCCTTTAAGTGTAACCTGTGTGACAAAGGATTCCTTCAGCCATCCCACCTGCTCTACCACCAGCAGGTCCACGGTATGGAAAGCCTGTTTAAGTGTGCATCCTGCCAGAAGTCTTTCAGCCAATCAGGGGAACTGCTGCGGCATAAATGTGGCGGCGAGGTAGAAAAGCCCTACAAGTGCGACGTGTGCGGCAAGGGCTACAAAAAGAATTCGACACTGCAGCGCCACCAGAACTCTCACTGCACGGAGAAGCCGCTGAAGTGCTCGCTGTGCGACAAGCGCTTCGTGTCGTCCTCGGAATTTGTGCAGCACCGCTGCGACCCAACCCGCGAGAAGCCGCTCAAATGCCCCGACTGCGAAAAGCGCTTCAGGTACTCGTCGGAACTGCAGCGCCACCGCCGCGTCCACACCGGGGAGAAACCGTTCAAATGCGCCAGCTGCGACAAGAGCTTCAAGCAGCGCGAACACCTGGCCAAGCATCAGAGCGTGCACTCGCGTGAGACACAGTTTAAGTGCGTGTGGTGCGGGGAGCGTTTCGTTGACCTCACGGCGCTGCAGGAGCACACGGTGCAGCACACTGCTGAAGGGGAGAGTTTCCCCGAAGCGCCCTGCATCCCATGAACAGCACTGCTCCGCAGTCCCCGGGAAGCAGACGTGACTATTGCCCCCCAAAAAGCAACGTGTGCCAGCCTCCGCTCTCCCATTTCAAGGTTTTAACATGCACCTGCTAATTATGTTTAGTATTTTTTAGTAAGTTAAGACTCAGAATCACCCTCATCCTTCTTTGAGTAAAAAGGCAAAACAACTTAAATCAATAGGAGGGATTAGGATCCCTTTACTTAGTTTGGAACTAAAAAAAAATCTTGGAACAGAATGAAAAAAGGCTTGTGATGTCAAAATGTGGGAAGATCTTGATTTTGTTTAGTGCAGAGTGTGGGACCTTCTTCTGTGGTTGCATGTGATCGTCCGTTTTGTAACTGTTGATTCTGTTGTTGAGAAAGTTGGCGAGGACACCTCCAGACGGTCGTCAGATACGTGTGCTCATGTTTAAGCTCCTCTGAAATTCATGTGCCTTTTTTCTTTTTTTTTTACCGATCACTCATTTTCTTTTGTGTGTGTGTCATTAATTTCACGTCCAGTATAGCCAGAGAACCCTCCCATCCGTACACAGCGGCTGGCTCGTGCAGCAGTATCTTTTCACATACTAGATCTTAGATAGTCTCATCCGTTTGTGCATGAATATTTATCACACTTTAATATCACTGTTGTATTATAGGTTTGGTTTATTTAGGAAAACATCCTAAGAAGAAAAGAAAAACAAGTGGATTTGTGAAAATGTATAGCCTGTGTCCTATGAAATCTGTGTTGTTGCATCTTTGTATTAAAACAATGACGTCTAGGTAACTAACCCGTACCTATCATGTCATACAAACACTTGACATGTGCAATAGAACATGCACAATGTAATATTTATGACTACTGATTCATGGTATAGTCTACTCTGTTATATTATAGATTGTGTGTATACGCTTATGTAAACATTGAGAACTGTATAGTGCTTATGTTACCTGCTTTTTTATTCACTATAAATGAGCTTGCTGTATTTTGCAAGCATGTTTAGTTTCATCTGGAGTTGGATTATCACAACGTTTAACCCAACAAAACTCCAAGACATTATATTGCTCACTTGCCACAAATTAGCAGCATTAGTTACTGTGCGATAGGTCTAAAATAAGTAATTTTACTTTTTATTTTTTCTTTTGAAGAATTGGCCTTGTTATGTCCTCACAGGATGCTCCTGGTCCAGACTAGACGTTCAGCAGATTACACCCAATAGCCTCAAAAGTTGCAATTTATGTGTTGGTTACATGCCGGGGATAAAGTGAAAAAAATGTGTGTACTTTAGTTGACTGTGTGGATTTCTATATTCTGTACAATCTTTGCAGTATATTTAAAAAAAAGAAGGTTTTCGGGAACGTTAGGATCACGGACAAAGGGAATTACAGAGGGCAACTGGACGGGGTGGGAGGGGCAGAGACTGGGTGGTTGTGCCATGGTGGAAGTCCTGGTGAGTCTGCTTCAAAGCCTCCGATGGGAGGACGAGGAGAACAAGTGTAATGAAGCATCCGATTTACACATTATGGATATCAATATAGACTCCTGTTCATACTGTATACAGACAAGTAAAATAAACCACCCTTATGAAAACAAAGGTGTACATTGTTTTCATCACAGCTTATTAGGCCTAAGCTAACGATTATTTTTCACTCGTCTTTATTTTCTCTATTTGGCTATAAAACGCTGCATCACACAATTTCCTTAAGCACATATGACATCTTTATTATTCAGATCAGTCCTTTGACAGAAAATAAAGCTATTTTGATAATCATTAAGGTAACTGAAGAAAAAATAGCAAATATGAAATGGTTTCTTAATTGTGAGATTTTACACTTTTTCTGGGTCATTGCACAATAGTAAACTGAATCTTTGCAGAGAACATGGTATTTAATGACACTTCATGGTCTGAGCATTTTTTCACAATTTTCCAATGTCCTATAGACTGATAAAGAAGTAATTGTCAGATATATTGTTGATTAAAAATAATTACTACTTGGTCTGTGGTTCAGTTTATGGTCATATGCATCAAAGAAACTGGAAACAAATGGATGATAATTATTCTAATGATTAATTATCTAAATTGTTTATATTCTGTAAGAAATTGATTTGCTTCAGCTCAGTGTTATAAGTGTTAATGAAGCTGCTGCTTTGGTTGATATGGAATTTCAATAGTTAATTCATATAAACACAAAGATAGTGTGTGAATATGGCTCAGATATAATTGGAAACAGACTGTATGTACTTCAGATACCTTGTGGTTTTCACTGCAGGTCTGACTATGTAAACCACAGTTTGTCATCGTTACTCATAGTTTTATGGCAGGTTCTTTGTCAAAGAATTGTTCATTTCTCTGAATAATCATAAGTTATCTCTAGTTTTTCTCTATTCTCAGCTGACCACTGAGCGCCTCCCTGTAAAGACTGTTAATCACTGTCAAGCTCTGAGATCCTAAATGGATTCTAATTAGAGCTTAATTAAAGCCAGGTGCACAGCAGATAGACTTGTCTAACATGTTGAAAATCACTCAAAAGTTCTATACTATATTTTTACAGCTAAGAATTGAGTGATGCAAAACTACAACTAATTTTCACAATATAAAATGTCCTGATTGACTAAAACAATAAGAGCTGCTACTAACAATTATTTTCATGGTCAACCAAATGTGACAACAGTTACTAATTTAGTCAATACAATAACAGAAGGGATAAAATATCTGTGACATTTTCCCAAATTTCAAGATTAAATTGAACTTGTTTGTATTATCAGTCCAGAACCAGAAGAATACTCAATGTACAATGACATAATATTAGAGAAAAGCAGAAAATCTGGGTGGGGATGATGGAATGAAGAATATTTTCCATTTTTCACTGAAAAGAGACAAATATATAATGAATATATCATTAGCTCATTATCCGAATAGTTAAGTGTATAGTCAATTGAATCTTTCAGCTCTATAAAGTGTTGCTCTTTATTTGAAAATGTCAGTAAATAGAAAAGTGTATAGCAATATAAAAATATGTAAAATAAATATTCCATAACAATTACTTAAATAATGTAGAAAATGAATGAAAGGTTGATAATTGTTTTTTTCTCTGTGCTACATATCCTCTTGACTTTGTAGAATAAATTATAAATAATACTCCTAGTGCAGCCATGTGTATCGCTGATGTCTTTTTATAGTTTTTCAACAACAATGGAGGTCTATAGCAAAGATTAATAATATACTGTCTACAGATTCATCCATAATACTTGGATCTGCACCTGAGATTTGTTGACAATAAGTGAACAGCCTAGTGACTTATCCTTCAACTCTTGAGTCTGAGAGAGATGGCAAAATCTGACAGATTTTTAAAAAACAGATGAAAAGAATTTATATTAAAAGAGGAGCGATGAGAGAATGGTGCATGTAGTATGTATGTATGTAATGTATAATGACTAATATAGCCTATACATAAGTCTGTAATGTAGCAGAGACAACTGTATTGTAACATCTATATTGAAACCACAAACTGATATGTTAATAAATATTTGTCTTATATGTGTTTGTACAAATATTTTAGCTTATTTATGGTTAATGGTGGATCCTTTACTTGGGTAATAATATAGAAATATTAAAGTACTATTAAAGTACATAATCGCACTTAAAGCACATCAATATTTTGAATTTGATTTAGTTGTATATGACCCGACTACAAAAAACGCATTTTTCTTTCATAATGTATTTTTAAGGCAAAGTCTGCAGGATTTCCCACGTGTAAATTCACACTAATATGTATGGAGATGTGTTTATGTGCAGAAACCCTGCTGTCCTCTGCCTGTATTTTTTACTTTTTTAGGAAAATCCTGCAAATTCCGCCTTTAAAGGCTTTTTATGTTCATGTAAAAGGTAAAGCTGTCAGATGAATGCAGTGGAATATAAAGCAGCATCAAATGGAAATACTCACATAAAGTACCTCAAAATTACACAGTAAATGTAACGATGCTAAATGCCCTTCTACCAATATATATATATAAATAAATAGGTTATTTATGTACCGTTCTATACGGGCCACTATCAATCAGCCACAAACCTACAGCCGGTTACGGATTTTCAGGTCACCGAGTTGATTGATTCACTTCCGGGTGATGTTTACCGCAAAAGGAAAGACCCTCCCGGGTTCTACAAATGAGCCGCTGCTAGATGTTCCATCACCTCAACTCACATAATCATTAAATCGCTGTTACTGAGGATATAATCTCTTTATCGATAAGTTGACAGCGGGTGGGAACACGTCGCTTTGCGGAGAGAAACTGCTGCTAAAGGGCGAAAAATCAGACGCCGCTACGCTTCTACGACGAGGTTAGCGGCTAACTGTTAGCCCCGCTATTGATTTCACATTTCACTAATGTCGACTGTAATACGCGCCGTATTGTCCGCTTATGTTAATCATAGGGATTTACAGTAGCTCTGTGCCCGCTTTGCTGCATTTCCACGTTACAAATATTGCGGTTTAATGTTTTCGTAACTAAGCTAACGTCGGGTCACCGTAACAAGCTAGCTGGTTATGACACATTATCGTCATGATGGAGAAATTGGTTGTAATTAGAAGATAGCTGCACGAAAACACACAAAAAATATTATAATGTTAACACGCCTTCTTTTGGTTTTTGGTTAAAAATGATTAGATTCGGTGGTTGAAATGGGCCCCGGAGCTCGTGTCGTGACGATATTCATTAAATTAGGAGCGAATCTGTCAGGCTGCTGGATTGTTGTGTGTGTGTAAAGAGAAATGATCGTTTACGGTGTTAGAAATGATGTGTTTATAGTCGGGAACAGTCTGGGCCAAATGTGGAAGGTCTTAAATAAACTGATCTTTAGCTGAAATGTCGTTCGAATGGAATAAAATCAGTGAAATCACCCTTTTGTCTCACAAATCTTGACACCGAGACACATTTGAGAAGCAGTGACCAGCACATGTTTGGGATTTTTGCTTTTAAAACGAATTTAAAAAATATTATACAATAGAAAATAGTTCCTAGTTATTTTTGTCGATTGATTAATTTGAGATGTATTTGTTTAGTTCTGGACAATGCACGTTTAAACATCGAATGTAGGGTAAATATGCCAGATTTATCCACCAGGGTAATTTCCATCTGTTGTTCCTTGGCAGGTTGATGAAGGTATAAAATCTTATTAGAGATGTTCAAGTTATTGCACAGTACAAAGGTAGGACAGCACATATTACCTAAAACTCATTCAATCAATAATTGTACATATGATCTAGAACACAGCACATTCAAAAATAATCACTGTGTATAATAACAGGAAGCTGACGTCATGAGAGATCTTCCTAATCACTTAAATTAATTAATCGTTGCAGATTAAGTCTTCAAGTGAATCTGGGACAGATGAGACAGATCTTAAATACGCCAACGTCGTTTGGATGGAAGAAAAGCAGCGAACTAGACTTTTTCCTGTCATAAATCTGACACATTTGAGAAATGTTTGGGATTTTTTTTCCCCCCAAAATTGCTTATGAAATATAAAATACTTTCTGATTATATTTCTGCTGATTGATTGAGGTTTTAAAGCTTTAAAGTTGCCTTGTATGTTTAATCCAGGTTTTACAATTGTGCTGTGGATTCTGAGTAGAGCTGCAATGATTAGATGATTATCAGCAACTAATTTGATAATTGAATAATTGTTTTAGTATTTATCCTTGGAAAAAGGCCCAGAATCTGCTGACTGCAGCTTCTCAAATGTGAGAATCTGTTGCTTTTTGTTGACTTACGTGTTACTAAAGTGGGTTTTTATTTTTACTCTCATTTTTGAATGTTTTATTGTTGTTATTGTTTTATTACAGAATTAAGCCTAGTAACAATGACAGCAAATTGATCTCCAACTATTGAACTGGTCGATTATTAAGGTTTTGTCTTTATGACAAAAAAACACAATTTTTCTGATTCCAGATTTATATATGTGAACATTCTCTGGTTTCTTTCATCGTCTTTGATGCTGAATATTTCTGAGTAATGGTTCTTTTGTCTGTCAGGACAAGCTTGGCTTTTGGAAACAGTGATTAAACAGTGATTAAAGCAGTGAAATCGCAAAATTCTGTTCCCACAAGTACAATAAATGTTTCACAAACACATAACTGGGTTGTAAAGAGTCTCATTGATGATCAAACTAGGTTTGACAGCTGGCCCTGGTCTGTTGTAGTCTGGAAGCCATCTTCTCTGTTGTCGCATCACTTATTTGCATCTCTCTCTTCTCTCCTCTCCTCTGCCTTCCTGCAGCTGGCGGGTCTTCATCCCTTCCTGCCGAACATCCTCCTCAGGGGCTTCACACACTCCGTCATCGTTGCTCTCTCTGTCTGCACAACAGCTGCGTCAGACTGTCCCGACGCCTCTCATCTGAAAGCACAAGCAGCCAAAGCCAATGGTAAGCACAGCGCAGGGGTCCTAGAGCCACATATTCTGGAGAGTCGGTGCGCTGCCTTCCAGTACCAGGCCAAGAAGTATTCAGCGCCAGGCGACGGTCCTCGACACGGAGCCGTAAAGCAAGCGATGCCCGGATCCACGCCGGCCAGCAGCAAGGCTCGGGTGTACACCGATGTCAACACACAGAAGAACAGAGAATACTGGGACTATGATGCACATGTGCCAAACTGGAGGTACTGCCACACCTTAAATCTCAAATCTTACGTTAGGTGTCATGTTTAATTTGCAGTAATAAACCTGATTAGTTGGTTAAGATGAGGCTCAGGCTACAGGAGTTTTGAGGTCATTTACTCCGACAATAGTAGGAGAAATCTTGTCCGAGAACTTGGTAGGTACCAGTGTTCGGCCCAGATTATCTGGGAATGTCAGAGATTTATAGATCCGATTTTAAACAACGGTACTGCTTAGAGATTCATCAGGCAGCCATTACAATTTAAAAATGTTTGAGGTTTAGGACTTAATAATCCATGTGTTAACATGGATTATTAAGTCATTACTTTCCAAGCAGAACCAAAGCAGCCAATGCGATATTAAAAAAAAAAAAAGTTAAATATTAGGAGATGGTGAATGTTGAACATTAACATCAGTGAACATTAGTTAACATATTTTGACAAATATTAGAACACAGTGATAAATTCTCACCTCTAGTTCTTGCTGAAGACCAGAAAAACATGTCGGTTACGTCTCCCCAAACACTTTGTCATCCAGGCTCCAGCCTGATATTGTTTTAAGATGCATATTCTACCATTATCCAACAGATGGTGCAGGTTATTCATGTTTATGTGCCATGTTTTAGTCCATTTAATCTATTAGTCAATTGACAGAGAATTAACCACAATATCTTTTAATAACATCACTGGTTCCAGGTGAAAAATGAGGAATTGTTACATTTCATATAATTGTAAATTTAATACTTAAATATTTAAAGTAATTTGCAGTCGCCACTTTGGACACTTGGGAACTTGTGGTGGGTAATTTTTACTTCTGACAGATTACTAACTAAACATTTGGAAGAAAGTAAAAATAAAGAGATTAAAGGGCAAGTTCACAGTTTCACAAAGCCCAAATGAACATGTTTTTCTTGCTCTAATCATACCTCCTATTTACACTAAGTTTTAGAAGATACCTACATAATGCACATACAAGTGATAGGAGACTAAATCCATATCACTCTCTGTGCAAAAGCTATTGAAAAGTTTATCTTCAGTTGTCCAAATGAATCAAATCAAGTTATTATCTTTTAGGGCTGAAGTCTTTTTGTTGCTAAATTTCCATCACAGCTCATCAAAGGAAAAGGAACTTTTAAAATGCATTTCACACATTGTGTGTGTGGACACACTATGGATTTTGGCCTTCGTCACTTACATTGAAAGTACATTTGAATGGATCTTTAATAACCAGGCGGAACAAGAGGGATGATTACAGCAATGAAGCCTTACTAGCCCAGCTCTACCTGATAAACTTTAGGCTACAATAACTGGATTGGTAGGGCTGCACGTTATGAAAGAACCTGTAGTTCCTGTATTGTATAAAAACAACATTTCTGAACATGAAGCTCCAAACTATCATTGTATCGATTGTCATCCTAGAAAAGGACTTGGTGGTTTCCACGTGTGGTTGTGATCAATGTGTTTACAGTTGATTTCCTCTGTTCTGCTGCTAAATGTTTCTGCTCTTTTCTCTGCAGCAATCAAGACAACTATCAGTTGGTGCGTAAACTGGGTCGAGGGAAGTACAGCGAAGTGTTTGAGGCCATAAATGTGACCAACAACGAGAAGGTGGTGGTGAAAATCCTCAAGGTGAACCGCATACTCACCAGTGTTGCTTCGCTTTTTTTTCTTCCTCATTTATTTATCGAACTGTTATTTTCTGTACATACTTTTTTCTTGTTCTCCACAAGTAATGTTGGTAGTGAATGTACTTTCTGTTTAGGCCCATTTGTAGTTGGTTAATTTTGTTTGTGACAAGAGAGCCAAAGCTTTCTTTCAACTTGTTAAATTGATATTTATGTATATTTTAATGTTTCTGAAACTCCACATCACACTTTGGCTACACCTGCTGGTTAAATGTAGGTAGATGCAACAGGAGGAAACAAAACACCTTTTATTATTTAATGGAATTCTCTATATATTTATTTTTCTCTTTGTCATTTGTGTGAATTAGGGCTGATGATATGGACCAAAATTCATATCTTTCGATATTTTCTAGCTGAATGGGAATATACAATATATATCTTGATATTTTTGCTGAAAGTAGTTTGAATCCACATGTGTCAAATCTCACACAGGCACTTTTATTAGCATTCAGCAGTACAGGATCTGTCTAAATGTTCAAGTATGACCTAATTGAATTGATTTGACTTGGATGACATTGATTAGTCAATAATTTTTCAAGTAATATTTCACCTCACTTCTGCAGTACATTAGTTTTATGTAACATTTTCTTTCACAGCCCGTCAAGAAGAAGAAGATCAAACGGGAAATCAAGATTCTTGAAAACCTGCGTGGAGGAACCAACATCATCCGCCTGGTTGACACGGTCAAAGACCCGGTGGTGAGTGAGACCCCTACGGTCACTTTGCTGCATGTTCAGCATGCGAGCAGTGGTAATCCAGTCATGCTTGTGAGTGTGTGTGTGTGTGAGTGTGTGTGTCCATGCAGTGATAATGATCTCCACCTACCTGCTGTTCTCCTCAGTTAAGCCTTGTGTTGTCCTCTCTTTGCAGTCCAGAACACCAGCGCTTGTCTTTGAGTGCATCAATAACACAGATTTTAAGGTACTTAAGTTTGGCCGAGACCATACACGCACAACTAGCAGCAGTTACCATCCATGCAGAGGCGTTGATATCCATTATTAATACAATGCATAACCCTTAAATTACTGTTGGACATGCAGCTGATGGCATCCAGTGGTTTTAAAAGACATTTCATACATGTTCCATCTGTTCCACAGGAGCTTTACCAGAAGCTGACAGACTATGATATCCGTTACTACATGTATGAGCTTCTCAAGGTAAAAACGTTGTCTGATATTACTGTTAATCTTGTGACTTCAATTAATGTATATGAACGTTGTTATTCTTGAAAATGAAGTGATTGTTGCCATGGCGAAGCGATGCCTGATGTGAACATGACAATAACATCTGTGGGGTGATGTGCTATGGGGAGTTATTGATTAGGTTATATGACTGACAGGAAGCAGAAAAAAATATTGCACAAAAAATTGGGAGAATAGACAAATATAAATAAAATAAATATACAATTATTTATTTGTATAAATAATTACAAATAAATAATTTAGAAGGTATAATAAAAAAGTTTAAAACATCTTTCCAGTGTTTTGTTGCTGCAGTAGACAGGGAGTCCAGGGTAATGATGGTATATACTGCTGTGAAATACATAACAAATAGGATATAATAATCAATAGTTTTAGGCCATATTGACTATGATGGTTTGCCATTATTATTCTGTCACATAGAATGTCATGTATTATTCAATTTATAAGATCTTTTAATTTTCTTTTAACTGTGTGAACCTTGCAAAAAAGTTGTTGATAAAGCAAATTTATTTGTTTCCTGTTTTTTTCATGCTATTGTAAAGTTATTAATTTTGGTTTTAGATTATTGGTCAGACAAAACAAGAAATATGAAGATATCATGTTAGGCTCTGGGTTGGGTATATTTTTAATTTAATGAAATAAACAAAACGGCAAAGGATTTATGTTTGTATTAAAACATGAATAAGATAAATTGATGAGGATTCATGTTCGCAGTGATGGATTCTTTCACTCTGGGGGCTGTTTTTTATTTGTTGCCTTCATGTGAACAAGGACACGTCCTGATAAATTAGACCAGAAACTAAAAAAAACCTGGAACAGTAATGCACATCTGGATTAAAATCCAGCGATACAGAGCAGGTGATGGTTATTGATTAGAACATGTTTCTGCTGGTTCCTTCAGGCTCTGGACTACTGTCACAGTATGGGGATCATGCACAGGGATGTGAAGCCCCACAACGTGATGATCGACCACCAGCTGAGAAAGGTACCGCTGGGCCTCGTTGATTTTAGTCATTCTAATGGAGAATTATAAGATCTCATTTGCTTTTTTGGTTCCTAACTAATATTTATATAGGAGCAAATGAGGAGTGTGTATTTGATGTTAAAGAACAGGTTTTTCCTATTTGACATCAAAGTTCCTTGATTGACATGCTGCATTCCTTTAGAGAAAACATCTCACCCTATCAGAGTTTTTGTACCTACAGAAACACTGAATGTACATATGTCCAAGTGATGTTGTGATGTTTGAGGGTTGAATCTTTTTCCTCACAACTGATTTTCAGCAAAGTACAGACACACAAACCAACAACAGCCGCGTTTCTCTTGGCTTGTTAAGGTTAATTATAGACAGCTGATGATCTGCTGCTGTCCATTTCTGTTGTTTTAACCACAGAAAGCAACATTTAGCACTGACCAAGAGTGAGAAGTCACAAGCTGAATGTTTCGTATAATGTTGTTCTTTAGTGAAGATGAGGGCTACAGTTTAATGTAATTATGTCTTGAGTCACACCACTGTTGCTCTGATTCTCATTCAATATACCCAAATAGGCCCCAATGCTCAGGCATCGATTTGATTTAAAGCTGCACTATTCAATATTTATTTTCCAAGAAGTCACTTGTAGCAACAAATTGTCTTTAAACATACCATGTAACTGTACATTTGGTTTAAAGGTGCAGTACGTAACGATTAGTGGACCTCACTTGGCAGAAATGGAATATATTATCCATAAAGTTGTGGTACTAATTGTTTTTATGAACTGTTTTCATGTACTGTGGGAGCAGGTCTCCCTCTGTGAAGCCTGGTAAGTTTCACGCTGTGATTCTAGAGCAGCTCTGAACCGAGCAGCCAAACGGCAGCTCTAGAGCCGGCCTCGTGCATTCCTCTTGGCCGCTGTAGGTTCTCCTACACACTCGGGGTTCTCAGTCGGTTTCAGTTTCCAACCTCACCACTAGATGCTGCCAGAAACTACCGACTGTCCCTTTTATGGGGAAAGTCCACTGAAACCACCTGAAGCAGACTCCACACAAAAGATCATCTTCAAACTCTGGGTCCTCCTCATTTATATTACATATAAAGCAGCATTTTTCTCTGTAATGTAAATCATTTATTGAGTGTTATCTTTTCACAGCTGCGTCTTATAGATTGGGGTTTGGCAGAATTTTACCATCCCGCTCAGGAATACAACGTCAGGGTGGCCTCTCGCTATTTCAAAGGCCCGGAGCTGCTAGTGGACTATCAGGTACCTGCTGCTCCAACCACAAACATGTCCCTGATGATTTTTACAGTGTTGACTCTGGCCTCCTTTGAATCATCCTCGCTGTGTGTGTGTTTTTTTATTTTTCCCAGATGTATGACTATAGTCTGGACATGTGGAGTCTAGGCTGCATGTTGGCCAGCATGATCTTTCTGAAGGAGCCGTTTTTTCATGGCCAGGACAACTACGACCAGGTAATGTGGGAAGTTATTTTTCTGCTGGGAAGTACTGATAAACAGGCTATAAATGCTAATGAAACCATGTCCTTAATAAATGATTTATAGGCCTGTTGTTTTTCAATTATCAGGTACCCGGGACTGTGTTTTGACATATGGGGCTTTGTATTTGTAATAAAAGGAATCATGTAAATATGTATTAAAAGTACTTCTTTTTTTTTTTTTTGTTCTTGTTTTCCAGCTGGTCCGCATTGCTAAAGTCCTGGGCACCGACGAGCTCTTCGGCTACCTGCACAAGTATCACATAGAACTGGACACACGTTTCAAAGACCTGCTGGGGCAGTGAGTATCTGCAGTATCTGCAGCTGGATGAGTCTTATTAGATTTCCTAGTTCTCAATAAACCTCCTTCATCAGAAGAAACGTTGAATGTATTCAAAACAGCTGACGCTCAGGAACGTGTTTCTCTGACTGATCAGCTGTGGATAATTCAGGCAGAACGGTGCCGTCAGGTTGTTTGTTGCTGCTTCAGGTTCACAAATTATTTCTTCTGACTTCAGAGAACAAGCTGTAAAACTGCTAAATCAGACATATCCAGCTCTAGTACTAATTCCAGTACTGGTATAATTGGAGATAAATGCTTTTCTACTAAAGTAAATTATTGTTTCAATAAGTCCTTTAAGTTGTTTTTGTCTTTAACTATAAATCAGGAGCTATCATAATGAATATAGACATTTGTCATAGCAGGAATGTCGTGCGTTTGCTTGTTTCAACATAAAAGCAGATCCTCTCTCTCTGTGTTCTTATAACTGACATGAGACAAGTGTTGAGTTCATGATCACAGCCTCATTAAATGCTGGTTTGCGTGTTCAGACAAACACGGAAGCGTTGGGAGCAGTTCATCCAGACGGAGAACCAGCACCTGGTGAGTCCGGAGGCTCTGGACCTGCTGGACAAGCTGCTGCGCTACGACCACCAGCAGAGGCTGACGGCAGCCGAGGCCATGCAGCACCCATACTTCTGTGAGTCCCACCTGCACTGACCCGGGAGTCCTTTAACAATCCAAAAAACATCTCGAGCTTTATATGTCGATTACTTACCTACTATTTGTTATTTTTAACTTCTAAATGTTCAAAATAAATGAAATGTGAATATTTTCTGGTTTCTTTAGTCCTCATAGTAAAGCATTTTTTCAGGTTGAGTGAGACCTCATTGTTAGTTTGAAATCCATCTATGAAACCTCAGAAACATCAGGCTCTGACTTTTTGGCGGCAGGAAATAATTTCTGTGAATTGAATTTCAGTAGATTATCTGTTATTTTTGTTTTTAATCATTCTGGGTGTGGACAGAATAAAAGCTCTGTTCAGTGATATTGGGTTACAGCTTTGGATCAAATGGCAAATTCAACATTAAGAATAGTACGGACTTTGAAATAAAATATGATCAATACTGTAGTCAGTATTCAGTTGGTATCTGAGAACATCTTGGAATTTTCTTATTTTGCCAAATCATGTAGAATATATATTTATATAGAGAAATATTTATTTCTTGTTCTGTATTATTTTTCTATAAAAACAACAAAATCAACACTTCACACATGTCCAGTGTGATAGTGTAAAACAAGTTTTATTCCAGAAGAAAAACTGTCACTTTACCTTATGTGTATAGACTGAGACTGAGTGTATAGAAATTTACTACCAGAAAGTATTTACATTAATGTAGCTGGAAACGGAAGGTGAGCATTTATTTGATATGTCTTTAAATGACTGATTATTAATATATTTGCAAATTATGTCTTCATAGCGATGGCTGTTGTTACCCAGTTACAGACTAACATCTACAATTAAACTATGTATACTATTTACATTGTCTAAATAAATAAAGTCTGTTGTATCAGATTGTTCCATAATATAATAATTAACTTGACTTTCAACTTTTATTTACCCAGTTCCTGTTAAAAATGAAGTGGCCGTGTTTACCGAACGTGTTTTGTATTAAATATAGATGACGTGACAGTGGCTCTTTGTCTCTCAGATCCCGTGGTGAAGGAACACGCAAATGCCAATACAGACGGCACGAAGGCAATAAACAGCTCGAATGCAACATGATAACCAGAGAGCAGGTAAACTACAGGGTGGAAGGTTCATCTTTCCCTCAACATCTCTGTTCACACTGCAAACAAAGCTGACTCCAGAGGACAAATAGTTCCTTCCTTTTAACCTTCAGGGCAGATTTTTGACGTCTAGATACAAGTTTAAAAAATATCTTGAAGAACAGGTTCATAATTCTTTCAAGTGTTTCCTAAAACAAAAGTCACTAGCCAAAATGTACATGTAAACTTGTTTTTTTCTTGCTGTAGTGAGTCCTCCTGTTCACACTGACCATTAGCAGATCCCTGCATAATGCATTTACAGTAGCCGTGGTGGACAAAACCCACAGTCCTCCTCCTGTGCAGAAACATTAAAATTTTATCTGAGGCTAATATGAAGCTTCAACCATCCACATGAGTCAAATCAAGTAAATATTTTCTAACGTTACAGTGTTTTCGTGCCAAAGTCCCTCTTTGTTACTAACCCCAGCTCAACGGGAAACTTGAAAGAGGGAACTTGATGCTAAAACGGCTGTAAATGATCCATTTAACCCTCCGAGGCCCAAACTGTTGCTAGGTGTGTTCATTTTACTCACCATAGACTCATTTTTCACAAAATCATGAATCGAGAACTCGAGTGTCTTCTTCACTTATGCCATGAATTATCTTCAAGAAAAAGAATATGTATTTCAATCTCAATGTCAGGTTTGGCGTGTCTACTTTTTAATGTTTAAATGACTGTGTGGACTCTTTTAAAGTCATAATGAACATTAAGAATTATTCTAGTGAGGAAATCCTCTTTTTTTGTTATTCTGTGGACACCTGGCTGCTGTTCTTTTAGCACACACCTGATTAATTGTGAAGCCGTCCTTTAAGCCCCATCTGTAGAGGTTTACCATCAGTCGGAGGTGGGGAATGAAATATTCACTGTGCTCCTCAGTTAGTTATGTCACAACTACACAGGTTTAACTGGTAGAAAAGGACAAAAATCTGGTTTGTAATAGAACTGAAGATTCAACAGGACAAAGCTTTAAGTGTCCACATGGTGGCGACAAAGAGTTAGAGCACAGTTATCATGAGATGAAGTCTTAAATCCATTAGATATGAGCAGAGAGATGATGATATAATCTTCCTCATTCCAAGGACAACGTTTCTGAGAAGTAGTTTTTACATCCAGGTATCTTATCCATCCTATGAGCAAAGCATTTCCACCCTAAGTCCAATAGGTAGAAAGAAAAACTCAATAATGTATTAAGTGCAGTTTTAATGAATTAGTATAGGGGTGAAAAAACATTGTTTTTAATTATTTTACATTCTGGATTTATTGCTCAGAGCATTTTTATGATCTTGAACTTGTGTTTGACCCAGTTGTTCTGTGCTTCTTTGTGTTTCTTCAGGAATAATCTTTGTTACCTCAACTTGTGACCTTTTCGTGGCAGAAGCCTCCGCCTCCACATCAACAGCCATACTGGAGCAAGATGTCAATTTTGCAGCATACACAAAAAACGCACGGATTAAACTTCTCCCAACAAAGCCCAGGGAATCTGCGCTGCTTGATCTGAGTCACAGATAAATTCAGATCTGAAATCAGATCTGCCCCTCCCCCTCCTCCTCCCCCTCCCAACCTCCCCCTTCTACCCGTTTTTAAAATGAGCAAAAAGTGACTGTTGTTGGATCAGTATCAAGCCAGTGTTGTGCTGTACAGACATTTGTCCGTCATTATGACGCTGTGGTGACCTGAGATCCAGTTCCAGGTATTAGCACTGAGTGGCATGGAGGCTCTTTTCTGCTATGGATAGAACAAAAGCTATATTGAAAGAGAATAAACCATTTTTATTTAAAAAACAAACAAAAAAGGTGTTTTATTTCCTCACGACAGAAGTGAAATTCTTACTTTTGTTTTCTATTATTTATATACGGTTTAAACATGATCAGAGTTTTGAGTTGGACGGTATTTAGAAATGCTTCCTGTTCAATCACATATTTCAGATCAGATTCCACCTCCAATATGTACAAATGTATTTAAGGAGTTTTAAGCTAAGAACAAGAAAAAATAGTGAAATCGACAGATGCTGAACTGAGAGGCTGCATAATGAGCCAGAATAATGAGCTTTTTTTTTTTTTTTTTTAAAAAGAGTAAATCATGCAAAAATATTCAAGTCAAATCTCAGACTAAATGCAAACCTAGAAATGAGCATCCTACATCCTGGTTCTATAAATAAATAGTGTCTAAGTTAGTTAGCAAATATACTTTTACATCTAGTTATGCAGGAGCTCCACATATCAAACTAGTCTGTCACTGTCTTTCCAACAAACATAAACTACATATTATATCTAATAGTTTACCTTTAACAGTATTCAATAATTCAGTCATTGTTTTACACCAGCAGGAAATGATGCAATATATGCAAATAATACTGTGGCCACCTGATTCTACTGATCAACCACTAGAGCCCTTGCGTAAGGGCTTTTACATTTTATCTTGATGCTGTTAATGTTTAGGTGAAGCACCTTGAATTGCCTTGTTCAAATGTGCTATACAAATATACTTACCTTGGCTAAGGGCTTTCATTTGTAGAATCAGGTGTGTTACTGCTTGAGTGGAACAAAAGCCTGCACCAGGTACTTAAACATTTTAGATTTAGCCTGTAGAACAGGATGCCCAACTCTGCTCCGCGTCAGACAATGTCACTGCCTTTTATGTTTTAAGAATGTCCCCATTCGTAACAGCTGTAATTATCAACCTCTCAAATTATCAAGCTCTTGACAGATAGCTGTTGGATAACAAGTCAAACTAAAGCCAGTGACGTTGGCTCCCAGGAGCAGGTTTTTGCAATTCTGGTGTAGGAAGTATTTGGGGCACAGGTGACTACCACTTTAGTTTAGCATGTTAGCATGCTAACATTTGCTAATTTCTACAAACACAAAGTGCAATGTTTTGCAGGTGTTACTAGAGTAAGCTAAATGTTGAAATCAGAAGAGCATCAAAGTGATTATAGATCATGTTGACGGTGAAGTGAATGTCTGCACAAAGCTTCAGGACAGTTTATCCAACAGTTGAGATATTTCAGTCTGGATCAATATGACGGCTAAAAAAAAAAAAGGGAGATTCACTCAAATACTTTGGAGTTTGTAGTGACGGAAATGTTGGTCCAATAAATGTCTTGAATGTTAAGAGAACTTTTTATAGTTATTACACAGTTAAATTTGGATCTGCAACTGAGAGGATCCAAATTTACTGTAAAAAAATGTTCCACATCAGCTTGTGTTGGTGCACCATTAAGCAGACCAGAGAGCTCATCAAGTGTGTGCACTTTTTAATAAATAAACTGGAAACTCAAGGCGTTTTCCAGAACATAAAACATTGTGCAACATTCGTGCGTTACAAATAGGTGCATTCATTTAGGCGGATCCAGGCGGAGGTTTGTAACCGGTCAGGTTTAAAGCCCAAGAGGTCGGCAGACGACAACCTGCTCAAATTTAAAACATCTGCTTACCAAATGGCTAAAATTGTAAACATTTTTTTTTTCAAATTACACATTAATCTTTTCAAATGTGAGTATTTAAAATGCATCACAGATATAGTGTTCACATTTTGGTCAAGTGGTTCCTTTTAAGTTAAAAACTGGACTGGCTTGTGATGCTTTGACCTGGTTCTCCGGTCTGTCAGCGCTAACTGTTCACAGACGCCTTGGCCTGAACTGAATGCCCTGACTGACATCAGAAGTGTCAAACACAGTAAAAAGCAGCCTACAAACACATGGCTAGCTACAGCAGATGAGCTCTACACCCATCGAAGGCACGCCCACAACACCCCCGCTTCCTCCTCGGCCAGTGACCGGCGCGTCTGGACGAGGAGCTACAGTGACTGGCCGAGTTCGGCTGCTAATCAGAAGATAGCCCAACAGTGGCTCAAAGACGCCACTTTGGCACTTTATCGACACTTTAAAGAATTAGTTTGACATCTTGTGAAATAATCGTATTCGCTTTCTTGCGGAGAGTTACATGGAAAGACAGATGCCATACTCATGTCTCATGTCTGAGGGTTAAACAGAACTGACCGTTCATAAAAAAATATGAATACCTCTTTGAATTGAGACACTTAGACTTAAGTGTGTCTGGACTTTGCTCTGACGAAAGTGTGACACTGAAACATTTATTTACTGAGTGTATCTGGCTGCTCTCAACTCCCTTTGTAATTAATCACTGAATATTGCAACATAGAATTAATTATTTACCATTATTTGAAACTATTGTCCTGTAAATTGCTCCTGAAACATATTTCAACGTGTGCTACCCTGATTAAAAAGTAGCGGCAGCCAGCAGTCTTGGCTGGTCTGAGATGTAAAAATGGAAACTTCTTACAAAAAATTATATTCCCCTCTTTTTTTTTAATATTGTTCTGTGTGCTTAAAAATGACACTAAAATTACAAAACTTAGTGATTTTAAAGGTTATATATGTTTTAGGCTTTCTTAGCCTTTGTAACATCTGTCCAGGGACTGCTGATGAGAAGTAGGCTCTTGGCTGACTCTGGCTGGCTAGTTTGTGATACCAGTGATATTAATAAGCTAACAGTCTTGTCAGTTGTTTTTTTCAGCGAGTTCAGTGGCTAATAGCTGGAAATATTTATCTACATAACGACCAGTTTGTGTGGAACAAGCAGCTTTAATTTAGTGAAGCATATATCTCCACTTTGTAAACACAGACGTTTATAACAAAGCTAAGTTTCAACCTCCAAACAGCTGCTGTGCTAATTGGTGAGTTAATGATAAGCTCAAGTTTTAGAAGTAAAAATTAGTTACAACTGTACATAGTGTTTCATACAGAAACATACGAGCCGTTTGCTACTTCCTCCGTAGTGATGAAAACAGATGAGAGTGGGATCAATCTTCTCATCTAAATCTGCAGAGCGAATAAGCGAAGCTTTCTAAAGATGTCAAACTATCCCTTTAACATTGCAAAAGAAAGTTTGGTTGCTGCGCAGAGAGGGGAGGGGGGAGCTGGGAGACGGGTCACATCACAGTAGCAAACTGATATCCAAAGATCACCAAGGACACGCTTAAGACGGCGGATTATCTTCTTAATGACACTGATATTTTAAACCCTTCCTGGGATTTTTTAATACTTGACTGGGTCCACTGGCACTTGATATATTAAAGATTCATGGCCTCAGCTATCACTTCGCCCAGGGGTTTGAGAGGTGATGTGTCCTTGGTGTTCTTTTTGAAATGCAAACACTCTAAGGCATAAAACAATGGCGTCTAAAAAAAAAAGAAGTAAAGGTATAAAGCTAATACCAAAGACATTCAGTTTGTTTTCTCAAAGTAAAAAACTTAAATAATTGCATAAATAAAGCGTGTGGTTATGAATGAATCTGTACATGACATGTTAGCACTGTCTTGTACAGGCGTTGGATGCATTGATTATGTATGAGTCTACATATATAATGTTGGTTACATCGTAAAGTATTGAGGTAACTTCAAAGTGGGAGTAAAGGCATGGGGGGGGGGGGGGGGGGGGGGGGGGGGGGCTTGAACTGTACTTGGCTCCATGAAAAAGCCACACAGACATGCATTGGACACAAGTGAAAATGTAGATAAGAGGTGTTAGTGTGTACGTCCCTTTTTGTTCGTTACCGTTCAAGTTTTACAAAAATCGTTCCAGTAAAGCATCGATAATACTGATTTTTTTTTTTAAGTGATATTCAGGGCACCACCTGATACAGTCTGTGTACCAGTGTCCTCCTGCAGGGGACGTCAGGGCAGCAGCTCTTGCAATGATGAATCGTCCAGTTCGTTCATGGCGACGATGTGATCCAGATGTTGCAGGTACCGCTCCTGGTCTCGCATGAAGTGCGGGATTCTGGTCCTGGGGAGCACCGCCAGGTGCCGCAGCCTCTCTACGTCTTCGAAGGACACCTGCACAGGTAATGACCAATGATCATCAGTGGATACCAAGAGGGAAACAGCTCATAACAGATCATGATGTAGGACTGTAGGTCTTTCCCTATCAAGCCAAATACAATATATAAACAATTACAGATTATATTATAGCCTAGTCTTTAACTCGTTAAGAAAATAGAGAGGAAGAGTAATATAAGCAATAGCAAATAATTCTTTCAGCAAAATGTTCAATAATAAAAGGAATTTAAGAATAAGTTACAAGGTATAGGAAAAAGCAGAGCCAGCAATATAGATATACAAGTAAATAATCATAATATAATGTAAACACTATGTACAAGAGAAAACACAACAGGTTACAACAATAGCAGCAGTTGCACGTGGGCTAATAATATAATATTATTTTTATAATATAATTATAAAATTATTATATTTTCTTTTATAAAAAATATTATAATTTTATTATTATAATATTATAATTAATTTTTTATATTATAATTTATTTTATAATTTATGATTATAATTTATTATAATAATTATAATTTATTTTTTTAATACATTTTTTTAAATTTAATTTTAATTTAATTTTTTTTTTATAATTTATTTTTTTTTGACATGATGATACTCAGCATTTTATAATCCTAGAACGGTGACACTATTTACCCAGTGTAAATATCCCAGCAGGCACACACACTGCAACTGCTTCAATTTATCTGTATTTTGACCATGATATTTAGAAACCAGCATTTCCAGAATGATTGTTTTAAAAACCTTTTTATGACTTAATACTTTTCTGATGTCATTTTTTTGTCATTTTTTTCTCATGTTGTTTTGTTTGTCCCCCAGATATTCTATTTTGCTGTTACCCAGCTGTTTATTTGTTCATATAAGATAGGATTTGCATTGATAACAGCAGGATATTGTATGACAATATGAACAGTTACACTAACCTTGCCTAAGGAAGTCAACATCTTGAAGTCAATGTTCCTTCGGTGCCGAAGGATGCGGAGAATCCCGTCCAGGTAAACCTGATCTTTACTGAAGCAACCTGAAAACACACAGACAGGGACATGAATACAGGAGGCATGAACACAAACCTATTTTCAGACATGGAATATGTAACATTAGCAGTTTCTTCAAGTTGTTACAGTGACAGCTATTTAACTGCTTGTAACTTCATTCAGACAGGACAAATATAGAAAGAGCTGATATTTGACATCTGGGACAGTAAGAAAGCAGCAGTTACCTTCACTAATGCTTCATACAATCATCACAGTACATATTATTTAACATATACTTGTAAATAAGCAACATTATAGCCAACAGCTAATTTTCATCCTTAGTCCCATCAGCAGGTTGATTCAGGTTCAACATGAGAATTAGTACATAAAATATAATAATTAGAGAAAGAAATCAATAAGATTTAAAACGATTAGAGAATTGGGAAGAAAATAATATAATTATTCGTTTGTTGTATTGTTATAAATATGTTTACTTTTAAAAAAGTTCAGACTTGAAGATAATTGGTCAAGGTTAGTGCTCTAATTATGCTCAAAGTAAAAAAAAAATGCTGATGTTAATTTCTTTGGATTTTTGCCTTTATTTCAATAGGATATTAGATGGACAGGGAAAGTGAATAGAGGAGGGGACGGACATTCAATCCTGGAGTTCCCATGTGTTTCCACATGGTCCAGGCCTTAAACACTCAACTATCAAACCGCCCGATGATGTTTCTGTTAATGATTTCAAAATCTTAAATGGTTTCTCTCCGCCCTCCACTTTTTTGTAAAATCCAAAACATCCCAAACCGTGACAGCACTGTCAGGTTTGTGAATCGATACACCCCCTAATAGCAATGAGGATGTTTTCTGTTCTTATTGTTCATACTGAAACCTCTTGGTGTTTTTAATGATTTCAGATCACGTCATGTTGGTCAAATATATTAACCAGAATCATTTTATAAAGAGGTGTGCTCCTGTATGCTCCTGTACTGCCGTTTCAGGTGTACTCTGAGTATGGTGTCGTGCCGCGTGTTCACCGGGCTGCGAGGTGTCCGTCTGTCCCCTCTTGGCCCGCAGACAGTACTCCCAGCGGACGTCCGGGTCCTGGACGAAGCGAGCGATGTGGCTGAAGAGCTGGCTGAAGCTCATGCTGGTGGCATGGTACACGGTGTAGTACAGCAGAGCGGCACGCCACAGGTAGGGCTGTTTCCGTAGCAACACGCTGTGCAGGCTGGCCAGACCTTCCTCCGTGGGATTGGCTGGTTTGAGGCCGAACTGCTTCCTGCCTTCTGTGGTGGCCCACGGCTGCAGGTTGTTGTTCACTCCTCGCAGGTAATGTGTGCCTGAGAGAGTCCAACAGCAATCATTTCAACGAGTCCCATTTTTGCCATGAGAAACTCTAATGTTTCAAAATTTGAAAAAAACAAAACACTAATATGTTTTGTGTTTTGTCACTGAACAAAAACAGTAAAGCAGACTCATATTTTTGCTCTAATTTTTTCGGACTTGAAATAAAAGATTTCAAAATAAAAACTTCTTTCTCTCAAATTTAGTTAAATTTTTTTTAAATTGCATAAATGAGCCGTTCTCCGTTGCAGCAGGATGACCACATAGGTGTGTTTCTGGAGGTAGTTGGCAAACATAGGTATAAAGATTGCATGCTGGATAGTTCTGTCAACAAGTTAAATCAATTTTCCTTGTAAAAAAATAATAATACAAATTTACATAAAAACAGTTGCAGATTCATTTTCAGCATTTACAGCATGAAAAACCTGCTCAAATGTTCATGTGGGATCCTGACTGTTTTAAGACATGATTAAAAAATAGTGAACCTTATTACTGTAATTATGGGAATATTTGAGCCTCCTCTTTTCCCAGCACAGCTCACCTATTTCATGTCTCAGCATCCCCTCCAGCCAGTGCTGGCGTGCTCCGGCCAGGTTGATGGTCAGAGTGGGACGACAGCTCTCCACCACCATCACCGCCTGGGACAGCAGCTCGTCAGACAGACGCACCACGACCTGAAGACACAGACACACACACAGACACACACACAGACACACACACAGACACACACAGACACACACACACAGACACACACAGACACACACACACATACACCACCCATAGTTTAACCAGTGACATTTAATCTCATATCGTCATATGGCCCTATTGAATTTAATCTGTTTTATGGCTTTCAGCTATGCAAACAGTCAGTAAATCTAAATCTACTGAGCTGTGAGTAGATCCTCTTCATGTATGTGAGCTCAGTCAGTTCCATCAGATCCTGCAGATCTAGTTTAGCCTTCAGCAATAGCATCCAGCCTATTCAAAGCCAAAAACCAGAGGAACAACCTGTATGACGATGTGAGGAGCTGCAGCTCTAACTGCACTTTCAAGTCACTGACTTGATGCTGTTTTTTTGTTAAGGCTCCATCCTAAAGACTTCATACTAAAGATTGGTTTTGCAATCAGTTTATTTTTTACTTTAAATGTTTCCATATACTTTTAGTAAACAAAAGCTTGGATACCGTCTACAGCCTCTAGTTGAAGCGTTTGGAGCCTGACTTTCAAGATTAATGGAATGTGAATTCAAATGACACCTGCAGGGCAGGGCGAGTCGAGGTTAATACACAAACTACCTACCTCTCAAATTCTACAATAGACAATAGTCAGCTCCAGTTTCTTTGTTAAGGGGAAGGCTGCCTTGTTTGTTCTCTAGTAGGTCATCGTATCAGATGAACCCAGACTGAAACGCAACATGCTAACCGATCCTGCTCGTGCAGTAACTAAAACTAACAAACCTGTGCTCACATTTAGCAGAAATGCTACAAACTCACTGTTTTGATGAAATATCTTTCAGAAGAATACCTAATAGTTTGGTTGAATTGTCAAACAACCATTTGACGCTTAAAACGTCTCATATTTTAGAATCTGAGATTTGAATTGATTTTTGATTATAAGGTCTGGGTGTTTCTATAAATACGGTCTCATGTTTCAAAACACGCAATCCACAGAGAAATGCTCAGAGGCCCTTCCCTTTTCAGAAACAGGGCTTTAAAAAGAGCCATCAAGACTTCTTTAATGTTGTGATGTCACAACTATATAGTCACTGCCCATTCACAACCATTTAAAATCAGCCAATTAGAGGCTCATTAATATTAATGAAGCCAACACAGTCTGCTCAGGCTGTTCTTTCTAGAGCTTCTCCAGAAAGAATCTTGACAGAGGAGACGTAAAAACATACTAAGATGACTTTTAGATTTCAAAACCACAGCATTTTGTTAGAGATAAACACTTCCAATGAAAGCCATGAAAAGTGTGACGTCTGAATACAGTTTATAAAAGACCTGATTCCCAAAGAGTGGCCATATTTTACCATAATAAAGTTTAAGATTTAAAAAAAAGTTTTTTCTCATTTTTTTTGTCTAGTGTGTTTTTGTCTATGATGAATATTGATAAATGTATTTCTTAAGCATACTTCTTTTTTATACCGATTTAAAAACATTCAAATTAAAGATTTGGTCCTTTAATGAAGTATCCAATTTTTTCAGATTGACCAGAGTCTAAAAGACAAATAATTCATACTAAGGGGCCGTCCGCACCAACGCGGGTGTTTGAAAACGTGTTTCTCTGCATTGTTTCGTCCTTTTATCCACATGGAACCACAGTTGTGAGCTCCTGAAATCTGAGGTTCTTTTGGAACCAGAATCCAGGGTGAAGTTTTTCAAAAAGTCTGGTTTCAGTATGGATTTAATGTGGACAGGAAAAAAACATGCAGTTTCTTTTCGTCATTGTTGATGTGGATGGAGATATTTTTTAATCACACAGATGATGTGCATGGGAATTTTTAACTGAGCTCCATAAAGATTTGGTTTCACAAATTGCTTCATGTGGACTAGTCCTAAGTGTCTGGACCAGGGGTCACCAGTCCTGCTCCTGGAGGGCTACCATCCTGCATGTTTTAGGATTCTCCCCACTCCCAATACATCCGATTCTAATTCAACTCATTATCAAGAAGCTGAAGCAGGGTTGATGACCCCTGGTCTGGACTGTACATCATAACCCAGCCTGAGCTCTGATCCCTGGTCACTCACCTCTCCCACGCAGCCTTCTTTCTGCAGATATTTACGTACAGCAGCCCAGACCTGACTTTTAGGAAGCACACTGCCCCCCGTCACCTCCTCGAAGCTCTCGTAGGAGCCAAAATTCTTCAGGACGCACTCCATGATCCCGACCGCCTGCGTTCAGACAGAAACATCATCATCATCATCATCATCATCATCATCATCATCATCGTAACATGAACTCACAGGTTTGATTCTCGGCCCTCTGATCCCAACGTACCTGTTCCAGGAAGAGGCCTGAGCCCTGTCTGTACTTCTCCAGCACGCTCCTCGGCTCGGGCTGGGAGTACTCGAACTGTGGGTCGTACTTGTAGCCGGACTGGAAGAAAACCTGCTTCTCCTGCTCCAGGTTGAGAGGCCGGAGGGCGACGAGCAGACAGGGTCTGGAGGAAGCGGGTGGCGCAGCGCTTCCTGTCCCCTTGGCGATGTGTGGCAGGGAAGTGGCCGGCCGCATCCGGCCCCTGTTGGCCCGCAGCCCCAGGGAGTAGTTGACGGAGCAGGTGCTCTCGCTGCGCCGCATCCAGCCGCCCGCTCCCAGGCTCGGGCTGGTGAGGCTGCGAGCCGGGGGCGAGGGGGCCACCGAACCGCTGCGCCAAGGAGGCTGCACGATCCGCCTGTCCGCCATCTGCTCCTGAGACCCCCCGCAGGCGCTGGGGTGTCATGTCCAGGCTGAGCGGGCGGCGGAGAGGCGGTCTGGGCGTGGCGCCACCACCATTGGATGGTAAAGACCTCCTCTCTGCTGCCTGGCCACTGCTCTTCTGGGCCGGGACACCGTTGTGGGACACCTTCTCCTTCTTGGCCACATTGCTCCTTTTGGGCTTGGCGGCGGCTGTGGTTTTCGGGGCTCGGCTGCCTGAGTCCAACAGGTCCCTGCTGCTGCTCCCAACACTCTTGCCGTCAACCTGATCCATGAAGACTTCCACCGAGTCCAACACCATCACCACACCTCAGGCTGCACCTCGCTCCAGCCCCGACTCTGTGGACAGAGCAGACAGACGACGCCTCAGTCACCAGACTCCACTCGTTTCCTTTGTGTGTGTGTTTTTTTGTCATAATCAGAAAATCAAACCATATATGAACTCTCCAAACAGACTTTTCTGAAATCTCTGTGGAACTTTTTACATATAAAACACTGCAGCCCTGTCTCACACACAAATGTGGTGCAGGTCTTTAGTTTACAGACATACACACAGGATGAGTAAACATGTTTATCTTAGGCTGACTGAACAGAACAGGCTCTACCTCCAGAGGAGACTGAGGTCTTTTGGAGTGGGGCGCTCCTAACGACTTTCTATGACTCTGTTATCATCAGCCATCTGTACAGTGTTGTCTGCTGGAGCAGCAGCATGGACAAGGTGATCAGGAAGTCCAGCTCAGGGCTGTTGTCTGGACCCAGTACGGGAGGTGGGCAGCAGACTATGCTGGACCATGATTGTGAGACTCTACATGAAAGCTGCTAAAACCAATGTTACTGTTTCTGTGCAATAATCTACTCACTGTAGCATAGCTATATTATATGCTACCATATTATTATATGCTACTTGTTAATATGGACTGTGGTGGTACAGGGGTTAGCGCTGTTGCCTCACAGCAAGAAGGTCGCAAGATGGTCTAGGACCTTTCTGTGTGGAGTTTCATGTTTTCCCTGTGTCTCTGGCTTCCTCCACAGTCCAAAACATGCTGAGGTTAATTGGAGACTCTAAATTGTTCATAGGTGTGAATGGTGTGTGTGCGTGCCCCATGATAGGCTGTTGACCATCTGGGGTGTATCCCCAGGTATAGAAGATGACTGAATATAGGCTGTGTGTAATCTTTTTTTTTCTTGCATGTCACTTGTAGGGCAACATGGTGGTGCAGGGGTTAGCGCTGTTGCCTCACAACAGGAAGGTCACAGGTTCAAGACCTCCTTGGGTCCGGGGTCTGGGACCTTTCTGTGTGGAGTTTGCCCGTGTCTCCCCGTGTCTGCGTGGGTTTTCACCAGGTACTCCGGCTTCCTCCCACATTCCAAAAACATGCTGAGGTTAATTGGAGACTCTAAATTGCCTGTGAGTGAATGGTGTGTGTGCCCCACGATTGGCTGGTGACCATCTGGGGTGTATCCCTACCCCCCACGCCGTGATGCTCCAGCAAACCACTGCGATCCTAATGAGGAATAAGCGTGTATAGAAAATGAATGAATACATAACATTAGGGTTAAAATAAAGAGGAACTTCACTGAGGCTAGTCATAGACAGGTGTAGATATGGATCATGGTTTTATAACACTGTTTTATATAAATAAAACAGTGTTTTATTTCTTGCCCCACATAGACCCCTGCGACCCTAATGAGGAATAAGCGAAGATGAAGAATTTGCAACTGCTGTTGCAAATGCAACCCCCCCCCCCACACACACACTGTGGGACAAAAAAGGGTTTATCTTATTTTAACTTAAATGTTCATTTTACTGATTATTAAGACCAGCTCCTCTGTTTCTGTCTTTCTTACACTTTCATAACTTTAGGGATGTTTCCTTCATGCAATTTAAGACCAGAGCAACTTCATACACTGGTCCAGAAGCTGTAGAGAAATTAGATTTGAGCCAGAACAGGGTAGTAATGTAGTGGAGGAGGGTTAATGTCTGCTGCTTTATTTCTGAGTGTGAAAGGGCAGGAACATCGGATGTCAGTCGCTGTTGCTGTTTTCATCCGATTAGAGCTGAGGAAATGAGCTCAGCCACACGCAGAGTTTAGTGTCGGGCTGTGATTGAGGTGGAGACGGACCACAGGAAGGCTGGGACGCTACTGTCCAGGAGTAAAAATAAACAAATAAAAAGCCCTTTTCAAACCTCTAACCAAGTGTCAAGCAAACACTCACCTATTATTATTACCAAAGAAAAAGACAACGAACAAACAAGCACTACTTTTATTTAGAGTTCACCATGCAGACAGCGGAACAAAGTGATGTCTAAAGGAACATATTTTATTCACCGTCAGCAACAACTCACCGGCAGCGGGTCCCGGGACTCCTGCGGAGGGTTTTGGAGGTTTTCGGCCGTTTCATTGACTCATGGCGGCCGCAGCTCCACACGGGCCGAGCAGCGGAGCTGCTTTTTCTTCACCGGGGAGGATGCGGATAGCGGCTCAGGGAGGAGGAGGAGCGGGGCCCGGGCCGGCCAGGAAGCGGCGGACGTGTGTGTGTTGGAAGTTATGACGCGGTACGCCGCGTACGCCGCGCATGTCGCTGCCCTGCGTAATCACGTACGACCGTTAAAAAATGTTTTAAAAAAACTTTATTCAAATTTCAAGATAAGATACAATACAATAAATCGATAGTACTAATGTTCAAAAGTTTGGGGCCACTCAGAAATTTCCTTTTTTTTCACAGTTTTTTCAATGAAGATAAATTCAAACTAATCAGAAATACACTCTTTACATTGTTAACGTGGTAAATGACTATTCTAGCGAAAATTCTAGATATTATTTCATATTTAAATCATTATTTCTAACCTTGTTAATGTCTTGACTATATTTTCTATTCAATTTACAATTCATAATAGTCAATAAAAGTGTAGGAAGGAATGTAGGACGTGACTGATGTTTTGACAGGGCTGGCTTGGAGCCTGACTCGGTACAGGTTGTTTGGTTTTCAACAGCATTGACTCTGGACCAGAGAACAACAGCATCAGATTGACAGTAAATAACTTGTGTAGTGCCAGTAGGAACTATTTACCCTAGATGCATAAACCACAATGCAGCACAGCTGTAATAATAATAATAATAACTGTACATTTCAGCGGCATGGGAGAGAGGAGACATACAGACTCTCTCTCTCTCTCTCTCTCTCTCTCTCTCTTTCAGGGTTCTAAAATGTAAAAGAGCAAACATGAGGAACTGGTTTGTTTGTTCATTAATTTGTAATACTTCACTTATTACATAGAAACATGATTAGAATCTAGGTGACTGTATGTGGGCAGCAACCAACAGGTACAATTTAATATCATATGAATACATATATATATATATATATATATATATATATATATATATATATATATATATATATATATATATATATATATATATATATATATATATATATATATATATATATATATATATCCATTTCTATTTAAGCACAATATTTCTGTGTCATTAATGCTGATTGCTATTTGCTTTGTTGTGAACAAAGGGCCTAAAAAACAGGAATAAGAGAAAAGAATCAATTAATAAAGAATAATACATGTTTCTTTTAGATTAACAAACAGATACCTAGTCAGTGTAATAAACACAATTCGAGAGCTGTTGCAGCTGAAGGTCACTCAGCTTCTTAGTGTAATCAGGTTAGTCAATGCTCGAAGATCCTACTGTGTTGTATACCAACAAGCAGCAGGAGTGTCCTGTTTCTAAGTCTACATCACCTGGTGTAAAACAAACCGGGTGTGCTCACACACACACACACACACACACACACACACACACACACACACACACACGCACGCACGCACGCACACACACCTGTCTGCACAATGAGTTTGATTTTGTAACTGAAGTATTGTGGGTGGGGGGAAGTGTGTTAGTCATACTGGATCATATTTCATATCTAACCAGTAGTACCTGAAACTAACCTGCTGCTCCTCACATCCCTGTGGACAGTCTACACACAGGCCCTGTATGGTGTATTGGCTCCAGGCTTGACTAACCCGAAACAGATTATGTTAGCAGAGGAAATTTAAACCCAGTTTATCTGGCTTCATCTTTCTATATAATTTCAGGAATCTGTTTGTCCAAGTAGGTGAAGTGTTCAATCTAATTCAATTAAGTCAGATGGAGGCTCTACAACCACAAACCTTACATTTTGGCCTGTAGTTGTTGAAGTGTTAGACTCAAAAAGAAACTTGGTCCAAGGTGGCCCTGTAGTAGCATCATCTATCTAAAGAGGAAGGAATTTCTTTATGTATGTATATGTATGACATTCAGTCTTTTCAGGAGTGCAGTATCCAACGTGTAGTCTAACAGATGAGTGGTTCTCATGAATGACCCCCCCCCCTCCCACACACACACACACACACACACTCTAAAAACACACTGCATTAGTTCCAACAAATGAGAGGGCTGCATTTGTTCAAGCAGGGCTGAAGTTGGCCTGAAAGTGGCCTAAAGCTGCTTGTAAGGTCAGTCAATCTTTGCCATGTTCGATGTCCAAGAGAGATAATTAAAGGGTTCTAAATAGTACAGCTGTTATCATCTCCATCTACTGATGAAGACCATTAGATATGACTGAAAGCTCCAGAAAAAAACAACTTCTAATCGGACTTGCCGTAAATATTATTTTGTCTTATTTTGCCTTTCATCACCATTTCATTGGTTCAATATTTTTTAGAACTTTCTAAAATGAACTGATATGTAACCCACAACACTTCCGCCCATCCACAATAATTCAGTTATAAAACTAAACTCATTGTGCCAACAGGTGTGTGTGTGTGTGTGTGTGTGTGTATGTGTGTGTGTGTGTGTGTCTTTCAAAGAAGTATCTCTTGCAAAAGAACTTGTCATAGAACTTGTTCCTGGAAATTAGCAGAAAATTACAGACGTTACACGTTACAACATTGTCCTATTAAAATACATATTAAACAAACATTGGTTCATGGATATCATTGTAAATATTCTTTGCCACATCCACCTTACACAAATATTTAAGCACATTATTTCTGTGTTCTTAGTGCTGCTATTTGCTAAGTGTGATTATTAATGTTTCAAGCAGAGTAAGTCATACAGAGATCCTGCTGAAATTGTTGTTCTTTCTTCAGTTATATTGTGATACCTGAAGACAGATGATTTCATTTATTTATATATTTATATTTATATAATTTTTAAAAAGACCTTGTATGGGAAAACTAAAACATAAGTCGGTATTTATGTGGTGTATGAGATTATACCAATAAACTGATTTGCATCTGTCAGTCATTTTCTAGTAGGTCAAAACATAAAAATGCACAATAACAAACAGTACAAATTAAAGACATAATATATTTCAAATATCAGCTGTACAGAAAGAGATAGAAGGCAAGACACATCAAACAAAGCTACAATAGAACAACACAGATGTAAACTTGTCAAAGAGAAACAATGAAGTACTGAGTGAATGAATTATAAAGCTGTACAAACAACACAAGAACAATGCAAGACAAACAATGTCCTGTCCTTGAAAATGTCAGATAAAGGGCTGTAACAGCCTGAGTAGAAGTATAAATATGTTGAGTTTTAATGATAATCCAAATAGTATTCTAGTCAGTATTATGGAATCTGAGTTTTTCAGGCAAAAGACAGAAATTAAATTGCATCATGCATGAGATTTTTAGTTAATTTTACAGAAATTGCTTTTGGAAAGTTAGACTGACATGGATATATGGCTCTTTCCTTCCATGCCCTATTAAATTCATCTTTAAAGTAAATACATCTGTGTTTATTCACAGTAATTAATAAGATAATAATCGACTGACACTGTAGCCTGTGCTCCATCTTTAGTAAACTCTTGCAGAAATATTGATCTATTAACCTTGGCTGAAGTTTGACACTCTCCTAGGTTCTGATTAGTGTGTTTATTAAAGTACAATGATAACAACTCAAGTGTGTAGCTTTTACTGAGGAAATGCAAAGAGGCTTACGTTGCTCAGGGGATTTCAGACAGTTATACTCAGGTGCTCCTCTAATACAGGTCAAATCAGAATCCAAAACAGAAAGAAAGCAGAGGTACCTTCATCAGGGACCTTCATCTGGCTTTTTATTTTCTTTCTTTTACTTTTTGAAAATACAAATACTTAGAAATGTTTTAAGTTTTAAGATAAAGGAACAAAATAAAAGGACAAATAAGACAGATATCAATGTTATTGTATTTAAAATGTTAATACAAATCATGACTGGTGGCTAAGTATAATGATAGCCAACATTTTTTTTTTTAATTCAAACATTCTTATCGCCCTCACTCGTTTCCTCTTAAGTTATTATGGTTTTCCTCTATATACAAAGGCTTCTTAAAAACCTCCAAAATATCTCAGCTTTTCATGGAAGGGAGAAAGGCAGTCTGTTTTTTAAGGTGTGAAGTTAGAAGGTGAAAACCAAGACAATTTAATCATAATCATAATGTAGATACATATATATCAAATACAAAAAAACAAAACAGAACCAAACCAGGACCAAACCAGGGTTCATCAAAGCCCCTGGACATAATAATAACTAAATGATGATAATTACATTTACATTTCATATCACACACCATAAGCACTGCTGTTACTTTCACAGTTGAAGCAGTTTGAAGCCACTGGTATACAGCCAAACATCTTCTACAGAACTGGTAATGTGTCGTTAGTCCCCCCACTCCACCCTTCTCTTTCAAAGCACATAGACTTGTCACTCATGCCATAAAGAAGCAACAGCTTGGGTGAGGAGGGCTGTTCCCAAGGTCTCGGGAGGATTTCTCGCTTCTCATTGGCTCAGAGGAGGGGAAAAAAACACTAGCCAGCTCGGGGTGGAGCAAACAAAGGTGTGGTGGCTCTGCAGGTAAAGATATACTATAGTGTCATGGTTAGTTGAACTACACAGAAACTGTGGTAACACAGTTGTAGTCTTTCTCATTATTTTAATATTTTGGGTTGCACCTATTTTTTGTTGAAACTGACAGATAACAATGACACTTATCATCTAAAGTCCTGTCATTCATTTTTCAGTGGAGCGCAACCCTGTAATCTTTTTTTTCCCCCATCACATGAGAAAGGAGTGTCAACATGCTGGAAAGTGGCTTTTCTAAGGAAGGACAAAGGTGTGTACGTATGTTTTTAAAATTCTATTTCCTGTATTCATATGTGTCCAGTAAGGAAGTACAGAAAGGGAACAAGGATGCTGTTAATGCTCAAATTTGTCGGGGCAAACTAAAGCACTGCTATTTTATTGCATGAAAGCAAATGGCACACATTCAGGTCTCCAGCAAAGGCTAATTTGTAACCCTGGTTAGGCATTTAAAAGTTCAAACAGAATTTGCGGATTTATTCAGTTTGTTAAAATTACAACAATTAAATACATGCACTATATGGAAATCGAATATAATTGACTAACTGAAACAAATAGAATTTGTGCCCAAGTCATTTTGTGTCTCACCGTCTTCTGTCTCCTCTCAGCCAGGACATACAGGACCGGCTGAGAATGTCAGAGTCCATGAGAAGGTGCAGCTGGTCACGGCGCCACTGCTATTTCTTCATTCTGGTGGTGGCAGTAATTGTATTTTTTTACAGCACAGACATTAAAATAATGGCATCTGACTGGACTCCGAAATGGTGGATGGACTATGAGCGACCAAAATGGGTTATTTCTTCATTTAAAAGTTACTTTAATCCCAGAAACAACACTTCTGGTACTATCACAGACAGCACTACGCCTAACCAAAAGACCACTGTGAAACCAACACCGGTCCCTTATGTATCTCCGGGGCCGTATGTGGTGGAATACCCCTCCGAGTACCACTACCTTATAAATGAGCCAAAGAAATGTGAGGAGCAGAAGCCTTTTGTGGTTCTCATGGTTCCTGTGGCACCAAACAACAAGGAGCATCGCGACATCGTCCGCAGCACCTGGGGACATGACAGTGAGGTTCAGGGCAAAGTGGTGAAGCTGTTCTTCCTGCTGGGGAAGCAGGTCGGAGACGGAGCCGAGAAGCTCCAAGAGCAGCTGCTCCAGGAGAGCAAAGAGCATAAAGACCTGATCCAGAGCGACTTTGTGGACTGCTACAAGAACCTGACCATCAAGACCATGGTGATGCTGGAGTGGCTGGACGCCTACTGCACTATGGCCTCATATGCCATGAAAGTTGATTCAGACACGTTCCTAAATGTGCCTGTTCTTGTCAACATGTTGACCAATGCTCCAAAGACAAACTACATGACTGGCATTGTGGCGAGAGAGGGTTTAGTCCTGAGAGATCCCAATCACAAGTGGTTTCTTCCTATGGAGCTGTACCCTCACACCTATTATCCACGGTATGCTTTGGGTCTGGGCTATGTTGTGTCTCTAGATCTCCCTAAAAAGCTAGTGGCAGCATCCAGACACGTTAAAGCGCTTTACATTGAAGATGTGTATTTGGGGTTATGTATGCAACACTTGGGCATCCCTCCCACTGACCCCCCACACTGGGGATATTTTGTAATCACTCCTATGCAGTATAATCGCTGTGCCTTCTCTGGGCTAATAGTCTGCCTGCCGATTGAAAGTAGGGGTCGATTGTGGCTTTGGGAAGACTATAAAAAACCAGGGCCTTTCTGCTGATCCATGTAAAATAAAGTATCCTCGAGCTAAGAGAAGGACTTATAATATTTAATATATTATTCCACACAGATGGGAAAAAAATAAGTATTTAGATAATACTGAAGACAGTTACAAATTTATACAATGAGTTATTTTTTAGTACAGAGGCCCTTAGTAAGGAGCCCATTAGGGGTCAAGGAGAGAGAATTTTTATTTTTTACAAACCAAAAAAAATTCACTTCACTTGACCCCAAAGGGGCTCTGTAGATTTAACTAATAGAATGTAGCTGTTTTTTACATGAGAAAATATTTTAAGCTTTCCTCAAAGGCAAAGCTCACAGTTTAACATTTTACACCTTCTATGAAGTACTTGAAAACGAAGAAGAATTCAGGTCATACAAATTTAGAGAAACACGCTACTGTAAAGCTCTAATGAAAGCATTGGAGAATCACAGCGTAATCTCAGGAAGTGGTAAAGTTAAAGGTGTGGGACCATTGAAGAATTGACATCAGAACAATCTGTTACTGCCTCTGGCAAATACACTGTCACTTTAATTACAATAAGTGCTGTGACTTGCATTATCTCAATACCTTCAGACCTATTCTGAGACAAGTAAGGAATGGTTTCCTCCCTGAACATGTTGGAGGAGAAATACTTGTTAAACTGGTCTGTATAGTGCCACATTTAAGTTGAGTATTGGAAAAACTTCAGGGAGTGGGAGCTGTACTTTCAGCAGCTGGATGCTGCCACTGTTTTACAAACTATCCACATATCACTAAGCTGGGCGCCAACACGAACTGTCCCTTATTGTAGAACGTGAGATTTTACTACCTTGTGATAGTAAGAAGGTCTATGAATACTGTCTCATATTTCAGAACTCTCAATCCACAGAGAAATGCACACAGCCTGAATTCAGAAATTGTGCTTTAAAATGAGCTGTCAGGACCGTGATAGTCTTATAAATCAGCTGATGAGAGGAGAGGCTCCTTAATATTAACGAGACGCACACAATAAATGACACGTTCGTTCTAGAGCGCTAGAGAGAAGCTTGAGGGAGAAGATGTAAAAATATATTAAGCTGATAATATTTTCATACTTTGGGCTTTTATGGATTAGTTTTATGTGGGATAGAGTCAATATATGAATTGAATGTTTGAGGATTTTGTTTATACACAACATGCTAACTAGTAACTACTAAAAAAATACAATCCTTGCTTCTACAGCTCTACCAGTTGTTTACAATATTCAGTAAAAACACTATAATTTAAATGTATTTTTTTATATTTAAACCAATTTTACAGATAAAAGATAAAAAAAATAATCTTAAGAAACTTTTAATGATTTAATTTATATTAGTGAAGGAAGGAACAAGCCATTGCATATGATGAGTTAACACCTCTTGAATGTTAACTTTATTTATTATATATAATAAATGTTTTTTATAATGTATAATTGATGCATTGTGGGATTCAATTGTGAATCAATTGTGCTTTTTTTTGGTTCTTTCTTCTTATTGGGACCTAATGTCAGTACTGTATAACTTTATCCAGTCTTTGTTCAGTACTTTTTGCCGTCAGCCAGTTTCTCTGCCTGTTGTCATGCAGAGACACTGAGTGGGAATTTCCTTAACTGCAACTGAATAATGTGACAAGAGTGTCATGCTTACAGTTATTCATGTGTGCAATAAATTACTAGAAATTTTGATTTGTTTTTCATTAATATGTAATATCGTGTTAACTTGACTTATTTTGGGGTATCATAGTAATGACATAAATGCGTAACAATGTACAAATACTAAATACAAATATTTTTTATTAAAGCCTCAGTATATCTGTTAAATCTGTTAAACATTATTCCGATGGTGAAAGCATTGTGTGTTCATTTGTCAAAAATTTCCCTTTGATATTATGTCCAGCATTGATTGATTCTCTACTCAGTACCAATACCTGATGCCTATAAACAATGTCTTTATATCAATATGTTTATTGTTATCAGTAAATGTGGATATAATCATAAACTTTGCATATAAACATATTGATATAAACAAATTGCAGGACAATTGACCCAAAGAAAGACATTTCACTTTTAGCAAAAAGCTAAAAATCCTAATTAAATGAGTAGCAACACAGACATGAATTAACAATCCATTCTCTGTTATAATTGACAAACTTAGTGTCATTATCCCTGCTGAATTTATGTCTTGAGTTACAAATTCATAAACATGATGACTGCATTATACATCATAGAAAGCCCTACAGTGTAAAAAATGAATACTAAATCTAATGATCACATCTTTTACAGCCTTTATCTAGCAGAGGCTGACATTCACAGTTATCCAAATGAGTTTTAATACAAATAATTAATATACCCATGGGGATCTTAATTTACTCTTGATGACAATAAAAAATAAATGCAAAATATAAAAATGATAAAACCCATAAGAAGGTTATATTTAAAAAACACTGAATGAATCCCCAGATTTAGCCCACTGAAGCTTATATCATACTTCAGCATGCTCAAATACTCCAAGAAGATTTTGATATATGATGGTGTGTTCAACAAATTGTGGTTTTAACAACAATACAAGGTTTACATGTTCCATGTTCCGAGGAACTGTGTTGTCGGGGGCTTCCTCATCCTGGTAGCCCCCCCCTGATGACTTGAGGAAATATTGGGTCCAAGTTAACCCTGACTGGGTGTGGGTCACCAGGGCTCCTCTCTGGAGCCGGAACTGTAGGCACAGGACTTGGCAGAACCCGAATGGGCAACGTAAACCTAAACCGATGCACAAGGTTGAGAGATACCAGCTAGATATAGTCAAGCTCGCCTTGATGCACAGTGTGGTTTCTGGAACCAGTTTCCTCAAGAGGGGTTGAACTCTCTACCACTCTGGAGTTGCCCATGGTGAGAGGCACAGAGCTGGAGTAGGAATGCTTATTTTCCCCCAGCTCGGTGCCTGTACATTGGGGTTCACCCCAGTGGAAGAGAGGGTAGCCTTCCTTCGCCTTTGGGTGGGGCGATGGGTCCTGACTGTCCCTTTCCAGGGACTCCCTTGTTCTCCTGGGGGACTTCACTGCTCATGTGGGTAATGACAGTGAAACCTGAAAGGGTTGAGACTGGGAGAAATGCCCCCCCCCCCATCTGAACCTGAGCAGTGTTCTGTTGTTGGACTTCTGTGCTCATCATGGATTGTCCATAACGATCATCATGTTTAGACATAAGGGTGTCCATATGTGCACTTGGCACCAGGATGCCCCTGGCTGCGGTACGATGATCGACTTTGTTGTTGTGTCGTCGGACTTGCACCCTCATGTCTTGGACACTCAGGTGAAGAGTGGGCTGTCAACTGATCACCATCTGATGGTGAGTTGGTTTCGATGGTGAGGGGAGGAGGCTGATCAGACCCAACAGACCCAAACATTCTGTGAGGGTTTGCTTGGGAACGGCTGGCTAAATCTTCTGTCAAAAAGAGTTTCAACTCAGAGAGCTGCACTCACATCCCGGAGGAGGTGGGGGACATCGTGTGGAAATCCTGGGCAGTGCCTCTAGATTGGCAGACCCGAGTGGTGGTTCCCCTCTTAAAAAAGAGGGACTGGAGGGTGTGCTCCAACCACAAGGGGATCACTCTCCTCATCCTTCCTGGGAAAGTTCGGTATATTCAGGGGTCCTGGAGAGAAAGGTCCATCAGACAGTCGTATTACCATGTTTACTGTAATCAAGTCAATTTAATTTTATTTGTACAGCCCAAAATCACAAATTACAGAGGCCTTTCTAGTCTGTACAGCAACACGACCTCCAGTGAACTCCACTACATTTATCTTACACCATTAGTATCTTTTCAGACTTGACACAACGGATAGCATGCGTTTAAATTCCAACACATAATTAAAGATGAAATCTTTTTGTCTTTTGACGTCTTATAAACAGCCTTGTGTAGTCAGGTCACATTTTACATATCTATGTGTTGTTAACACCTCCACCAAATACTGATTTTTCCCCCTCTAAACTTCTCACATGGTTTCATTTCAATAAATGTTTAAATAATGAATATTTCACCAAAAATCAATGCTTGGAGGAAATGTGAATATGTGAACTTAGTTTTTCTTCTTTCCTTTCCCATTATTCTTCTCATACCCCTCTGGGGCCCCTCTAAAGGGCCAGCATCTGCATCTGCTGACCCTTTGGAGGGGTCTGGAACCACTGGAAATAAACTATCTGACTGGATTATAAAATAGATGAAACTAGTTCCAGTTTGATGCCAAACATCTTTTCTGTAATCTGGTTATAATAATGCTAGTTACTTATTATTGCAGATTGAAGTTTTACATTTAAATTGGAGCTCATGTAATATTCTGCATTGTTATATATTAGTACTTTTATTTTTTTTACTTTTGACATTTTTGCTTATGACTTTAAAAGACACAAATCCAACAACAAAGGTTCATGCTGGCAAATTCTACAGAATTGTTGTTAGTCCCCCCACTCCACCTTTCTCTTTCAAAGCACACAGACTTTTCACTCATGCAATAAAGAAATAACAGCTTGGGTGAGGAGGGCTGTTCCCAAGGTCTCGGGAGGATTTCTCGCTTCTCATTGGCTCAGAGAAATAAAAAAAACACTAGCCAGCGCAAGGTGGAGCAAACAGAGGTGTGGTGGCTCTGCAGGTAAAGATATACTATAGTGTCATGGTAGTTGAACTACACAGAAACTGTGGTAACACAGTTGTAGTCTATCTCATTATTTTAATATTTTCTGTGTTGCGCATATTTTTTGTTGAAACTGACAGGTGAAAGGGACACTTATCATCTGAAGTCCTGTCATTCATTTTTCAGTGGAGCACAACCCTGTAATCTTTTTTCCATCACATGAGAAAGGAGTGTCAACATGCTGGAAAGTGGCTTTTCTAAGGAAGGACAAAGGTGTGTACGTATGTTTTTCAATTCCATTTCCTGTATTCATACGTGTCTACAGAAAGAGAACAAATGCTAAAATTTGTCTCATGAGTTGGGGAAAACTTCATTTGAAAGATGAAAAGCTAAAGCATGATATAATTTATAGCATATAATATTCATGATGTTATATGAGCCCCCTTTACAGTTTACAGCCTGGGCTGGTTTTATGACTTGTGGCACTTTGAAAACTAAAGAAATGCTAATTATTATTTTATTGCATGATACAGTACAAAGTACAAGGCACAAAGCAAATGGCACACATTCAGGTCTCCAGCAAAGGCTAATTTGTAACCCTGGTTAGGCATTTAAAAGTTCAAACTGAATTTACAGATGTATTCAGTTGTTAAAATTACAACAATTAAATACATGCACTATATGCAAATCGAATATAATTGACTAATTGAAACGAATAGAATTTGTGCCCAAGTCATTTTGTGTCTCACCGTCTTCTGTCTCCTCTCAGCCAGGACATACAGGACCGGCTGAGAATGTCAGAGTCCATGAGAAGGTGCAGCTGGTCACGGCGCCACTGCTATTTCTTCATTCTGGTGGTGGCAGTAATTGTATTTTTTTACAGCACAGACATTAAAATAATGGCATCTGACTGGACTCCGAAATGGTGGATGGACTATAAGGAACCTCCATTAAAAAGTTACAGTAATACCAGACACAACACTTCTGGATATACAACTCTCAGCTCTGTACCTGAACGGACCTCTGCTGCTGCTGGGATTACAACTATCGCATATTTTCCTCAAACTGAGAATATCACGGAGAAAAGTGTGACAGACAGCTTTACACCTAACCAAACTACTCCAAGCACCTTAGTGATGAGTCAGCCAGTGACACAAAAGACCACCGTGAAACCAACACCGGTCCCTTATGTATCTCCGGGGCCGTATGTGGTGGAATACCCCTCCGAGTACCACTACCTTATAAATGAGCCAAAGAAATGTGAGGAGCAGAAGCCTTTTGTGGTTCTCATGGTTCCTGTGGCACCAAACAACAAGGAGCATCGCGACATCGTCCGCAGCACCTGGGGACATGACAGTGAGGTTCAGGGCAAAGTGGTGAAGCTGTTCTTCCTGCTGGGGAAGCAGGTCGGAGACGGAGCCGAGAAGCTCCAAGAGCAGCTGCTCCAGGAGAGCAAAGAGCATAAAGACCTGATCCAGAGCGACTTTGTGGACTGCTACAAGAACCTGACCATCAAGACCATGGTGATGCTGGAGTGGCTGGACGCCTACTGCACTATGGCCTCATATGCCATGAAAGTTGATTCAGACACGTTCCTAAATGTGCCTGTTCTTGTCAACATGTTGACCAATGCTCCAAAGACAAACTACATGACTGGACTTGTGGCGAGAAATGCTTTAGTCCTGAGAGATCGCAATTCCAAGTGGTTTCTTCCTATGGAGCTGTACCCTCACACCTATTATCCACGGTATGCTTTGGGTCTGGGCTACGTTGTGTCTCTAGATCTCCCTAAAAAGCTAGTGGCAGCATCCAGACACCTTAAAGCTCTTTACATTGAAGATGTGTATTTGGGGTTATGTATGCAACACTTGGGCATCCCTCCCACTGACCCCCCACACTGGGGATATTTTGCAATCACACCTATGCAGTATAATCGCTGTGCCTTCTCTGGGCTAATAGTCTGCCTGCCGATTGAAAGTAGGGGTCGATTGTGGCTTTGGGAAGACTATAAAAAACCAGGGCCTTTCTGCTGATCCATGTAAAATAAACTATCGTCGAGCTAAGAGAAGGACTTATAATTTCACACAGCTGGGAAAAAAGTATAATAGAACTTCTTTTTGTTGACAACCTGCTGATTGGTATCACTCAGGTGTCAAGTGTTAAACAGAGACACGGCAGGACAAATGCTGACACATTTTAGATCACAGCTAAACAAATTGTTTTTATTCTGAATGAGAGTGCAGATGGGAATGTTTGATACTGCGGGTGCCGGGTAATATCTGCACCATATTTAAATAATACTGAAGACATTTACATATTTACACATGGAGTTATTTTTTTAGTACAGAGCCCCCTAGGGAACAAGGAGAAAAAACAAATTTTCTTTATTTGACCCCAAAGGGCCTCTGTACGTTTCGACTAATAGAATATACGTGTTTTTATACAAAAACATATTTTAAGCTTTCCTCAAAGGCAAAGCTCAGTTTGAAATTTTACACCTTCTATGAAGTCTGATGTACTTGAAAATGAAGAAAAATTCAGGTCATACAAATTTAGAGAAGCATGCCTAATGAAAGTATTAGAGCTTTACACTGTTGTGTTAGATGGTTATGGTTTAATAGGATAGAAGTGGTATAAAACTCAGGAAGTGGTGAAGTTAATGGTGTGAGACCAAATGGCCAAATTGGGACCCTGAGCAGAATTTTATTTTGAAAACTAGACATACAAGCAGATTGTTAAGATTTGTTTTGGTCTACATGATAAATTACATCATGAAATGAATGCAAACATAACCTCACAGAGATTGAAATGCAATTAATGCAAATACAATTACACCTACAATAACATTTCTACATTTGGTTATCTTTATATAGCCTACTTATTTGTTTCTTTACATTTTGCACTTAGGTTCTATATTCATATGTTGCTTTTTGCTGCTGCATTGCTTTACATTTCTCCATTACCTGCTCGATTATCTGTCAAATCAAGAATTACCTTAATTTATCTTATTTTATTTCATCTTATCTGGTTATGAATTAAATTTACTAAGAAATGGTGACATTTTACCTCCATAAAATATATTTTATTGTTCTTGTTAGTTGTTCTTTAATGTATTAAGACATGACACTTGGAATATTGTGAAACTGTTAAGTGTATTTTAGGAATAATTTTCTTTTTAAACAAAGAAAATCTTTCCGGTCACTTATGACTGTGAACAGCCAACAGGTTTTACTTTTTGTGGCTGTATAAAAATGTTCAATGGTTTCAAAACAAATGTTCTTGGTATTTTTGACTCTGCGATAAACTAATCTGATTATTTCTTATAGTCAAAATAATCCTGAAATTGTGTTTTTTCAGAACTTGAATTCAAGATGTATAAGTTCAGATCAATGAGACATACATAAATAAGAAATGGAAGTAAAAACTTGTAATGTTCACACAAAGTTATGTTGATAAAAAAAAAATCTAACACAACAAGAGGTGATAATATATGTATGTGAGGGACCAGAGTAGCTTCCCATCTTAAAGGGATCAGGGCAAACAGGAAAAGGTGGTAATGTGGAGTCGGGAGCCAACAGAACTTAAATTTGCCAAGCAGGCTTGTTTTAATTATTTTAGCAATCACAATTAATATCTTCACTGGGTGTTCACAGCAACAAGAATAGCAGCAACCTCACAACAGGATGAGCAGTCTCAACACTCCACACGCTCAACAGTCTCAGAGCCAAATGAACAACATTTAGATAGAAACCATTACTGGGGGGAAACCAATGCCACAATGGTTTCAAGGCAGTCATTAGGGTGCAGCACTTAGCATATCAACATATCAATGCATGCAACTTAACACTCTTCATACAAGGTTTTCACCACAATCACATATATAAAAACATTAGAAATCAGCACACCCCTGTGCATAGTGGAAACAGCAACTTGATTAATATGAGGGTAATTACAGTAGATAATTGCTGTGGCTTTATCTCTCAGATCTATACTGAATGAAGGAGTGGTTTCCTGATAACATGTAGGAGGTGAAAAACTGGTTAAACCGGTCTGTGTTTATACATAGTCAGAAGTGTAGAAAGTCCGATTTTTGTTTTTTGATAATGAATTCCATTTCATATTGTAGAACCCTCAGTCCTCAGAGAAATGCACACAGCCTGTATTCAGAAACTGTGCTTTAAAATGAGCTGTCAGGACCGTGAAGTTATGATGTCACAACTATACAGTTAACACCCACATTCATTGTTATACAAATCAGCTAACAAGAGGAGAATCTCCTTAATATTAATGAGATGCACAAACAAATGACCCGTTCATTCTGGGGCGCTAGAGAGAAACTAGATGTAAAAATATATTAAGCTGATAACATTTTATACTTTGGGCATTTATGGATTAGTTTTATGTGAGATAGAGTCAATATATGAATTGAATGTTTGTGGAGCGATTTTGTTTATATGCTACATGAACCAGTAACTACTTAAATTAGAACAGCTCTACCAGTCGTTTACAATATTCAGTAAAGACACTAGAAATCATCATGTGGTGAAAATGTCACGTGGTGTAACAAAAAAGTTTAACTCACTTAGAAGGGTTTTTAAAAAATTATATATAAAATCATTCTATAAACTCTTTTATATTGTAGGTGGATAAATATTAAAATGAATCACTCTTTTTTAGTTACAGCATTTGACATTTTGTGTCAAAAAGTCACACATTCTGTTTGATTTTTGCAAAAAAAATGGAACAAATGGACTTTTAAATGACATGAAACCAACATGAATACTGGCAATTTAGAGTATCCATTAACCTCCACATGTCTTTGGACTGAGAACCCAGATCCTTTACATCCGTGATGAATCACTGTTTACCGTCAGCCAGTTTCTCTTCCTGTTGTCATGCAGAGACACTGAGTGGACATTTCCTTAACTGCACCTGAATAATGTGACAAGAACTCACCATGTCATGCATACATGTGTGCAATAAATCACGAGGACTTTAGATTTGTTTGTTCATTAATATGTAATACTTCACTTATTATTACATAGAAACATGATTAGAATCTGAGTGACTGTATGTATATATATATATATATATATATATATATATATATATATATATATATATATATATATATATATATATATATATATATATATATATATATATATATAAAGACAAAAGACAAACAAAATAAACAAATTCCAGGACAAATGACTCAAAGAAAGGCTTTTAATTTTTGGCTAAAATCAAATAAACATATCAAATCAGACAGAATTGAGCAATTATTTCAAATGAAATGAGTAGCAACACAAGTGTAAATGAGGCTTATTTGTCTTGAGGCTTATCACAAAAAAAACTGTGAGGAGAATTACAAATATATTCACTATTATAATTGACATTATCCCTCCTGAATTTATGTCTCAAGCTAGATTCACAAAAATGATGACTGCATTTTACGTCATAGAAAGCCCTACAGTGAAAAAAATGAATACTAAATCTAATGATCACATCTTTTACATCTTTTATCCAGCAGAGGCCGACATTCACAGTTTTCCAAATGAGTTTTAACACAAATACTTTATACACCCACAGTGATCAAATCTTAATTACTGCTGATCACAATAAAAAAATAAATAACATTATGTAATGTACATTATGTACACAAAAAAACACTGAATGAAACTTCACATTTTGCCCATTGAAGCTTATATCATACTTCAGTTTAAATACTCCATGTTGAGTTTGAGGTTTTATGGTGTCTTCAACAAATTGTCGTTTTAACAATAATACAACTTGTGAAACTTATAAATAATGTGCATGTGTCTAATACTTTCTTATTTTGGAGGAATTTGTGTGACACTCTAAAATAACGCTTGTCTGCTGGCTTGGCGAGAGTTAGCTGCAAGAGGCAACGACTATATTACAACAGGTGATGCTGAAACCAAAACAATACAAAAAGTAAAAGCCTCAACTTCTCTATATAAATACTGACTCAGTCTATGTTTTCAGCTGGGTATTATCATCACAGTTTCTAAATTCAGGCCATCTAAATACTGTGCTGCTGGTCATTTAGGAAATTACTGCTCTGTTAATAAGATGAATAATATTAATACGATTTGAAGACTTATAGTAGTAGTTATTTCATCGCTTAGTTCTGTTTCTGTGCAGCTACAAGCAACTGGAAAACACTGGAAGCTGGAAGCTACAGCTGCCGCCACCATATATATATATATATATATATATATATATATATATATATATATATATATATATATATATATATATATATATATATATATATATATATATATATATATATATATATATATATATATATATATATATATATATGAACTTCCCCTGCCCTGTCAAAAAATAAATGGCCAAATGTGTGCAGCTGTATTAACATTTTATTGACTATAAATCTGTTAGAACATGTTCATCTTGAAGACGAGTTCTTTCAGAATCAGCTACTTATAAATAAATAAATTACATGTCCGTACATTCCATTGGATAAATGCTGAAAATTAGAGCCCGCCCGTCTCTGGGAGTCAATGGAGTGTGGGCGGGGCCTGGACGCTGAGCGTCCGCATGCTGATTGGATGAAAATCAGAATGTAGTGGTGCTGCATGGTGATTGGAGGAAAAGCAGAATGTAGTTTGACTGACAGGTTTCAAAACTATATAATGCAGACACCCCCCATATTCCAAAGTCATTTCAGGGAGATGTTTATCAATCGCGTCTGTCTCTTTCGCTCGCTCGCGTGCCTGCGCAATTGAATCGAAACGATTCACGTATAATGCACGAGTTAATGTTTTGCTTGCACGCTCTCACTAGCATTGCATATTTATAAAAAAAAAACCACTCGCATAATATAAAATCCGGGATAATTTACCCGACTCGTGGGCATCATGGAGCCACTCTCAAGAACTTCCGGGAGACTTGGGATGTCTGCATGACGTCACCTCAGCTGCATGATTTCAGTCCATCGTGGATTTTCCATGTGAAGTCAAATGACAAACAGAGACTATTGGTTGGCCTTTCCAGAGTGAAATAATTCACTCTTACACTGTAAATAAATCACACTCACATATTTCATTATTCTATAAATATTAAAGTTTCCTTGTTCTTATTGTTATTGTTGTCGTTCTACTTTTAATTATCTTTTGTTCGATAGTGCAATCATACTCTGCTAGGTCTGAGTGACCAGCTAGCATCATGATGGCTAACAATGCTAACATACATTGGCCCAAGTCTCCCAGACGTTCCGGTAAACATCTCGATAAACGACAAACATCTCCCTGAAATGACTTTTTGGAACTTGGGATGTCTGTAAATAACACGTTTATGATGTACGGCAAATATGAGCTTCCCCTGTTTGAAAGATCACTTTATTGGTAATTAAAGTTAATTGATTTAGAATTATGAGTGATAGAATGTTAGAAATGCTTTTTGGTGGGTTTTGTTAACTTCGGACAGAGCCAGTGCCAGTCATTACCCTAAGCTACAGTAAATGTTCTGTCTTCACTTCATATCAAGCGTACAGGTATTTTTTTTGTATCTTCTCATCTAACTTTCAGGTAAGAAAGGGAAACTGTATTTTTCCCAAAATTCCAATCTGTTCTTCTTCTTTTCACTTACAGTTTTATTTTTAAATATTACATTGGTCAATAAGTGCATATTACTAACCACAAATAAACTTGAAACTGTGATCAGTAGCTACCCTGAATATGAAATATATAATATATATAATAAAAATATTTTTTCTATGCACACAAGAGGCTTATTTCTCTCAAATCGTGTTCACATTTTTGGAAATCTTAGTGAGCATGTCTCTATACATAATAGGCCATATAGATTAGTCTCATCCCTTGCAACAAGATGGATTAGTGAAGATAACAAATAAAATGTGTATATAAATAGTTTCTTAGATGATGTAATGTAGGCTACTTGGGGACAACACAAACGCAGGCCACAGGGACCTGGATAACATCCCTTTTGATCAAATATTTAGTTGGGTTACTTGGACACTCAGTCCTGATACGGACCACCAGCGAAATGTACACAGGCACAGAGTTGTAGCTCATGGATTCCTGCTGGTTGATGATGCAGCCCTCACAAAGGCACTCAGCGAAGGTGATGGCCTCAGGGATCCGGTTCTCTGCTTTGTTGATACTGAAGGAGACGATCAGACAGGCACGAGACAATCAATACATCAGCTGATCATTATGAGTCTGTCGCCTTCATTTTTTGATGCGTCAACATTTCTTTTCTGTTCTCTCTGGTTATATTCCACTTATTTTATAATCTGTCTTTGTAGTTCATTGTTTTATCAATTAGAACCATAATGACATCTTTCTTAATCCACACATTCTTATTCCTTTTCAAAACGTGTCACCTACATTTCCCACAATGCACCTCCACTGCTGACCGGTTTGTTGGGTTTGGTTGTGTTATTCTAGTGATATCTAAAGTAGCTTCCGAGCTACAGATGTTTGTAACTTTTCCACATCTTTGTACTCAACAACTTTTCACATGGATTAATTTCAATAAATGTTTAAATGACCCAATATTTCACCAAAAAACGTCATCTGCTGACCCTTGGGAGGGGGCTGGAACCACTGGAACTAAACTATCTGACTGGATATAGTAGATGAAACTAGCAGCTACAACAGTAACATGCTGCTCTAACACTGATGCTTAATAATCTAATAATGTCATATCTAACAATATATCAGTCAGAGGACCAAACCAAAACATCTTTACTGCAATACTTTAACTCCAACAAACTGATGATATTTCTTATCATCACCCAATTAAAAAAATGGTCATTTTTTATGTTTTGGGGGATTTCTGCAATTATCAAATGCAGGAAATATTATATTTATGATACATTTCAATCAAAAATGCCTTGACAGTGGATGACTGACTAAAGAATAAAGTAACTCAGGCCAATTTCTGAACATTCTAGTGTGACTTTAGGCAACTTTAAACCTGACTCATACTGTCCTTTCATTCCATTTCACAAAACTTACATTAGTTGGAGTTAAATTAAACTAATGTCAGTTAAACCGAATTAGTCAGAAGGCAGTTTAAAAACAAAATATCCCAAGTAAAATGGCTACTGTCTTTTAGGGCATGAAGAGTATGATCCTTTCAACTGAGGATTAAGGTGATTTCACCAGATGTGGCAGCATCATCAAGAGATGATTTAAGATAAAAAAAAAATCACTTTTGTCAAAAAAGGCCATTATTTTAATAGGATGAATATGTGCACTCTTACTTGAATATGACTTTTTTCTCACCTGTATTTCCATGGAGCCAGCGCGCGGTCGCTCACGTACATCTGCTTGGCCGTCTCGCCGCACGTGCGCTTGCCATTGGAGACGCTCCGTGTGTCCAGGTTGCTCCAGTGTTTCTGATGCTTCACAGTTCGGTTGTTCATTTCCTCCAGGCTGATGCACTTCCTAGATGTTGTCATTTCAGCAGCAGAAGGAGGAGCCTGGACGGTGAGGAACAGCAGCAGTGAGATCTATCAAAGGTGTAAAAACAAGATATTTAAAAAGAAAAACGCCAAGAATCTGCAAGTAGGCTACACAGCTCCACCACAGACAGAAAAGTGCAGTTCTCGTGTCCCCAGTTGGAAATTACCATTTGGAGACTGACGCGGTGGGTCATCTTGAATCCGGACATGTTTGACTGAGCCACAGCCGCTCCATTGTGATCCTTTATACCCCATCTGTACGCGCAGCTCCGTGTTGTTGTTTGTATGGAGACGTCTTCAAACACTGAATGAATCACTGCGTGTAATCCCGCCCCTCCTGTTATTTCTGGAACAGGTTACGTCCTTCAAAGAAAGGAATTAGAAAGTAATATATAATTTCAAATAATAGACAAAAAAAGACAAAAACAAGACAAATCAACTGAGGTAACTCTGTCCATAAACCTGTGCAATATACAGGTATAACATAAATGTAATATATACATATATATATATAATATATGTTTATACTATTATTTATAGAGAGAATGTCTATCTTATTACTTATTATTACTATTTCAATATTTAAGCATTAATAGATACTCCTACTTGTAGAATGACATATATTAGGCAGCTACTAATCCTTGTGGTGAAAAGGGATGACTCAGCAACTAAGTAACATCTGGATGCCCTCTGACGCGGTGCTCTTCAGTTAGTAGAACTCTCCTGGTTGACAACACAACACACGCAATATGATGCAATGTCAAAGCTGTCTCCTCCTCCTCTGGAAACTGCTGGATATAAATGTTTGCAGTCTGCATTTAGAACATAGAAATGAGCTCAATCGTTTACAGATACAGCAACGATTCACTTCCCTGTATGTATAAATAGCCAAACTGAGCTTTCAACTTTTAGAACACAGCATAAATTGAGGACTTTCCTGAAGAGGATGGATGCATACTTAGTTGCCGAACTCATTCATGTATTATAAATCGATCAGATTTTCTTATCCTGTTCAATCCTGCATTCTGTAAATTGTTCTTTTCTCTACACACAACATGGCATCATCACATCTCCTCTGTTGCGTTTCTTGTGATTTCTTCCAACTTCTATTTTTCAAATATTTAAGGATAAAATCGTCTTAATTAATCCCTGAACACACATTTTAATGCCTGAATGGTGTAGAAATTAGAGAAATTGTACATCATGCATTCCAGATTATTGTTTTGGAAACTGTTTTAAATTAGAATAAAAGTGAAAATTCATCAACAGATTGAAGAGAAAAAATGAGCTGTCAAAGAGGAGGAGGTAACTTCTGGTTGAGTGCCATGTAGGACTTTTTGTCAAATGTCCCACTTTCATCTTTTGATTTCATTTTCCTGCTAAATAACATCAGTAGAGATCCCTGCATCTTTAATGTGAGCCGAGGAAATCTGTTGTTATGAAAAGTATAAAGTATATATCAGGGAATAATGATAAATAAAGACATGGCTTTACTAAACAGGAGGAAGTTTGTAAAATGGACTTTGACTTGACAGCAGCAGACATAGCAGACATTCCTCATGTTCTCATGCCAAAAACATCAACCTGGCTGTGGGGTGAGGCACAGTAGTCTCCTCCCTCCAGGTATAAATACACGGCCTCTGCATTTAGATGCTGAGAACATGCTTAACAGAGCTGGCTTCAACTCACCTTTCTGTGCAGTGTAAATGTTCCATTTATTTATAAGGACGAGGCACATTTCTCTAATGAACGTTTCTGTAAATGTGTGTAAAGAACACAGGAGACAATAACATTCCTTGAAGATAATAGAAGCAAAATAAGAATTTTCAATACAGCACATAATTAAAAGTAAAACATTTCTGTTTCTACTGTTTAGTATATGGAGTCATGCATGCAAGAGAAGGCAACTAAACACAACATGGAGAGAACAATGAGCAAAAAGTCAGTCAGTCATTTTCTATACCTGCTTATTCCTCATTAGGGTCGCAGGGGTCTGCTGGAGCCTATCCCAGCGCATTACAGCAAGAGGCAGGGATACATACCCAGATTGTCACCAGCCTATTGTGGGGCACACACACCATTCACTCACACCTACGGGCAATGTTTTTGGACTGTGGGAGGAAGCTGAAGTACCCGGTGAAAACCCAAGCAGACACTGGGAGAACATGCAAACTCCACACAGAAAGGTCCCAGACCCAGGACCAAGGAGGTCTTGAACCTGCGACCTTTTGCTGTGAGGCAACAGCGCTAACCCCTGTACCATCGTGTCACCCACAAAAAGACAAAGTTAATATTGATCAAACGTAATGGGATTCGGTTACAAGTTATTAAAAAGGTAATATCAAACATTTTATTTATTTCTATGATATGGGACATTTAACTCAACATTACAATACTTCAGGTGACAGATATAATAATGCTGCCTGCACATCAAAAACCAACCCACTCCCTTTGCAAAATTACCTCTACTACATGCAGGTTCGGGCGACACGGTGGCGCAGGGGTTAGCGCTGTTGCCTCACAGCAAGAAGGTCGCAGGTTCAAGACCTCCTTGGTCCTGGGTCTGGGACCTTTCTGTGTGGAGTTTGCATGTTCTCCCCGTGTCTGCGTGGGTTTTCACCGGGTACTCCGGCTTCCTCCCACAGTCCAAAAACATGCTGAGGTTAATTGGCAACTCTAAATTCCCCATAGGTGTGAATGTGTGAGTGAATGGTGTGTGTGCCCCACGATTGGCTGGCGACCATCTGGGGTGTATCCCTGCCTCTCACCGTAACGCGTTGGGATAGGCTCCAGCAGACCCCTGCGACCCTAATGAGGAATAAGCAGGTATAGAAAATGACTGACTGACTGACTGACATGCAGGTTCAAGACCTCCTTGGTCCTGGGTCTGGGACCTTTCTGTGTGGAGTTTGCATGTTCTCCCTGTGTCTGTGTGGGTTTTCACCAGGTACTCCGGCTTCCTCCCACAGTCCAAAAACATGCTGAGGTTAATTGGAGACTCTAAATTGCCCGTAGGTGTGAGTGTGTGAGTGAATGGTGTGTGCCCCACGATTGGCTGGCGACCATCTGGGGTGTATCCCTGCCTCTCACCGTAACGCGTTGGGATAGGCTCCAGCAGACCCCTGCGACCCTAATGAGGAATAAGCAGGTATAGAAAATGACTGACTGACTGACATGCACTTGATGATATCAGATTGTACGCATATGGCCGTCTATTCTGTAGCATGTGATGTGAAGGTTCTTTTTGACAGGTTATATATACATATACAAAAAACAAAATGAGGGGGGAAAATGATCACCATCAGGAATGACATTGTTGGTTTATTAGTAAGGCAGCTACACCAGGAAACCATCAGAGCAGAGGAGGTAAATTACAGACACACAAAACACGTTTTGGCTCAAATACGTATGGCTTTAACGTTTAACGTTTAACGTTTGACGTTAACAAAGAGATAACTATCAAAATTTCGATCTTGTCTTCCTTGTCTTTGTTTTCTGTGAAGCGATCCTACGGAAATAGTTGCACCAGTAACTCTGCCCTGAAAATAAAAGGACAGGAAGGTATTTTCCATTGAAACTCCAGTTCAGTGATATCCTTGTTTCAGCTGTCAATCAACTTCATCAGATCTGAAAAAGTGTGGCTTTTTATCTTGACTGATACCATGATTTTATTAAACATATTTTCATCCGTATCATTCTCAAAACGGCTCATATTTGCACTGCATATTTACACAAAACTTCAAACACATTGACTCTATGTATATTTTACATCATGTGACTCAACATCTATTGGCTGTGATTAACTCTAGTGGTGGAATACAGGCTTGTCTTAAAGGGATAGTTGTGTATTTTTGACATGAATCTGTATGGCATCCCTATCATCAGTGTAGTACACTCACACTGACTTACCCCCAACAGTGTCCTGTGAGCCGAGTTCTGGTCCGGTGATATGCATGTATCACTCTTTTAAGCATATGCTCTATGAGATGAAAGACGTTTTATTTTAGTGTCCCCCGGACACCTGCTGGACTACTTTCATTTTGACCAGAACCGGACCAGAACTCGGCTCACAGGACACTGTCGGGGGTAAGTCAGTGTGAGTGTATGACACTGATGACAGGGAGGCCATACAGATTCAGATGTTAAAAATACATTTGACACAAATTTGTGGAACAACCCTAATATCTAAGAGCAAACAAATGGATGGAACGATGGATTAATTGCAACATTTCCTTTTGCTCATTTCTGTTTCTGCCAACTATCAAATGTCAAATGCCATTGTGTCATTGTATAAGGGAGGTAATGGAGGAAATGAAGGAGTGAAGTGAAATAAAGTACCCACACCCCCTTTGTGGTGTAGGGGGTGTGACTCATAGTCCAGCATAGTGAGAAATACACCTAAATCCCCCTAAGTGCCTGGAAAAACGATAAAAAAGTAGTACAGCAGCTGCAGCTACTTACAAAAAAGATGTCAGCACACACTATTCAAGAGCACCATGAGTCTATTTCAGATGCTGTGAATGACATGGGAGCCAGTGAGTCAGAGTGAGCAATGTATCCCATGAAAAACAAATTATTTGTAGGGGGGCTCTCAATGGTGTTGAACGTGTTAAATCACCAAACATGCACAGCTGTACGTCACCACCACACCACCCTGCACCAAACTGCAAACAATATATTAGACGGCTTGTGAAACTTAATCTGAAGAAGACACCTCATGTCACCATGCTTTGATCAATACAGCTAAAAACAAGGAAAGGAAGGATTAACTATTAATTATATAGCACGTGCATTTCGAAACATAGCACAAAGTGATTCACATAAGAAAACAAAACAACAGAAAACAGGTAACCATAGTAACCCCACACCGTTCCCACTAGAACCACACCCAGACCCACCAACACACACAAATAATGGCATAGAACAGATGGAAAAACACTGGAGCCAGAAAACTATTAAAAAGCTAAAAACTAAGATAAAAACCACAGAGTACAACAAAACCAAGTACTAAAGGATAAAAAAGGTAGGGCAGGATAAAAAACTAAAATACATCTAAAATAAATAAAAAATATTGAAAGTTGAAGTTTTACCATGAAAAAGATTTCAAAAAATAGTGGAATGCGATGGAATTATGGTAATAGCAAATTAATAAAAAACATATTCAACATCTCTCTGCGTGTGTGACAGTTGTGTAATGCAGAAAAACCTCCCCTTCTTGAACGTCATGCTTTTATTTAGGCCACTTGCGCATTTTAGTATGATATATTTTAATTATTACATTTTTAAAAATATTTATTTATTTATATTTTAGATAGAGACCCGTTTGCATGTTCTCCCCAGTCCAAAAACATGTGTCTCCTCTCTCTGCTTTACCTTCTACAGACACACTTGGCAACGTGTGTGTGTGTCTGTGTGTGTGTGTGTGTGTTTTGATAACCCCTCCCCTATTGGGTTGTTATTTCCCAGCTAACTGCCCTGCACGTCTCCCTTCTGCCTGGAATTTGTGCTCATTCTTGTGTGTGACACTTAATTTTCTTTTTGTTTATATGATTTTGTTAAATAAAAATTCTGCCTTTTATATTGTAACATCTCTGTCCCGCTCTCTTTAACATAATCGTTGTTGACTGTACTGAGACTGACTGTATTACGCCAGTCGCTTGTGATTCACACTGATCTCATTCTTTTCTCTTGAGGACGCTATTACAACTTTCACAAGTGAAGCTGTGGTATTAAGTAATAGCGAGGCTGTTACTTAATACTTGTTACAGCAGCTGCAAAACTAAGTGACCAGGGAAAAAATAAAAAGACAAAATTACATTGCTGATTTTGACTTTGTTTTGCGTCCATGGCTACGTGTTGCTGTTTGTCACCTAGCGTTCACTACTAAAACAAAATTTGTTAGAATAATGAGTCATAGGGAGGAAAATCAAGACCATCTGGTATTTCATTGTTATCGATATCCAATACATTCCCACGTTTTCTTATCTTATTTTCATTTCTTTCCTCCGGCCCTTGAAATGAATAGCATTGGACTCACTCCCATTGCTTGTCAACCTCAAACCTTATCATTTTGGATTTTCTTTTTTTAACCTGTTGTCCTCGGCCACTGTGTTAAACACCAAAAAAAATTCCCCTAAATGATATTTTTTTAACTTTAAATTTTATGACTTTTCCTAGATTGGCCCCAACAGTAGAAAAAGTACAAAAAACAAGTACAAAAAAAATTACAAAGGTGGTCTTTGGGTCAAAATGGCAAAAATAACAGGCAAATAGAGTTGAAATCAAGGTCACAGAGTTATTTACACACCACAGAATGTTACAATGTTTTAGGTGTGTCTCAGATCAATCAGTAGAAGAAGTAAACAAGACAAATCAGGTGGTCTTATCATGGATTGCTGTGCTTGGATTGCTAATCAGTAGCAGACATAAACAAGACAAGATAGGTGGTGTTCTCTTTTTTGTGGATTCCAAGGGGTTATAAAGGTGCTGCAGATGACAGGACCCCGAATTCTCTCTGTGCTGACGCCATGAGGGTGCCTTATGACGTTGAAGAAGCTCTAGAGGTGATTTTTTCTGATGTCCAGCAAGACAACTCTGATTCAGGAGAGGAAGTGGAGGATGTATCAGAAGAAGAAGATGGGAAAGAATATAACCCAGAGCATGATAAATCATCTTATGAACTTGGACAGAAGATCACCATGGTTGGTACAGTTCGAAAGAACAGAGCTCCTACCTGAGCTCCTACCAGCACTGCTTTCATCAAAGGAGAGAGAGGTCTTCTCATCAAAGTTCGCCTTCATGGCCATGACCACTGTAGTTTCTTACCCCTCAAAGAAAAACAAGAATGTAGTTCTTATGAGCACACTGAACAAAGACAGTGACATCAGTGATTGTGAAAACAGGAAGCCAGTCATCATCCTAGACTACAACTGCAACAAAGGAGGTGTGGACAATCTAGACCAATAAAATAGATTTTTATTGGTCAGCCATGTTTGCATTTCCACCAGACTAGAGGAAGAAGTCACGTAGTTAATTGATTTCTGTTTCTGTGACAGAGAAACTTTCTGCTCTCATGTTACTTAACATTACTTTAGATGTGTCATCTCTCCATCCATGTATACAATCTGTTACCAGTGAACCTACTCTCTACATATTAAATAATTATCTGATAACAATTCACTCTAGCCAGACGAATACCTCATTAGTTCAATTCAATTCAATTTTATTTTATTTATAGCCCAACATCACACAGTTGCCTCACTGGGCTTCACAAAATTCAGTCAGTGACCCAAACATCCCCCGTCCTTAGACTCTCCTTCACAGCAAGGAAAAACACAGAAACCCAGTGGGAGAAAGGAGAAACTTCAGGGAGAACCACAGTGAAGGAGAGATCCACTCCCATGGACGGACAGGCTATAGATGGACCAGGACTGACAGACATGCATCTGATGATGATTTATCAGTATGTGAGATGTAAAAATGATTCAGTCTGTAGAGAGTCAGGAGGGCCTTGATGAGTCGCATCAGGAGTGGTCATCATTGGGCCTCATGTGGCTGAACTGAAGCAGTAGCCACTCCCAGTAATAAATGTGTAGTGGACGTCATGCAGGATCACAGCAGCAGCCATGATCCATGAGAACCTGCTGGACGATAGAGCACAGAAACTCCGGGGAGTTTCATTAGTAACATTCATCTGTGGACATGTAAGTCCACAGATGGAGATAGAGAGAGCGAGAGAGAGTGAGAGAGAGAGCGAGAGAGAGAGAGAGAGAGAGAGAGAGAGAGAGAGAGAGAGAGAGAGAGAGAGGAGTCCCCCAGCAGTCTAATCCTATAGCAGCATAACTAAGGGATGACCAGAGCCAGCCCTAGCTATAAGCTTTATCAAAAAGGAAAGTCTTGAGTCTACTCTTAAAAGTGATAACCGTGTCTGCCTCCCGAACCCAGAATGGTAGTTTGTTCCACAGAAGAGGAGCTTGATAGCTGAAGGCTCTGGCTCCCATTCTACTTTTGGAGACAATAGGAACCACAAGGAGCCCAGCATCCTGAGAGCGCAGTGTTCTAAAGGGGTAGTAAGGTGTTATGAGCTCTTTTATATATGATGGTGCCTGACCATGGAGAGTTTTAAATGTAAGGAGAAGAATCTTAAATTCTATTCTCAATTTTATAGGCAGCCAATGTAAGGAGGCCAGAGTGAGAGAGATGTGATCTCTAATCTTGGTTCCTGTCAGAACTTGTGCAGCAGCATTCTGAATTAGCTGCAGAGTCCTGAGAGACTTATTGGAGCAGCCTGATAACAAAGAGTTACAATAGTCCAGCCTGGAAGTGACAAATGCGCTGCATCCGCTTGAGAGACAATTTGTCTATTTTAGTGATATTACGTAAGTGGAAGAATGCAGTCCTCGAAATGTGTTTTATGTGGGCATTAAAGAACAGATCCTCATCAAAAACAACTCCAAGATTCTTTACAGTGGAGCTGGAGGCCAGGGTAATCCCATCTAAAGTAACTAATTCTCTAGAAAGAGAGTTTCTGAGGTGTTTGGGTCCAATTACAAGAACCTCAGTTTTGTCTGAGTTTATCATCAAAAAGTTGTAGGTCATCCAACTTTTTATATCCTTAAGGCATGTTTGGAGTTTAGTTAGCTGGTTGGTTTCATCAGGCTTGATTGATAAATATAATTGGGTGTCATCAGTATAACAATGAAAATTAATGGAGTGATTCCTAATAATGTTCCCTAAAGGAAGCATATATAAACTAAATAGAAGTGGTCCAAGTACAGAACCTTGTGGGACTCCATGGCAAACTTTGGTATGCGTGGAGGATTCATCATTGATGTGAAAGAATTGAGATCAATCTAAAAAATATGACTTAAACCAGCTTAGGGCGGTTCCTTTGATGCTAATTTGATGTTCCAGTCTCTGTAAAAGAATTTGATGGTCAATGGTGTCAAATGGGGTGACACGGTGGCGCAGGGGTTAGCGCTGTTGCCTCACAGCAAGAAGGTCGCAGGTTCAAGACCTCCTTGGTCCGGGGTCTGGGACCTTTCTGTGTGGAGTTTGCATGTTCTCCCCGTGTCTGCGTGGGTTTTCACCAGGTACTCCGGCTTCCTCCCACAGTCCAAAAACATGCTGAGGTTAATTGGAGACTCTAAATTGCCCGTAGGTGTGAATGGTGTGTGTGCCCCACGATTGGCTGGCGACCATCTGGGGTGTATCCCTGCCTCTCGCCGTAACGCGCTGGGATAGGCTCCAGCAGACCCCTGCGACCCTAATGAGGAATAAGCAGGTATAGAAAATGACTGACTGACTGGTGTCAAATGCAGCACTAAGATCTAACAGGACAAGTACAGAGATAAATCCTTTGTCAGATGCCATTAGAAGGTCATTTGTAACATTGACTAATGCGGTCTCTGTGCTATGATGCACTCTAAATCCTGATTGAAAATCCTCAAATAGACTATTGTTATAGAGAAAGTCACACAGCTGATTGGCTACAACTTTCTCAAGTATCTTAGGCAGAAAGGGAAGGTTTGATATCGGTCTGTAGTTGGCTAAGGCCTTTGGGTCTAGTGTGGGCTTTTTAAGAAGAGGTCTAATTACAGCTACCTTAAAGGACTGAGGAACATAACCTGACAATAAAGACAGATTAATCATATCCAATAAAGAATGATTAACTATAGAGGTAACACATCTTTGAGCAGCCTGGTTGGGATGGGGTCTAAAAGACAGGTTGACGGCTTAGCTGCAGAAATGATTAAACTTAATTGATGAAGGTCGATGGGAGTAAAAAAGTCTAAATACATGTTAGGATTTACAGCTGTTTCCAAACTTGCTGTATCACTATACAGATCAATACCTGTTGAGGGTAGGAGGTGATGGATTTTGTCTCTAATGGTTATAATTTTGTCATTAAAGAAGCTCATGAAGTCATTGCTACTTAGATCTAGGGGAATAGATGGTTCTGTAGAGCTGTGGTTCTCTGTTAGTCTGGCTACAGTGCTGAAGAGAAACCTGGGGTTGTTCTTATTCTCCTCTATTAATGAAGAGTAGTAGGCTGCTCTGGCATTATGGAGAGCCTTCCTGTATATTTTGAGATTATATTGCCAGACTAGACGAGATTCTTCTAGTTTAGTGGCACACCATTTGCGTTCAGATTTACTCGTCTCTTGCTTTAATTTACTTTGTTTAATTGTCCTCTTTTTCAGAGGAGCAATAGAGTTGAGAGTTGTCTGTAATGAGCCTGTAATATTATAAACAAAATTATCTATTTGTAAGGTGTTAAAAGAAGCAGACAAATCCTCTGTTATAGTTAGACATGATATTGAATTCAATGCTGAAGGAATAATTTCCTTAAATTTGTCATAGTTCAGTCATCTTTGAAGTCATCTTCTACATCCAGCTGAGGCACAGGAGGCTTCTGAGAATCTGTTCCAAGGGTGAATCAGTGGAAAACTCCTTTATCTAGTTATTAAAGGACACAGCAACTGCTAACATTGGGGATTCAGTTTATTTTCTTGGGCTCTAAAGCAACAGTTCCTGATCTGATCAAAAAAAAGTTTGTTCTTGGATCGTTTGACTCAGCATAGCACATGGTGAGTCAAAAGGAGCAAATATAATCACAGTTTAATGAGAGTTCAGCTTATGTTGTCATTAACCACTCATTTCCATGGGGAATTTTAGCAGCGTAAAACCACTTGCTATGATAAAAATCTGGGTGGTGAATATTGATATTGACTTCAGCACAAGACAAGGGGAGACACAGACTATAAATACACAAAATTGGAAACAGGTGGACACAATCAGGAATCAGGGAAGACGATCACACTGGTGACACATGAGGATGGGCAAGTGACCTGAAACGAGCAGAGAGTTAGACTTTCAAAATAAAACAGGAAATGTACGTGACGAAAACCAAGACAAGACAACCTCACCGCTTTGACACCACCATTCATTTTAATGGAAGTTGCTCGCCTGGTGCATATGCCTAAAAAGTTCCTAATTTCCGGGTTTATTTCCGAGTTATGTACCCATAGAGACTGAGCAATAGAGTCAACCCCCCATGATGCTTCATTAATTTTGTTTATTTTAATACATTTTAATGAGGTTCTGCAGATAATTGCAATTCTTCAGCACTATTGCATTATGGATTAAATCTACCGCTGGAGTGACCATTGTTGTTGATTCGCTCCCTGGGTCTTCTGAGGGTCAACATCTTGAGTTTATGTCAGGTTTTAAACTGAAATGACCCTCATGGTGGCAGCTGGGATTCCCCTGATGTCACATGCAGATTGGGAAGTGATCAGGATTTCATAATTGTGTTTCTACCGCATAATGTATTGTTGTTCTTTATTTTAATGCTATTTTCATTCTTTTAGTGAAACCCTTTACAGGGTAATTTCAGTTTGAGCATCTCAGCCTTTGTCGTTTTGTAGCTTGTATTTAGGTATTTTGTTAAAAATGAAAATGATAACTTCTTCCATTTCATTTTTCAACCAAATATAGATTATAATTGGACATCTCTGTAACTTTTCGACCAAAAAACACAACTCTTCACCTTTCACTTTTTAACTTTAACACATTTTAATGTCTTTTCAACGTGGTTGTGATAGGTGGGAAACAGGATTTACGGTACAATATCAATTCATTTAAAGAAGTAGCACAAAATACAAAATGCACCTGAAGTCTTCCTGTAACAATGCAGCAGCTTTTATTATTGAAAGTCTCTTTATACTTCTTTGCCAGCAGCTGGCGCCTTTTCCCTTTGAAAGCAGTTCTCTTCTCAACTGGAGGAGTGAAGTTGAGAACATCTGTTTGTGGAGGTGGAATTCTGTCAGGCCTGTATTGCAGTCACTGAGTATGGGTAAATAGTGTAGTAACTGAAGAATAATTCTCACTGTTAGTATTTCAGACCTGTGAGCTCCACAGAAACAACACATCTAACAAGTAAATCTGCCTCCAGCATTTTCAAAAGGTTTGTGATTATTAAATAAATGTAAAGTGTATCCAGGGTGTGGGCATCATTTTAGAAGTGAGGGGGACAGATATTTATTGAGTGATTTATCATCCTCTCACATTCAATTGCACGAGTCCTTTGCAGCTAAAGAGCCACACAAACATAAACAGCAAAGCACCAGGAAAATGACTTTACCTCTTTAACAATGATTTATTATCAAATTCAAAATCTGATCGCTAAAGCTGTCAAACTCTGGTTGATATTTACAGTACCGAGTGAATAACCAGATAATTAAGCAGCAAATGAAAACACTGAATTCTGTAAAACACTGTTCCTGTTTGAAATCGTCAGCACCAAAACGGGAGTGAAAAGGTATGAATTGATTGCATATTCATGTTTAGTTATAGATATACAACAAAGCTATTGGTTGGAGTCACATAGCCACTCCTATTTCTAATTATTTTTATTTTAAATTTTTTCTATCTTTGCCAGATACCATTTTTCTATCATATACCAACCTTTAAAACTCAGTTCTAAAGATTGCAAAAAGTAGAAATCAACATTTTGAAATATAACTAGGAATACAGTTAGAATTTAACCAAAAATCCCTTTTATTCTATCAATATGTTCTCTCAGCCAGAGAGACACTATAAGGACTTTCCTCCTCACCTGCTGTGAAGACGCTCTGCAACCATTCCTGCTGCTGCTGCTGCCTCATTCCCACTTTACCTTCCGCACCCTGCATCTCTCTATGGTGTAAAGATTTAGAATATGTGTAAAAAAACAGTGAGCACATGTTCTGTGCAGAAATTAAGTAGTGGGTTTATAACCAGTGTTGGGAGTAACAGTAATAAATTACTGTAATGCATAGATTTTTGCTGTAACACAGTAACGTAAGACATTACAGATAGATGCCAGATGTCTCATCCGTGCTGCTGGATAATGGAGTCAAACTTTCACACTGGCGGCCATCTTGCCACAGGCAGCTCGCTCACCCATAACAATGTATTTTAATGGTACATCACCAAAACAATTTTCAACTTATTTTCAAATGATTTAGTTTGTTATAAACATCATAAATTGATTTATGACACTGCAAACCTATAGTTTTTTAAGTATATATATATTATATAGTTATATAAATATAGCCACATTGATAACATTTGTAACCGTGTGTAAACCTGTCAAGTTTTTAGCAAGATCAGAGTATTTGACTTTATTCAGATCACTCACCTACGTTGCCTGTGGCAAGATGGCCACCAGGTGAGGGCATTCCAGTCTGTGCCATAAGACATCTAGTGTTTATTATCTATATCCATGGATTTAGTCTTTCTTATGTATATCTACACTACCGTTCAAAAATTTTAGAACACACGTTTTTCCATTTTTATTGAAATTTAAGCAGACTGCTATATATATTTCACTGCATGTATGACAAGAGCAGGTATAAATATGGTCCCATGTTTCAAAAACTCTTAATCCACAAACATAATAATGAGCTGTTCCTGTCTGTGTTCTGTCTCCTCCCCTCTGTGCTCCTCACGTTGTCTGTGTTTTCCCCTGAGTTCTTTAGGCACAGTGGTGGAGTCCTGGCACTCCCGTTTCCACTCAGCTCATTACCCACTGTATAAACCTCCTGCTCTTTATCCACGCAATACTAGATAGTCTGCCTTACCTCATGGTAACAGTCGGCCAGTTCGACTTCGGTGACAGCCAAACTTCTCGTAGCTTCTTTGTGTACCTCTCTTGCCTCTGCCTGCCCCACTCAGCGCCTCCCGTGCTCAATTCCTGCTCTATTTCCTGCTGCATTCCACACACTGGACCCAGACTCACCCCCTGCTCCTGTTTCCTAACCATTAAACCACTGTTCACCTTTCAATTGTGTGTTTGTATCTCAGTGTCTGCTACTTTTATACAAATTGTGATACACTTGGTAACCTAATGTTCCAGTTTTTTTTTCTTTTTTTTCTTTTAGGCTTTGTATATTCCATATAACAGAAATGTGAACTGTGCAGTTTAATGTGTTTGTACTCTGTATTCTGGAGTGACTGAACATCAAGGAGTGTGAGGTTTATTTTGCAATCAAACTTTAAAAATCAGACCTGAAGTCATGAAGCCTTGAATCTGACCTGCCTGCTGGTTCACTGTGACTCCTGCAGTGCAACATGTTCCTTCAGTGAACTTCTCTGAACACGTAGCAGTGAATCAGAGTCTCGCCCCAGCTTATCAGCGGGCGACACAAGTGTCCAGGTAACATTCCTGTTGCATTCCAGCCTGTCGAGTCTGACACACTATGCACATGCAGTATCTAATCCAATGGAGGCAAACTTAATGAAGCTCCATAAGGAAAAGAACACTACTCACTCACTATCTCCTTTGCAAGTGTTTTATGGTTTATATATTCATTTATTTTGCAATGAAATTGTATGAAAAAATCCAGTTGGAGGGACATCACTACAAAGCTCCATGCTGGAGGGATCAGTGAAATTATGGTCTCTGTTCTTCTGATATAGGCCAGGAACGTGGGAAATGGGGTTACGTGTCCAAAATACCAAACTATCCCTTTAAGCCACCTCGCCCCACTCAGTTCAAAACATTATTAATATTAATATATCACATTAGAATTAATATAATCCCTTTTTGTGAAAAGTTTTCTCACCTACTCGACTAGCTTTAGTCATGCTGACAGACTCAAAACTAAATCCAGTCAGTGATAAAAGGCTGTTTGCAAAGAAAGTGGTGACAGCTGACGTTAAACACGGGGACATGACTGAACAGCTCAGGATTTACTAAACGACGCCTTCCTGCACTTCTCTTCTAACGAGGTGAAATTAAGTCGGATTAAAACGTTTATTAAGCCCCATGACCCTGTCGGATAATCCCTTGAAAGTGACCCAAACATTCTTTTCCAGACCAAATGAAACCACCTTATTGGTCTGCACCAGTGAATCCACACACACACACACACACACACACACACACACACACACACACACACACACACACACACACACACACACACACACACACACACACACACACACACACACACACACACACACTAAACCGGTCTTACAGTTTGACAGCAGGCTTTTTTTTTCTCCCTGCCTTCATTGCGAGATTTTAACTTCAAGAAACATTTGCTCCATCTGACAGTCGATCTGACATGCTTCTCACGCACGTAAAGCCACAGGTTCTATAAGAGCTGCAGTGACTCCAGGATCCTGGTCTACGGTGAAGACGGATCTACAGACGCAGCATGGGTAAGTCTCTATTGATTTACTGCCAACGCTCCCTGTAAATCAGCTTCTCTGATGACACAACAAACCCTTTATGTACAAACTGTACCAGCCTTCTTGTGGTTTTACTTTGTTTGCTCAAAGAATCACAAAGATCTTTGTGTTATTGCTTTATATTTACTTTCTTTTGTTTAAGGCCAATCTGTGTTTAACCCACAGGGCTGTAAAAACTGTATATTTCTATCAGAGACAATGACCTATACTTACTTAAAAACTAAAGCATCTGTATATATTGCACATCTTTGTATTTATTCATATTATCATATTTTTTTCATATATTTTGTTTATATTATCCTATTTAGGTCCATAACTTATTCCAAACTACACTGTACTATATTGTATCATACTGTAAATACTATATGTCTAGCACTTTGCTGCTCCTTGCATTTCTGATTAGATGCTAAACCACATTTCGTTACCCTGTATTTATACATGTGTAATGTGTAAATCTGATCTAAAAAACATATACTGTAAAACCTGCAAAATGTTCCATTGTGCCTAATCAATACTTTGTTATAGACTCTTGTATAATTACAATAGTAAAGGTTATGGGTTTTATATCAGGTCAACTTACTGTTTCAGCAAATTGAAGCCTGAGTTCAGTCTAGTAATTTAAATGAGTTTAATAAGTTGACACACTATCATCTTATTAAAGGTGTGTGTGTGTGTGTGTGTGTGTGTGTGTGTGTGTGTGTGTGTGTGTGTGTGTGTGTGTGTGTGTGTTTGTGTGTGTGTGTGTGTGTGTGTGTGTGTGTGTCAGCTCAGAAGACGGCTCTTATCGTGTACGCCCACCAGGCGCCCGGCTCATTCAATGCGGCGGTTCGAGATGTAGCAGCAGAGGAGCTGAAGGAGCAGGGCTACAGGGTCATCGTGTCTGACCTGTACGCCATGAACTTCAGAGCCAACGCCACACAGGACGACATCATCGGTGACAGGCTTAACACTTCTAAAACCTGTCCTCAGCCCCTCAACACTGTACTAATAACTGTCTTTCTAGATTTGTTCTTGTTTGCTCCTTTTACACCCAACACTTTTTCATGTATAATTTACTTAATTGACCCACACTCAAAATAAGAAGACATAATCACTGGTTGCAGTTTATTTTGCAACTATCCTGCTTAATTACAACAGTTTTTGATTCCATATTCCATAACATATCAATTAAGGCATCATCTCAATACTTCTTCTCCATATGTTCAGTGAACAAAACAATTGGTAAAAGATCATTCATGTTTAAAGCTCCATCAGATTGGATTAATCTGCCTTTAAATGTTAGTTCATTGACTTCTTTTCATAGCTTTAAATGTGCTTTGTCTTTTTATTTTTAGTTAAAGTGCATGTCTCTTGTTATTTGTGTTTGTTTTAGCTCATTTAGGATCGCATTGAAAATGAGAGGATTCATCTCAAGGAATTCACCTACTCAATAAATGTTTTGAATGAACTTTGGATACACACTTGTAGCTAGATCAGAAATACATACAAATAAATAATACAAGAAAATAAAAGACTCTCACCAGATTTATTTATGTTGTATCCAGGTGACCTGAAGAACCCAAAGCTTTTCCAGTATGGAGAGGAGACGATGCACGCCTGGATGGAGGGCCGCCTCAGTGACGATATCGTAGCTGAGCAGCGCAAGGTAGAAGAGGCCGAACTCATCATTTTCCAGGTCAGAGGTCATTCATATCTCTTGTTTGTTGGTTGTTATACTACCGTTCAAAAGTTTGAGGTCACAGAGACAATTTTGTGTTATGAAAAGTCACACTTTTATTTACCACCTAAGATGATTGCACAAGGCAAGGGCGATTTTAGCATCTCGTCTTTAGGGATGCTCTGCCCCCAGTGCTCACAGGGGCACATTATATTTCACTAAATGAGGCAAACTAGTACATTTGTAAATGTTGGAGCTGTATTCGTTTTACTTTTAGTAGTGTTTTCCCTACAATTTTGACCTTCATTTCAAAAGGCTGTGGCTTTAAATTCATACTTTCTAATCTTGTGAATATTCAGCGCCACCGCCGGGGTGCTGCCTAGCCGATACAGAAATTATTAGCGGCTAACAACTAGAGCAAAAAGCAGAACTCTAGACAACTCTAGCAGCAAGCAGTCGCGTGAACATGCTATCCGATTAGAAAAGATGTAGCTGATGTGTGAGCTGGTCACAAGCCTCGTTTTGAAGCACGGATGCCAGACACAGAGTTGCCAGATTGGCCTGTCGCAGCAGAGGATTGTGCAGGGGCAGAGAGACATAACCGCACAGTTGAACTAATTTTCGAAATTTTTCGCATAATATTATATTTTTAAAAAATGCTGAGCTTGGGGGTGCCGAGCTAATTCATGGTGGTGACGAAGCACTACTAAAAATAGCCTAAACTTGCCCTGGCACAAGGGTTTTCTAATCATCCATTAACCTTCTGATGCAATGAGCAAACACATTGATCCATTAGAACACTGGAGTGATAGTTGCTGGAAATGGACCTCTATACACCTATGTAGATATTGGACCAAAAACCAGACATTTGCACCTAGAATAGCCATTTACCACATTAGCAATGTATAGAGTGTATTTCTGATTAGTTTACAGTTATCTTCATTGAAAAAATGTGCTTTTCTTTCAAAAGTAAGGACGTTTCTAAGTGACTCCAAACTTTTGAACGGTAGTGTATATGATGTGCTGACCAAGCGGCACCTACCATGGCAGAATTTACTCCAGTAATTTTGAAAATAACATACTAAAGACATTACTCTTGGTCTGCCTCTTTCTGCAGTTTCCTTTGTACTGGTTCAGTGTGCCGGCCATCCTGAAGGGCTGGATGGACAGAGTTCTAACACAAGGCTTCGCTTTCTCCCTGGAAAGGATGTACAACAACGGCATTTTCAAGGTCTGTCATAGGGAGACAAAAATCTGCTGAACTAACACAGACAAAATTATGATAATGACAAAATTGAATTGTCTTAATTGTCATTATAACAGAAGACTGCATAACAAAATTATTTTAGTTACATCCTGTCTAAGAGAAACACAAAAGACATAACAATACAGCGGTTACAGGATCAGGAGAACTTCGGCAGCACTGTTTATTAGACAAGAAAGGGGCAGCCTGCATAAACATCCAGAAGAAAAAGATAGGCGGCCTTCCAAGGCCAAGGATAGGGTGATTGTTTTGGGTCAAGCTGACACTGCAATTTTCATCAGCTTTCATGTCTCTGCGGTTCTCTCACATTCCGAAATGATCCAAATGTTAGATGTGAGAACAATGATCCAACTTCTCTAAGTTGCATCCATCTCACGTACAAGTCCAATCAGTTCACAGACTGATTCCAGTAACGCATGCGTCTGAGTGTTGGAAGCACGGCTCGAACCTTCCAGAACCGGGAATGCCGACAGTATCGTCTGGTTTTGTCCCTGGACGGCCGGTAGCTTATCCAGCGCTGGGAGTGCTGCCAGTATCTGCAGGGCTTGACCCTCGACGACCGGCAGCTTGTCCAGAACTCGAAGAGCCGTCAGCATCGTCAGGGCATGTCCCATAAGAGCTGACTTTGGGATAAAGCAGGAATCCACCAACGCCAATCAGCAGAAATCCTACTATCATAAATCCAGTTATGTAGGCGTCTTCGGCGTCCTCCACGGAAAGAATGGACAGACACATCACTCTCCATGTGCCCATGGAGTCCATGGTGTATCCGGCAGCAAACGTTCCTTCGGGGCACGAGGGCTTCCCTTTGCCCGATTTCTGTGTAGAGAAAATTTGATCGATAGGGTTTTTTTCGGAGAGAAATACAGAGAGAGGCTCCGAGACATGTAACACAGACAGCACAAGACACAGAGCAAAGCAGGGGAGATAAGGCAGGAGGGAGCTAGAGAAAAGGCGTCCGCCTTTGTTGAGAGCCAAGAAGATGATTTCAATCATCATCACAGACAAACTATCACTCATGAATTATAAGCAACATCTCCCACAGACATGCAGTTATTGTATCTTCCTCACAGATCAGCACCTATAAAAGCACTTATGTGTTACTGTTTGCTCTCATCATACTGCTCAATAACTGTATTTTTGTGTTTCTCTAAAGAAAAAGAAGGCAATGTTGTCCTTCACGACTGGAGCAACACAGACTATGTGCCGCTCTGATGGCATCAATGGAGACATCAACATCATACTGTGGCCTCTACAGGTGAGTATGGCCTGTTATATCAGAATTAAATTGTTATTCAATTATCGGTGGTGGATGTAATCCTGCCTCTCTTATTTATTTATTTTTTTTGTCACTCATTTTTTTTTTCCAGAACGGCACACTGCACTTCTGTGGATTTCAGGTTCTGGCTCCTCAGATATTCTGGAGTCCAGCTCACTGTCCCGCTGCGGTGCGAACCACCATGCTGGAAGGTTGGCAAGCCCGACTAAAAGGACTGTTGGACGAAAAGTGTTTGGCCTTCGCCGCCTGTGAAATGTTTGACCTCAGCTTTCAAGGGGGGTTCATGCTGAGGCCCAAAGTGAGGGAGGAGCAGGAGTCGCAGCCCTACGGCATCACCACAGGACACCACTTAGGGAAGCCGCTGCCGCCTGACAACCAAACCAGAGCTCAACCCCCAGAGGAAAATAGTGTGAAACCGTCCTGCAGGAACTAGAAGCTGTACTTCACTCAACAACATGCCTTTAAACTATCCATATACTGTATGTGACAAGATCACTTTAATACCAAAATGTGTGATTTAATAAATACTCTGTTTACTGCAGTTTGTTTGAAAAGCACATATCTGCAACTTTTTATTTAGTTATTTCTTTTTCTCTGTACAAACAACATTTATTGCTGCTCTTTCTGTCCCATGTTAATCATCATGATGTTCTCTCCTCTTTCCACTGTTGACGTTCTCAACAGCGGTTTCCTTCCTTTTACTGAAGGACGTCAAAGGAATGTTTCTCTGAGGTCATTGAAATCCAGTCAGGATGCCAGGTGCAGCCCTGATTTATGCCATCACAAACAGTTTTAACATAATCCTGGTCCATTGTTCAACTTATTTAGTAATAACTGTATGATTCATTATTATTATTACATCAAAAATACATCAAGTTACAAAGACATTAAAAACATTGACAATAACACAAAATAAAAAAAACAACCGTCAGCTAAAATAAAAATAAAGAAAATTCCTACTACATTGAATCAGAAAAAAGGTAAATAATGCCAATACGAATACATACCTATAATCTACACAAAAGAAAGTGTAGCGTTAATACAGGGTACATGTAAGTTAATACATAAAAAAATATATGGAGTCTATAAAGGTCTCAAAGTCAGCCCAGCAATCAGACTAACATTCATAATTAATGGAGTAGAAAGATAAATCAATGTTATGCAGGGGTGGAGAAACTACTGAAGTTCAGTATTTAAGTAAAAGTACCAATACTCTACAAATATTTACTCAAGTAAAGATAAAAGGGCTACATCAAGAGCCTTACTTAAGTAAAAGTACTAACTAGTACTCCTGCAATGGCTGTGTTAGTGTCTGGGCTGTACCATTATGGTAAAGAATGTATTTTCCATTTTCTTTTACTTTCTCATCTTTGTCCCACTTATGCCTCTGCCAATGTCACTGCTCAGTGCTCACAAGCAATATATGTGTATTGAAAAGATTGGTGTCGATATTGTGTGTGTTCTCTGCAATACGACAGGTACACTTACTTAAAATTCATTCTTCAATCGCTTGGAACTCAAATAATTTATCCAAATACAGCCATGGCTTGCTTGAACAGGAAGGCCCAGGCTCATGCTCTGTCTCTGTGTCTATTGTTGAACGTTAGACTGACTAGAATGTAAAAGACTGATTATTCATGCAACAACTTCCATCTTGCTATCCAGCTTTGAATGGGCTTGTCCTGAACAGCAGGTACCTGATACCTACCTACTTGTTGGAAGCTGCCAACAACAGCACAAAGCAATCAGGAGGCAATTTTTCATGCAAGATTTTGATGAAAAGAACCTAAACATCTAAACTATTTACTTGCATAGTAGTAAATTTTGGTAAAATCTGGAAAACCCTATACTATGTAAAATAATAAACAAAATAAATATTGAAGGAAAAATATTTTTACTTATGTTGTGCCCACAAAGGAACAGAGCATTAACAAACACGGTTAAACAGACTGTTGAACTTTGTTAATGTGATGAGATCATAGGCTACAGTTCACCGTGTTTTAGGATTGTAAGAAGGTTTAGTTTGATTTTGAGCCCCACATGGCCTGGACTACATAGAACAGCCACCACGGCAGCCATCTTTGTAGTCCCCCCCCCCCCCCCCCCCCCCCCCCACAGATACACACACACACACACACACACAGCATCCATCCAGGCACATTCACATGTACATAGATACATTTAGTTTAGATTGTTTATTGTGTGTTTTTACTTTTGTATTTTTATGAATAAATGCTTTTGAGTCAAACATTCTGCCTCTTTAATGTCGTACAATAATGAATTCTGCCAACCTCTACTTTAGAACTCAGAATCCTTCAACTATTAATAGCTATTAATATGATGACCCTGGTTTCTATTATTAAGTTAATTGTTAATCAGATGTCCAAATTAATAGTTTATTACAATTCATGAGACTGAATCAGAGAATTGACTGTCTTTTCCTCTCAACCGAGAGGTGGTGCCCCGAAATTCTAAAACTTTTAATGAATACATAATTATTTCCAATAATTATTGATTCTTTCTGATAGTCAATTCCACCTGAAGAATTAGTGCAAGACACAACATTTATGGCTGCTGAGGCTAAATAAATCACACATTTTATTTGGTATCAGCGTAGCCAACATTTTTATCATACTCCACGTGAGACTAAATAAACCACATTTTATTTGGTATCAGCGTGGCACAACACTTATTTTAAATAAAAAACAAAGTTAAGATCTATTATTAATCATTTTACGTGTATTTCACATCCATAAATGTAAATTCCAAAACTCATCACCATCATTTAAATGATTTGTTATTGAAAGATATCTCTACTTTAAATCTATTAAACTAGATTAAATATCTACTCTATTTACTCTAAAACGTTTAATCAATAATAAACTATTACAATTATTAATTATTTTTGTAAGACTAAACCATGTTTTTTTATGTTTTTTCTATATATACAATTTTGTAAAAATTGTATATACAGATGTATATTTCTTTGTTATCTAATATGTTTATTATACATTTATTGTATGTTTTGTATTGTTGTATACCTACTGTATGTGAACTCGACTGCCTGAAGAGTTTGTACAATTTAAATTGCATTAAAAAAAAAGTTTTGACGAAAATTTAATGTATGAAAGAAGTAAGAAAGACGTATTTACATTCCACTAGTGATGTTAGGTGATTAATTGAGCGAGAAAAGCTGAGCACAAGGTGACCCCCCTCCTGTGCGAGGGAGAATGGAACAGTCCTGGAGTGACGTCCACAAAATGTAGTGGAGTAAAAGTAAAACTGGGAATTATTATGTTTAATTGAATAAAATACAAATACAAAAACTGTTATGATTTATATGTATTTATTTCTATTGATATGATTTATTGGGCGAGAAAAGCCGAGCACGAGACGCTTTCACCTCTCTCGCTGTTCCCCCCCCCGCCTTTGCGCGGCAGAATGGAACAGTCCGTGGGTGACGTCACCGCCGGAGCAGCTGAGCAGGCTGTTGTCGAAGGGCAGATTTGTTGTTTGTTGTTTGTTGTTTTGCTGAAGTGTTGAAGCAAAGAGGCCGCAGCACCGCTTCAATTAACCGTCTAAGATAAGTTACCGAGCCAGAGGGACGCCGAGCAGAGACAGAGAAACCCGAAACCAACAGATTCACCTCGAAGTCGTGTTTTATAATCACCCGAATCCAGCGGAAAATAAGACAAGAGCCCGGAAACGGCAAACATGAAATGGATGTTCAAAGAGGATCACTCCTTGGGTAAGGGAGGAGGGAGCCTTTATTTTGACAAGAACGAGTGATTAAAATGTCCCCGCAGGGAAATTATACCGATAAAGGCGTTATTTCTGTCTCCTGGGGTCATTATGTGGAGTTAAAGGTGTAAAGAAAATGCCCCTTTAAACTACGTCGGCCGTGCAGAGTGGCCTGTCCTTTAGGCTTTTGTTCAGGAGGCTTCGCCTTGTAATCGTGATAAATGTTAATTAAAGATGTGCAGATTAGTGTCAACTCGTGTAAAAGTCAATCCGCATTTCTCCAGTCTAAAATAGACCTTCTGGGTTTGTGTTTGTGGACATATCATCGTGACTTTGTTCTTATTTCCGCCCCAGACGACGACCTGCTTTAAGGCTGATCCATGGTGGATATTGACACATTGAGCAGCTAAGCCCCTCCATTCTGCAAAGAGCTGGCTGTTTGCAGCTGGATATTACAGATGTTTTGCCTGTTTATACTTGATAAACCTGATATTGTTCTCCTGCCATAATGTTGAGGCCTAAGAGGCGTCACCAGGAGGGGAAGAAACTTGTGTTGGCTGAACATTCTGAGGCCTGCAGGCTGGTTTTGCATAATGACTTATATTCATGCAAAAGAAATGACTATCATTCATGTCAATAAACCAAATCATTTGCTCATTAAAGTGCCTTATATGACAAATGACATCATAGATTACAAAAGGCAAACAGATGTATTTGATATAGGTAAACCTACGTCCAATAATTAATTATTAGCATAGAATTGACTTCATAATCAAATCCATCCTGAATAAATACAACTATGTATATTTGGTTAATTTTAAAAAATGGGCAGCAGATGAATTGAATATTAAAATATGTGGTAGTCACAGCCGTGTATCAAATGATTATTCGCATTTTTATTTAATCATTTGGCATATGAAATGAAGTTAAGGAATAATAACTTGATGACATGATACAGCCTGATATAAACACAAGTGATGTCTAAAAATGGAGACTTTGACTGTCATCCAAAGCAATACACCCCTTTTATTCATAATGATGTTTAAATACTATCTTAAAACGCCTTGTTAGTTGTTAGATTATTGCAAGAAGAAGAGGCCAACAAATTTGAAATGTTCAACTAATAGTTTCAGCTGGAGTTACAGTGTAGAGGCTGCCTGTACAAATGCAGTAATGAAATAACCTGTTTATTACACAGTTAATGTTTTCTAGAACTTAAAACCTGTTTTTGATTGACAGATGTGGAGGTTTAACCGGTGTGTTTATATCGATCTGTGTCCATCACTGGTCGTCTCTTGCAAAGAGGAAAACGGAAGAACATTTCTGTCGTTACTTCCATCAACCTGAATGACACAGATGTTTGTTTTTGTCCTGCAGAACATCGATGCATAGAATCAGCCAAAATCCGCAACAAGTACCCTGACAGGGTCCCGGTGAGTGTAAATCAGCACCGCTCATTCAAACAAGGCTTCTTTTATGATGCGATGGCTACAGTCGTGTCTGTGCTGTGTCTGTCAGGTGATTGTGGAGAAAGTGTCGGGATCACAGATAGTGGACATCGACAAGAGGAAGTACCTGGTCCCCTCTGACATCACAGTGGCTCAGTTCATGTGGATCATCAGGAAACGCATCCAGCTGCCCTCAGAGAAGGCCATCTTCCTGTTTGTGGACAAGACGGTGCCTCAGTCCAGGTGAGGGGCACAGTCAGAGCGGTCTCTAGTTTTATTAGAAGGAAACGGTAGCTAAGGAACTCCCCTGCTCAACTCAATTGAAGGTGACATCCAAAAAGACAGAGTACACAGAGTGTAATATGCTACAATTTATTATCAGACATGTTACAAAACTAATAAATTACTGTAGTGCATTTTATTTTTTGCTATAACGCAGTAATGTGAGGCATTACAGAAAAACTAGAAGTAAAGTTTTACTCGGTACAAATGTCAGTAATGTCCATTGCAATGCGTTTTTAACATGGATTGAAGTTGTGTTTTTTTGTTTTTCTTCATACAAATTCACTAAAATTACTGCAAGAATACCAGCAGCAAAACATCCAAGTTTTACTTTCCTTTTCCTTTTGGCTCGTCGTGTAGAAAAAGTCACGTAGCATTTCTCCAGATGGACATATGCTCATTACTTTACATTTGTGAAATATAAGGATTTGAAGAACATCATAGTTAAATGCACTTTGTGTACTACACCTAAAGAACTGTCCACTTCCTGAAATAGCAGCAGTAATTTAACATTTACAGAGGTGTCATTGTAACGTGGAGTTAGTAAGGAAGCAAGCGGAGCATGAGAGTGGAGATAAAAGCATGAAACAGACTAAATGAACCTTCTCCTGCTCTGAGATTGTTCAGCATCAAGAGGTTCAGAGACTTGTTGCTGAAGACATGAGACTTTCAACAGTGGAATCAGCAGCTTTTTGAAAACTTGTCAGCAAAATCCTTGACAAAGGTATAGAGCTATATTCAGATCGCCAAATCCATATTTCCAGTTATTTTGGTGAGAGTAACTTAAAAGTGATGCAATAGCAGTGTAATGCCTTACATGTTAAGACACACCCACATGTCAAAGCCTTTCAGCGCTACCTGAATGTAATGAAATACAATAAATTAAGCTTTATTTTCTGTTAACACATGAAACTGAACCAACACCTCCATAGAGAGGGGTGAGTCAGCTGCAACCATTCATTATAATGAAAATAATCATTAGTTGCAGCTCTAGTTTTTTGCACATTTTAGCCAGCCCTGGAGAGATTAGTTTAAATCCAGCACTTTTTTTTCCTCCCTACGCCTGGCCGTTCAGGGAAGTGGGTGTAAGTCTTCAAAACTTCAGATCCTGGAAGTCACAGGACTTGGCAGACACAGCATCCCTCCAAATATTGCATCAAAAAAGGGGGTGGAGAAGCTTCAGAAATCCACTAAACCAGGCCGTGACCTCATCTGACATAACAGACCAATGTCAGGTTAAACAGCAGGATTTTGGAAGTCGCCTGATTTTTATGCCTGTAATTGGCTCTGTAATGATCTGAGCTGATGGCAACACACAATGCCTGCAGGGCCATATACAGCAGTTAAGATTAAACCATTAGCGGAGTCACATTTATGGCTTTTTATCAATGGGGAGCTTCAGTTTTATCTTCACAGTCTCTTTAAAGAGACACTGTCTTCTTTAAACTACATTTTTATGGTTAAGTATCAAACATGCCCCTTTATAATAAAGTAAAAGTTGACACCTGGGAATAATTAACTAGAGAACAACACCCAGGGTGAGCAGCAGTCACACCTACAGACATCCAACATGCAGATAGTCATTACTCACTACTTTCATTTAGTATTTTTAGCACCGTCATGGTGAGCAACAGGCAGCAAAGATTAGAGCATTTGTCAGTAGTGGCCTCTGGAGGTCTCCAGCAGCACATTTGGACTTGGTTTCCTGGAAGGAGCCGTCACCAAGCAACAATTCTGCAGAAATACAGATGGAAATCTAAATTTAATTTTAGTTTTACACTTAAATTTCTGACCTTTAGTTTCTTATCAGGTTTTACTCGTAGGAGTTTATCAATGAATCCCTTATAACATCATAGGACTGGGCAAAGTCACCTTCATCTCACCATTAATTAGGTGAGAAAATACTCTCTAATTATTAGAGAGTATTTTCATTATTAAGTAATCTATTGATTATATTCTCAATAAATTAGTTCCTTAATGATCACAGTGGCATTTAAACATCCCAAAATGTTGTTTTCAACTATTCTGTATAAAAGAGAAAAAAAGAAATCATCAAATTTGAGAAGCTGCAAACAATTTATATGTTTGATTCGTGATTACATAATTACAGATTATATCAAAAATAGTCTGATTAATTTTATCATTTGATCCAATAATAAATTAAACAGTGCTTCTATATGATGAATTGTCAAGTTTAGTAACCCAAAACTTAAGTTTTTAGAAGATTTCAGTTTTTATCTCTCATGTCTGTGATTTTGTTTTTTTTAATGATTTTTAAAACTTAATAAAACAGATTGATGCTGCTTTATTTGTACAGTAGGTTAATGCAGTTTAAAGTGCTGTGCAGGTGACTGACATCTGATAATAAGACATAAATGAAAAGAGTCAAATTATATGAGACTAATGGAAATAAATTATAAAATGATGAAAATATAATTAAAACAAACAAAATAGAGCAGGTACAAACAATAGTCATAAAACATCCTAATTAAAAGCATCACAATGTTGAAGAGGTGTTGTAGAAGTTTTATATTTAGATATAATTCACCTTTAACTGATTATTAGATGTTTATTATAGTTAAAATGTTTTGCTGTAGCTGCAACTAATTATTATTTTTATTATTGATCAATGTGTTGAACTATTATTTTGTAAACAATACATTTTTCAAAGTAGCTGGCATTTAATTTATTCATTGAAAACTCGTCACTTAATCAACTAAAAGTTACAGCTGTAATTTTCTGTATTAGGGTCAATGAAAACTGTCATGTGGGGAAACCATAAAAACTTGGTACCAGATAGTTTAACTCTCTAAAAACATTTTAAAAACACACAAAAACAAGTTTGATATTCTAGGTGGATTATATATTTAAAATGTATCATTCTTTATCAGTTACACCATTTGATATTTCGTGTAAAAAAAAAAAAAAGCCCAAAATTTTGCAAAAAAAATGATACAAATGGACGTTTAAATAACAAGAAACCAACATATAATGTACTTTTATAGAGACCTGGTGAATGCTGAATAAAACTGTATTTTAAAAAGCTTGCCATCGTTTCCTGCCGTGGTTTATTAGCCGCTCTTTTCTCCAAATTGGTGACTGAGTCTACTGTTGATGTGAAAGTTTACACTGAATCATCATCATCATCATCATCATCGTCATGTGTTTCCTCTCTGAACTGCTGCTGAACTCATGAACTCTGCGTGTTTCAGCATCACGATGGGGCAGCTGTACGAGAAGGAGAAGGACGAGGACGGCTTTTTATACGTGGCTTACAGCGGGGAGAACACCTTCGGTTTTTAAAACGGGAAAGAAAGCTGACGATGGTGACCGGCCTTACCTGCGGCGCTGCTCGGCCACACTGACACCCACCCACATCTAATCACAGCCCCGACTCGGCCCCTGGAGAACCCCGTGGGAAGCCCCAGATAGATTCAGTGAAAGCAACAGAAGGATGGACTGAGTGCTCACCTGACTGGATGACCCAAAACGAGTGCACCGGTGTGTTTTGTTCTGGCCAATGTTGCACCAGTTCTTTATAGAGCCCTAGATTAAGTTGTGTATAGTGTATTCGATTTTAATTATTTGTTTTGTTGTTGTGATTTGAGTGTTTTTAGCTTCTTTTTTTTCACCTTTGAAACAATATGCGTGAATGAGATTTGCTTTTAGTTATGCTTTCTTCTTTGAAGACTATATTTAAAAGAATTTTAATTTAATTATTTGAAGGTAAGGTAGCTGGATGACCTAACCAATAAAAATGTTAAAGCTAAACTGCGTTGTTTGCTCTTGTTTGTTCTGTGACCTGTTCTTTTTTTTCAGTCACCTCATTCTAAACACAACATTAATTGGAAATCAGCGGGGAGAATAAATCCAGTATGTTACCTCCTCCCATGTCCAAAATATGTCAATCTGATACTGTAGACGGTTTGATTTATGAGAAACATGTAGTGTATGATCTCTGTATTGTATTTCTGACAGGACGAGGCAAATATCTGCCCTGACACAAACTTTTAAAAAATGGTCACCTGATATTATTAGGATGACTGATATATTATTCAACCATATTAAATATGCAATAAGTAGAGTTTCCAGCTGGTGTGTCCAGTCTGTGGATTTTCAGGACTAGAGCTGCATGCCAAAGCGAAAAACACTCTGTCCTCGTATTAAATCATCAAACAGCACTGAACTCACTAAATAAAACTGATGAACTAGCAAAGCATTTTTTGTTCACTCATCACCATGAAGGATCTGTTTAAAAATCAGTCAGCTGTAGGCAGTAAAACAGTGATAGAAGACTCAGATCCAGGTAGAAATCCCCCATTACAAGTCCTGCATGAACAGTATTACAAAGTTAAAAGTACATGGCATAAGCTTGATGTAGTTAAAAGTATTGCAAACAAACACATTTCTGATTCGGTGAAACAGTAGGTTATGAGAACACTTTTTAAAATGAAACCATGAGAGAGCTGATGATGACTCACACGTGATGTAGTCATGAGGACACTTTTTCTACGAAGTTTCGATCTGACCAATGTGTTTCTAAAAGTAAACGTCAGTAGTTTCGGTGAATGATGACCACACATTGAATTTTACACTTACAAAGACAGAGTAAGACAAAGAATTTCATGGTCAGCTGTAATAAAGTATAAAAAGTAAAGTATTCATTGTGCAGACTGGCTTCTTTAGAGTATTATATTATTATATAGTGTAATTATTTCACGAACAAATATGTGTAAGAAGGTTTTAATGTAATTTGTCATTGTGGGGGGAATTAAGTACTTTTGAGCAGATTAATAGTAGTACTGTACATCATCTTATATAGGCTAAGTGTATTATATGTTCATTAAAATATTAATATTAAAACAGAGCAGACAATTTAAATAATGTTTATTTTAAAAGGTGAAAGTATCTAGAAAATGTGGAGTGTGTAAATTCCATTTTAAGGTAATGGTGCAGCTATGACAACATGTGCACAATATGTATGTATGTATATACATATATTTCTCTCAAAGCTTCAATTAAGTGAGTAGATAAAGTACCGAGTTGATTTATTGAACCCTGACACTTGTGTTAATATTTGGACCCTTCAAGGTTTCCCCCTTATCATTAGTCTCTATATCAAACTGTATTGACATTTGATGTCATTGTAATTCAATCAGTAGCATTGAATGAGAGACCACAGTGAAAAAGTGTGACTTTACATCTGATCGCTAATGAAAGATTATTTTTGTGTAAGTGCTGGCTACACCCCAAGACCAGTTATACTAGAAAAAAATGTTTTACAAAGTTCTAGCTTTTCAAAATGTGATGATTTATTGCTTTTCTTTGCCAAACAGGATGATAAACTTTTCATTTTAATGCAAAAAGATTGAATCCATCATTAGATGTGAATGTATAACTTTAGCTACAAATCCCAAAATATGTGACCCAAAATTCTGTTTAAGACATTTTTTTTCAGAAAAGGGTATTAGAGAGAAAAGGGAACAAGAACCAGAAGAGAACTTTTCTTAGAAGAACGCAGATACGAAGCTTTCTAGTATAAAAGGAGCCCAGATCTCCAGCAGCAGGTCACATCTGCAGATTGAAGACTTTCATCTGGACAGCAGCACATCTGTCTCTGACCATGAAGTTGCTGACGACTCTCGTGCTTCTGGCTCTGATCTGCTTCCTGCACCACGTCTCTGCAGGTCAGTGACTCTGCTGCAGATTTCTCTGCTGCCTGATTCCTCTGATGCCACAATGACTGTATTCAAGAGTCGGTGTGTAACAAGTGTGTATTTGTGTGTGTGTGTGTGTGTGTTCACAGTTCTGCATGCTCCAACACTGGTGAATGAGATGTGCTGTAAAAGCCACAAGAGAACACAGATTCCTCTGAACAAGGTGACACATGTGTCGATGTCGTCAAACACCTGTGACATTCAGGCAGTTGTGTAAGTATACAGATGTAGTTTTTTGGGTTTCATTAGACTGTACAGGATTTAACTGTCTACTACATGTTACTTTAAATGCAATGATTTTACAGTCATCACAGTAATCTGTGTTTCTAACAATGAAAAATATGTTTTGTGTGATTCTTGCAGAGTGAAGACTGTGTCTGGAAAAGCCTTTTGTATTGATCCCGAATGGAAATGGGCAAAGAAGTTGATGAAAAATTTTGCCAAATTTACACCAACAACTGCCACTTCCAACGTCTCTAACCGTGGGAACATGGTGTGAGACTGCTGATCCTATGTATGCCCTTTTTATGTGTAAATTATTGTTAAATTATTGGCTGTTGCAATTGATTTATGGGTAAATTATTTAATTTATTGGCTGCAATTGAACAATTACACAGAAAGGTTTTTAAACAGTTAGAAATTAGCAATAAACTGTACAGTGCATCTGGTGTCTGCACATAATTGTATGTTGCTGCCCTAAAGTGTTTTAAGATATGCGCATATATATATATATATATATATATATATATATATATATATATATATATATATTGTTCTTATGCAAATCTTCCGTCATTATGTAAAGGTTGATGTGAACATCTGTGTTGAGTCTAAAAATAAAACATATTGAGACAGAAGTACGTTGGTCACTGGCTGTTAATTTATTAAAATGATATATTCTGGAAGTGATGAAAGATCGTTGAATTTGGTCAGAAATGCAGAAAAATATGTTCAACAAAAGTTTCTTCGTCGAACATAATGATTAACTAAATATCTCTTAAATGATGACTGTGTATTAAACCTTGTTTTAACACAAACTATAAAAATTACGAACCTGTCCTTCACTGAAGCTTTTACAGTGTTTTCTTTATGTTTTATACTGTAAAATAAAATGATGGTCACACTTTAAAAAGTAGATTATGTACAAAGGGACTAAAAATATATAGAAATCACATACAATACAATATACTGTGCTGCCCCCAAGGATAATTCTGTCTTGGACTCAAATGTTGCCCACATATAAACCACCTCCCTAATAAACAATATGATATATACATCACATTCATATGCTCCTATGATACCTAAAACAGGAGCTGTAGAAATTTTAAAAGAGTTTAAATATTTACATTAAAGAATCAAACAATTCAAAGAGGAAGATTTTAAGTGTTTTTATTGCTCTAAAATGTAGAGATTAATCAAAGTTTACCTGAGCACTATGTAAGGCTTTAGAAAAAGTAGCTTCTCACTCAAAAATATTCCATTACAAGTAACTGAAGTCAAATAACATCACTATAGAATTCTTAATAGAGAATCCTTAAAAAGGATTTACTGTTTTCAGTCAGTCATTTTCTATACCTGCTTGATACTCATTAGGGTCACATGGTCTGCTGGAGCCAATCCCAGGCAGGGATACACCCCAGATGGTCGCCAGCCAATCGTGGGGCACACACACCATTCACTCACACACTCACACCTACGGGCAATTTAGAGTCGCCAATTAACCTCAGCATGTTTTTGGCCGGAGTGCCTGGTGAAAACCCACGCAGACCCAGGTCCCAGACCCAGGTCCAAGGAGGTCGTGAACCTGCGACCTTCTTGCTGTGAGGCAACAGCGCTAACCCCTGCGTCACAGTGTCGCATGGATTTCCTGGTTTAAAACAACAACAAAAAAATCTGTTCCACATTTCTACGTTTCTTTCACTTCTGCAAAATCACATGCATGTTTCATCTGTTTCAACCCCTCTCTCCTTTTAACAAAGATTCTTCCACCGGTATAATTTTGATTGTTGAAGAAGTATTTTCCGATCAATAGGTACATATTATATCATAATTTGATAATAGTTTGTTACTCAAAGTTAAACATCCTGCATTCAAATTCTACATGAGTAAAAGTACATAAGTATTAATACAAACATACTGGATGTATCAAAAAATGGGACTTGCAGAGTGTTAAGAGTGCTCTTTTTATATGTTGTGCACAAGATAATAATTTGTTGACGTGAATATTCTTTTGTATAACAAAACAAAATAAAAAATGTTATAATTTTCATTGGCTTTAGGTTCTGCAATTTAGTTTTTTCTGTAGTTTAATGTAAAAAAACAACCCTAAAAGCAAAGTATCAACTTTAATGAAGTGGAGGGAAAACTCTGCTGCATTCTTAGAATATTGTAGAATGGAGCTGTATAAATTTCCCTGCTTTGTTCACTCTTATAATCAGAAAAGTGATGTTTGTTCTTAGAAAGCGTGTTTCTGTGAAGAGAAAGTGAAAATCAAAGCATCATCTGTGCCTGTGACTGAACTCTAAAGTCATCTGTCGTCTTCTGCAACCACTACTGCTTATTTAGATTTATTTAGATTATAACTATTGCTCTCCCTGCTACTATTACTTTTACTTTACTACTAATACTATGGCTACTATTCTACTACTACTCTGACTACTATAACTGCAGCTGTTACCACCACTAAAGCCAATAACATACTCTAAACCAGAGTTAAACATGTGTGATTGTGACCTCACAACTAGTTTAGTAGCCAGTAATGATCCAGTGTGATGTGGAAACTTGAAGCTTCCAGAGCACAATCACTGAGAACTGACTTCACAATTCAGAACCCTGAGAACAGTCATTGTTGAACTAAGTCATGAGGAAGGAGGGGACTTCATGTGTCCAGCAGGAAAACTTTAAATAGATATTGTCCAAAGCTTTCAGGCACTTTCGATCCTTATCAGTGGGCAACACCTTCAGGAAGGCAACTGTCATTCATTCATTCATTTTCTATACCAGCTGATTCTTCATTAGGGTCACATGGTCTGCTGGAGCCAATCCCAGCTCATTACAGGTGAGAGGCAGGGATACACCCCAGATGGTCTCCAGCCAATCGTGGGGCACACACACCATTCACTCACACACTCACACCTATGGGCAGTTTAGAGTCTCCAATTAACCTCAGCATGTTTTTGGACTGTGGGAGGAAGCTGGAGAACCTGGAGAGAACCCACACAGACACAGGGAGAACATGAAACTCCACACAGAAAGGTCCCAGTCCAAGGAGGTCTTGAACCCGTGACCTTCTTGCGGTGAGGCAACAGCGCTAATGGAAGGCAACTTTTCAGTCCTAAATTTATTCTCAGCATGACAATGAGTCGGAACATCCAGCCACAAGCCTGACTAAAGTCAAACTTGATGCACGACACGACATGTTCACTTCAAATGACATAAACCTAAACCTCACCACAGACAGACACTCTATGAGACTCATTAATTGTGTGGATACAGTTCCAGATGGTGCAATAAAAAAAAGAATAAATACAGTGCAAAAGGTTCTTCACTATAATGCAACACCGTCTGAGAGGCGTCTGATCGTGTTCTGCAGAATAACAACATGCCAGACATTCATGGAGACAGATGTTCAGTAACAAACACAATGATTTTATTTAATCTTAAGTCAGTAATGAATAACTTAACTGGTAGACAATGCAACATGTGACAAGGGGTCGCAGGTAGACTTTGTTTTATCTTAGGAGCCACAGGCAAACAAGGTAGAGAGATCATACATTAGTTTAAAGCTGTGATTACAGCTTTGAACTAATGTATGATCTCAGTATAATATCTGAAAAGCTGTGTTAAGTTATGCTTGTTTTGTTTTTGTTTGTTTTATCTGTCTCATGACTTCCTGTTTTAATTTGACATCTCTCTCCTCTTGTATGGGGTAACTTGCTCCTTCCCTTGGTGTGCTGCCTCTGGTCTGATGGTCTGCCCCGCCCTGTGTGTTTCCATCTGTTTCTCCCTTTCTTCTCTGATCATTCTGTCTTGTCTAGTCCAGTAATCTGTGCCTCGGCTCACCTCCAATCAGGTTTTATATTTCTCTGATATTTTCCCTTTTGAAGTTTTCCTTGAAAGAGTGATTTTTGGTGTTACCCTTTGTTTTACCCTTTGGTTGCTACTTTATGAATAGATTGCCTTTTCATATTTTGTCTCCTGAGTTGTGCAATTGGGTTCAGTCACTGGGGTACAAATCCTAAGAATATAATCTAAAATATTAAGCAGCATTTAAAACCAAGATGTTATTCTCAGTAAGATATTTTTTCAGAATTGCTTTTTCTCTGTAGTGCAGAAATAAGCATTTGGCAAAAAGAAGAAGGAAGCTGACCGGCGACTTCTAAGAATTGTGAAGGAAGGAGACAGACGAAAGCATCACTTTTCTAGTATAAAAGGAGCCCAGATCTCCAGCAGCAGGTCACATCTGCAGATTGAAGACTTTCATCTGGACAGCAGCACATCTGTCTCTGACCATGAAGTTGCTGACGACTCTCGTGCTTCTGGCTCTGATCTGCTTCCTGCACCACGTCTCTGCAGGTCAGTGACTCTGCTGCAGATTTCTCTGCTGCCTGATTCCTCTGATGCCACAATGACTATATTCAAGAGTCGGTGTGTAACAAGTGTGTATTTGTGTGTGTGTGTTCACAGTTCTGCATGCTCCAACACTGGTGAATGAGATGTGCTGTAAAAGCCACAAGAGAACACAGATTCCTTTGAACAAGGTGACACATGTGTCGATGTCGTCAAACACCTGTGACATTCAGGCAGTTGTGTAAGTATACAGATGTAGTTTTTTGGGTTTCATTAGACTGTACAGGATTTAACTGTCTACTACATGTTACTTTAAATGCAATGATTTTACAGTCATCACAGTAATCTGTGTTTCTAACAATGAAAAATATGTTTTGTGTGATTCTTGCAGAGTGAAGACTGTGTCTGGAAAAGCCTTTTGTATTGATCCCGAATGGAAATGGGCAAAGAAGTTGATGAAAAATTTTGCCAAATTTACACCAACAACTGCCACTTCCAACGTCTCTAACCGTGGGAACATGGTGTGAGACTGCTGATCCTATGTATGCCCTTTTTATGTGTAAATTATTGTTAAATTATTGGCTGTTGCAATTGATTCATGGGTAAATTATTTAATTTATTGGCTGCAATTGAACAATTACACAGAAAAGTTTTTAAACAGTTAGAAATTAGCAATAAACTGTACAGTGCATCTGGTGTCTGCACATAATTATATGTTGCTGCCCTAAAGTGTTTTAAGATATGCGCATATATATATATATATATATATATATATATATATATATATATATATATATATATATTGTTCTTATGCAAATCTTCCGTCATTATGTAAAGGTTGATGTGAACATCTGTATTGAGTCTAAAAATAAAACCTATTGAGACAGAAGTACATTGGTCACTGGCTGTTAATTTATTAAAATGATATATTCTGGAAGTGATGAAAGATCGTTGAATTTGGTCAGAAATGCAGAAAAATATGTTCAACAAAAGTTTCTTCGTCGAACATAATGATTAACTAAATATCTCTTAAATGATGACTGTGTATTAAACCTTGTTTTAACACAAACTATAAAAATTACGAACCTGTCCTTCACTGAAGCTTTTACAGTGTTTTCTTTATGTTTTATGCTGTAAAATAAAATGATGGTCACACTTTAAAAAGTAGATTATGTACAAAGGGACTAAAAATATATAGAAATGAACACATACAATACAATATACTGTGCTGCCCCCAAGGATAATTCTGTCTTGGACTCAAATGTTGCCCACATATAAACCACCTCCCTAATAAACAATATGATATATACATCACATTCATATGCTCCTATGATACCTAAAACAGGAGCTGTAGAAATTTTAAAAGAGTTTAAATATTTACATTAAAGAATCAAACAATTCAAAGAGGAAGATTTTAAGTGTTTTTATTGCTCTAAAATGTAGAGATTAATCAAAGTTTACCTGAGCACTATGTAAGGCTTTAGAAAAAGTAGCTTCTCACTCAAAAATATTCCATTACAAGTAACTGAAGTCAAATAACATCACTATAGAATTCTTAATAGAGAATCCTTAAAAAGGATTTACTGTTTTCAGTCAGTCATTTTCTATACCTGCTTGATACTCATTAGGGTCACATGGTCTGCTGGAGCCAATCCCAGGTAGGGATACACCCCAGATGGTCGCCAGCCAATCGTGGGGCACACACACCATTCACTCACACACTCACACCTACGGGCAATTTAGAGTCTCCAATTAACCTCAGCATGTTTTTGGCCGGAGTACCTGGTGAAAACCCACGCAGACCCGGGTCCCAGACCCAGGTCCAAGGAGGTCATGAACCTGCGACCTTCTTGCTGTGAGGCAACAGCGCTAACCCCTGCGTCACAGTGTCGCATGGATTTCCTGGTTTAAAACAACAACAAAAAATCTGTTCTTCATTTCTACGTTTCTTTCACTTCTGCAAAATCACATGCACGTTTCATCTGTTTCAACCCCTCTCTCCTTTTAACAAAGATTCTTCCACTGGTATAATTTTGATTGTTGAAGAAGTATTTTCCGATCAATAGGTACATATTATATCATAATTTGATAATAGTTTGTTAATCAAAGTTAAACATCCTGCATTCAAATTCTACATGAGTAAAAGTACATAAGTATTAATACAAACATACTGGATGTATCAAAAAATGGGACTTGCAGAGTGTTAAGAGTGCTCTTTTTATATGTTGTGCACAAGATAATAATTTGTTGACGTGAATATTCTTTTGTATAACAAAACAAAATAAAAAATGTTATAATTTTCATTGGCTTTAGGTTCTGCAATTTAGTTTTTTCTGTAGTTTAATGTAAAAAAACAACCCTAAAAGCAAAGTATCAACTTTAATGAAGTGGAGGGAAAACTCTGCTGCATTCTTAGAATATTGTAGAATGGAGCTGTATAAATTTCCCTGCTTTGTTCACTCTTATAATCAGAAAAGTGATGTTTGTTCTTAGAAAGCGTGTTTCTGTGAAGAGAAAGTGAAAATCAAAGCATCATCTGTGCCTGTGACTGAACTCTAAAGTCGTCTGTCGTCTTCTGCGACCACTACTGCTTATTTAGATTTATTTAGATTATAACTATTGCTCTCCCTGCTACTATTACTTTTACTTTACTACTAATACTATGGCTACTATTCTACTACTACTCTGACTACTATAACTGCAGCTGTTACCACCACTAAAGCCAATAACATACTCTAAACCAGAGTTAAACATGTGTGATTGTGACCTCACAACTAGTTTAGTAGCCAGTAGTGATCCAGTGTGATGTGGAAACTTGAAGCTTCCAGAGCACAATCACTGAGAACTGACTTCACAATTCAGAACCCTGAGAACAGTCATTGTTGAACTAAGTCATGAGGAAGGAGGGGACTTCATGTGTCCAGCAGGAAAACTTTAAATAGATATTGTCCAAAGCTTTCAGGCACTTTCGATCCTTATCAGTGGGCAACACCTTCAGGAAGGCAACTGTCATTCATTCATTCATTTTCTATACCAGCTGATTCTTCATTAGGGTCACATGGTCTGCTGGAGCCAATCCCAGCTCATTACAGGTGAGAGGCAGGGATACACCCCAGATGGTCTCCAGCCAATCGTGGGGCACACACACCATTCACTCACACACTCACACCTATGGGCAGTTTAGAGTCTCCAATTATCCTCAGCATGTTTTTGGACTGTGGGAGGAAGCTGGAGAACCTGGAGAGAACCCACGCAGACACAGGGAGAACATGAAACTCTTGAACCTGTGACCTTCTTGCGGTGAGGCAACAGCGCTAATGGAAGGCAACTTATCAGTCCTAAATTCATTCTCAGCATGACAATGAGTCGGAACATCCAGCCACAAGCCTGACTAAAGTCAAACTTGATGCACGACACGACATGTTCACTTCAAATGACATAAACCTAAACCTCACCACAGACAGACACTCTATGAGACTCATTAATTGTGTGGATACAGTTCCAGATGGTGCAATAAAAAAGGAATAAATACAGTGCAAAAGGTTCTTCACTATAATGCAACACCGTCTGAGAGGCGTCTGATCGTGTTCTGCAGAATAACAACATGCCAGACATTCATGGAGACAGATGTTCAGTAACAAACACAAGGAGGAGTCCTCCAACAGATGTTTGACCTCCACAGAGTCCTGATCTCCACATCATGGAGTCAGTCTGGGATTACATGAACAGGCAGAAGCAGCTGAGATGTCTCAATCCACATAAGAATAACTGTGGCACCTGCTACAGGACACAGGCCTGTCAGTTATCTGAACCACTGGGAGAATAATACAGAGGAGCAAAGCTGCTGTTTCAAAGGCAAAGCTGCTCATAGTAAATGTTATTTTGTTAATTTTACTCAGCTGATAATCAGCTGAGTAAATATATATATATATATATATATATATATATATATATATATATATATATATATATATATATATATATATATATATATATATATATATATATATATATATATATATATATATATATATATATATATATATATATATATATATATATATATATATATATATATATATATATATATATATATCCTTTGAATTAATATACATGTATGCATTTCCATTTACCTACAAAACAATGTGTCTATATCATGTCAATCAGCTGTGAAATCCATGAAATGTATGTGTAATTATATTCTGCATTTAAAATAATACCAGTGATGTCATGATATTAGAGCTACTGGAAGAAAAAATTAAATATCCTGATCAAAGTTCAAACATTAAATCTTTGAATAACTTTGATATGTAACAAGAAATGGCAGAAATTTGCAGAGCAGAAAGACTCATTTGTAGTTTAAGTGTATTTTAATCAAAATACTAAATGTATCTGTATATAACGTACCACTTACTGGCTTTTAATTCTTAGTTCCCATCACTGTCTCTAATTTTAAACTTCAATTATTCTGTTTCTGCTACTGAAGTTCACAGACAATCATCATAATCAGAATAATGAAGTTTGTTTGTTCTCAGAATACAGTTGTTTGTGTCAGCAGGAAGCAGCCGAGGAAGTGAAAATCAAAATGTGTTGTTTCTGTGAAATATATATAGCTATTGTATTCTGCATTTACAATAATGACCAGCCTCAGTCTCATATAATTATATCAGATGAGTCACTATCAATCATGTTATGTATCTATTTTTTATACATTTTGTACTATTTTCTTTGCATTTTAATGACTATTATAGTTGCAGCTTACACAAATCTGCCCATAAACAAAAGCCTATTCATCCCATGTACAAATTTATTTTTGGGGGATTATTCTAGAACAGGGGTCACCAATCCTGGTCCTGGAGGCCTGATGTGGATGCAGGTTTTTGTTCCAACCAAGCAGTAACACACCTGAGTCTACTAATCAATGACTAGAGCTATTGCTAAGGACCTTCATTAATAGAAACAGGTGTGTTACTGCTTGATTGGAACAAAAACCTGCATCCACATCAGGCCTCCAGGACCAGGATTGGTGACCCCTGCTCTAGAGACTTGAATGATTAAATAGATATATACATGTCAGGGTTGAAGGTCACAATAATTTAAATAAAATTACTTCTTTCTGGTTCTTAAGAGGAAGGAGCAGGAAGTCGATGACACATAACAGAAAGCACTTGGAAACTTCTTTTTTTTTTTTTTTTGCTTAAAACCTTTTTTCTAATTTGTGTACGGTCATGTCATTAGAAAAACAGCTGTATAAGTAACATTTGGATTTAGGGTATATAATGACATAAAAAATGCCATAGACTTAAAGGCTCATAGGCTTAAATGAGTTAAATATCTTGATATGTAACAAGAAATGGCAGAAATTTGCAGAGCAGAAAGACTCATTTGTAGATTGTGTGTTTTAGTGTTTTTAATAAAAATACTAAATGTGTCTGAATGTAATGTGGCCCAAAGAATACCACTTACTGTTTCTCACTGCTGTTAAAATACATTTTATCATATCATGTTATAAACATGTTATAGCCACCATGTCTGGCTTTTAATTCTTAGTTCCGGTAGCTGTGTGTAATTTCCAACTTCAATTATTCCGCTTCTGCTACTCAAGTTCACGGAGAAAACAGATTCACTTCTCACTCTTAGTTGTGTAATCAGAATCTTGAAGTGTGTTTGTTCTCAGAATATGTTTTTAATGTGTCTGGAGGAAGCAGCTGAGGAAGTGAAAGTCATAAACGTGTCATGTCTGTGATCTGAACTCACAACGTCATCTACTAAGTAATATTACTGTTCAGAAGTTTGGAGTCACTTAGAAATGTCTGATTTCTAAGAAATTTTTGATAGAAAACCAATGTTTTTTTCAATGAAGATAACTTTAAACTTATCATAAATACACTCTATACATTGCTAATATGGTAAATGACTATTCTAGCTGCAAATGTATGGTTTTTGGTGCTGTTCATACATGTTCATACACGATGCTGAATGAATGGTCTAATCTGTTAACATGTAACTATTCTAAATGAAAACTGACCTAAACCGTGGTCTGAATGCAGCCGTGCAGCGTCAGTGATCATGTCTTCTTCCATTATCATTTTTTTTAATCGATTACACTCTGCGTTTATTTGGAACATGCAGTTATTTCTCAAATTATACACCTGCACCTGGAGTATAAAGGGGGCTCTGCAGTTATAGAAACCCTGCTTTTTGTATTTTATGGTTAGCCAACATTGGAAACACTAATGAATTTCCCAGGCCTGCAGACCACAATCAGTGGTTGAAGATAATGGTTTAGAAAATGTGCTACAGATAGCAACTAAAATTCATTTACATAAAAGAAATGTTGCTTTTGGGGTAAATGTTATGCAATAATTGTGATCAATTATTTGCAAAACCTGTAATTAATTAGATACATTTTTTAAATCAAGATCCACCCCTAATATACATATAATATATACTATAACTGCTACTACTACTACAAAATGAATATGCATCCTATTTAAACTGGTTTGAGTATCAAGTTCTGTTGTTTTCTTTCTAGTGCAGAATTACAGTGCATCCTTCACCTTTTCCACATTTTGTTGCAGTTGTTTAGCAGAATTGGTTTTGTGTATTTTGCACCTTGTAAATGGAATAAACTGTAAACGTTTCTCAAACTATTTTTTAGTTATCTGATATTTTTTTTAACATGGTTGTCACTATTTTTTTTAATTATTTGTTTGATTGTGGCTTATCGATCTTTATCATGTTGGTTCTTTTTGCTGATTGTGTTGTTGTCTGATTAGAAATACTTCTGTTTACAGATATTTCATGTTACTTTAATCAGACAACCTGATTAAACAAAGTTCATAAAAAGAGGTGACGCCTTATTCCAGTGGTTCCCAGCCTGGGGGTCAGGACCCCCATGAGGGGTCGTTGGATTAATACAAAGAATGCACATACAAAGTCAGGTAAATAATAAATAAACTGATATTATTGTATATATATTGTATATATTAGCTCTACAGTTCCAATGTCCTCCTGCCTAAAAAGGCACACTTCTAACGCACACATTTAATAGCCTTTGTCTATCATTGAGTGCATTTTATCTTTTTTTAAATTATTTTTTAGGCAAAAATGGGGAAAAACAAGATAGTTTCAGGAGTGTGTGTTTCCATCTGTTTCTCCCTTTGTTCTCTGATCATTCTGTCTTGTCTAGTCCAGTAATCTGTGCCTCGGTTCACCTCAAGTCAGGTTTTATATTTCTCTGATATTTTCTCCTTTTGTAGTTTTCCTTGAAAGAGTGATTTTTGGTTTTAGAATATTGCTGCTCGTGTTGTTTTAAACCTTTGTTTTACCCTTTGGTTGCTACTTTATGAATAGATTGCCTTTTCGTGCATTTGGGTTCAGGTACAAGTCCGGTCACTGGGGTACAAATCCTAAGAATATAATCTAAAATATTAAGCAGCATTTAAAACCAAGATGTTATTCTCAGTAAGATATTTTTTTCAGAATTGTTTTTCTCTGTAGTGCAGAAATAAGCATTTGGCAAAAAGAAGAAGGAAGCTGACCAGCGACTTCTAAGAATTGTGAAGGAAGGAGACAGACGAAAGCATCACTTTTCTAGTATAAAATGAGCCCAGATCTCCAGCAGCAGGTCACATCTGCAGATTGAAGACTTTCATCTGGACAGCAGCACATCTGTCTCTGACCATGAAGTTGCTGACGACTCTCGTGCTTCTGGCTCTGATCTGCTTCCTGCACCACGTCTCTGCAGGTAAGTGACTCTGCTGATTTTCTGCTGCTTGATTTATACTGTAATTGCATTCAAGAAAAAAGGTCTTACAAGTGTGTGTGTGTGTGTGTGTGTGTGTGTGTGTGTGTGTTCACAGGTCTGCTTAGTCCAGGGTTGGGGAATGAGATGTGCTGTAAAAACCACACGAAAACAACAATTCCTATAAAGAGAGTGAAACATGTGGCGGTGACCCCAAGCAGCTGTAACATTAAGGCAGTTGTGTAAGTATACATATTTAGTTTTTTGCTTCACATTAGATTGTACAGGTTTTAATTGGGTCACTGACAAATACAGAAATAATGTTTGACAAAGTCAAAAACTTCTAAAAATACAGTTTTAAAAGGATTCATCAGGTGTCTCAAAATGTTGTCATGTCATTTGAAAATCCATTTGTACCATTTATTTTTTTTACAAATAACACAGTGTTTGAATTCGCAATTTTTTTATACACAAAATGTCAAATAGTGTAACTAAGAAAGAACAATACATTTAAATATTTTATCCAACTAAAATATAAATCTAGTTGATTGTTTAGGGTTACACCACATGACATTATTATCCCAATTATCTGCCACATTACTTTTAATGCAATGATTTAGCATCAAATGTAAATTGGAAAAACCTGCAGTTGTCTCCTTTCCATTCCTTAACCAAAACTAAAGATGAAAATACAAAGTCAAAGCTTTAGGTAAAATATTAGCAACAGAGTCTATTATCAGCAGCAACATGTCCTTAAATGTATCCTATTATATTGCAATGATTTCTAAGATCTATAGTTCAGTTTATTAAGAGAGAAAAAAATCTTAATTGTAGTTAAGATAAAAAAAAAATGATTTAAAAAAAGGAATCCACCCCTTCTACAATCAAACTAGTTTACATTGAGGGTTTTAATTAGTCTATAATGATGTATCATATTTCTTTAGGTATCATCATAAATGAGTTATAGGTAGTATATTTCCCTTTTAAAATGTATGAAAACATAAGGTTGCTGGAATTGGAAGAGATAAAATAAAAGTACCTGAAAATACAGTATTTAAAGAACATAAAAACATAATCTCTCTAGCATCTCTTTATGAAATAACTATCCATAAGCAACAAAACAAAAAAGGAAATCTTAGACGTCTGAAACCAAATCAGTTTACAAATTCCTGTTTAGTAGGTCAGAGTCTCCATAAGGGGGAGCTGTCGAGTCTCTGTGCAAACCTGCAGGTCTAAAACAAGATGGACTAGATCTTACTCCAATATATTTGATTAACATCTGTAATTACTTTGATTCTGATTTCATATACAAAGCATACCAAATATGATTCATATACCTCAATAGATATACAATATAATAGAATACAACTTTGAAAACATCTGATGATATAGTTGCATCTCATAGTTCTCAGTAGGGCTGGGCAATGGGCCATGTTATATCAGTGTTATACTCTGATAAGGCTTAGTAATGAGTACTTGTATAAATGTCTGGTAATGTAAACACTTGGTCATTGTAAAGGTTTTGAATAGAAAGACTTGGCAGATTGTGTTTCTAACAACATACAATTTGTTTTATGTTTCTTACAGAGTCACAACTGTGTGTGATGTGTTTTGCATTGATCCTGACTGGAAATGGACACAGAATCTGTTGACAAAGTTTGCTGACAAGAAATCACCAAATGACACTTTCACTGTCTCCAAATGTGTGAAGCCAAAAAGGAAATAAAATGGTGTGAGATTGTTGTTTCTTTGTAAACTCTATTTATGTATAAATTATTATTAAAATTATTGGCTGTTACATTTGACATATCACGATTCCAAAGAAACGTCTTGTTGAAGGTATCAATGTACCTGGTATATGAAAACTGATTCTGCCATGCAAATTTGTTTCATCTGTCTGCAAATGGTGAAATTTCCATTTGTAAATGTAAATGTGAGCATTGAGTCCAAAAATAAAACCTGTTGACATAAGTACATTTGTCATTGACTGTTAATTTCATAGTATTAAAAAAAGATTAAATTGAAAGCTGAAGTAAATAGTCAATTGAATAAAAGGTTATAATTGTCAACATATATTGCACATTAATAAAGATTTAGATAGGTCCTTGTCTCTACTTCTATCTACATTAAAATGTTTTTCATACGGTGTATAAATACTAAATAATGACACTTTTGCTATGTAACTAAAAATTTAAAGTTCAAACCCACCATTTGAATATTTGGACTGTTACCCAAATTGGAAACATCCCAAAACTTAACCATTAATAATTAATATTATACAGTTTTTGTAATGCACAATATCTCAAAGGGCTACATTAGAAAAGCATGCAACCCTAACCCAAAGCAACCTTAACCCTAAAGTTAAGAAATATATATATATATATATATATATATATATATATATATATATATATATATATATATATATATATATATATATATATATATATATATATATATATATATATATATATATATATATATATATATATATATATATGTTGTTCATTAAAACCAGTGATTTGTAGATGTGTGTTGTAGTGGCTTGCTAGCTTGCATGTACATGGCGGTCAGAGCAGAAAACAGTGGAGCAACGGAGGAGAAACAGAGAAAGGAAGGGGGAGCAGAGCTCGTTCTACTGGAGTTTCATTCCTGATTTTTAAAGATGCCGACCCCAGCTTTAACTCTGCTCCCATTTAGCTTTACTTGTTTCCAAATTGGATTTGACATTTGAGTATCATATATCATATCATGGCATTTGATGAGGGCAAACAATTCTTTGTCAAAAAATGATTCACGATTTAATCTTCTGGTGAAATTATGTGATTCTGAGATGATTTTTCATTTGGTAATTATGCAACATCTGGTTCCTTGATGAACAAGTCATTTTAGGGCTTTATGAGGTCTTGATAGATGCATACAAATCAATCAGTCGATGTTTCAGGCAGTTTGTGTTCGTCTCCTGTAAAGATAGGTGGGAGAGGACAAGAACATGTGATTATGTCTAATCAATGTTTCCATTGTTTCTGGTTTGAGTGGAGGGAAGCGTGCCAGCCACATTGTCTGAAGAAGTTCTGCACAGATAGAAAGAGACTCCACAAAACGCCATCTGTGTCTTCAAACACTAAACACTCAGTGACAGCACGTGTTGGTGTGAGGAGATTTTTATGGAGTGAAACAAATCCGCATTAATGTCCCTCCACCAGGAACAGTCAGATGGATTCATTGTTCAACCAGGCCCCACATTCTGTTCTTTTATTATATCTCTACATATGCCTTAAAGTTCTGGATTTATTAAATCCTGATGTGAATTATACTAATTACATTACACATCTTGTAGTGACTTCCATTCAGGGAATAACATCTGTTCCAACACTGATGGATTTTATTAGTTGGACACAGTCCTCCTATTAAAATGACTGTTATGCACACACTGCCTTTGTGTTTTCACAACCGAGTGTTACTGACATTTAGTAGAAGTGGAAGTTTTACAGTTTAACTCAACTTACATAACTCTGGAGGTCCTCTTGGGATTTAAAGTATGTTACCAACTCACATTCAATTCATTACTGATTCAAAAAGCTTTATTACAAGTGAATATGGTTTAATGTCCTCTGTGCCCAAAAGTAATAAAATATTAATCTTAAAAGGAAGCGTTTAATGGTGTCCAGGAGTCCATGAGACGCAGCATGTAAACGTCTAAATTGGGAATCATTCCTCACTTTTCTTCTGAATTTTTATAAACCAAACAATTAAAATTAGAAAATGTGTGGAATAATCAATAAAAAGAAAAGAATGGTTCCTTCTAGCCCGACATACATTATCCTGACATTTACATATTAATAATTACATTGATACACACTCTAATATTTATCTAATCTAGTCTAATACACAGATTTTACTGTGTTTTTGCCATTTCTACAGCAGAAATATTGACATGAAATAACATGAGTGTTACCAATGATCTGAATTAAGGTTCCATCCTATTCAGGTCAACCAGAGTCAGGGTGTTGATATTGTGCATATTAGCTCATAGGAAAGGCTCCGCTACACCACATGAAATGGAAACTACTCAATATCATTGGTAACATCTTTATACTATTTCATGTCAATATTACTGCCATGAAAAAGGTCTATTATGTGAAGCATATAAAATTACTTAAAACAATCAGTAATACACTCAGGAGGTCTGAGGTATGACAGTAAATAACAAAACATGAAAAGAGTTTTTTTGTTTTATTTTGAAAATACCTGGAAGTTAGACAAACAGGAAGACAACGGGAGTTACAAGACGTCAGAGTATAAGATAAGATTGATCTGCACATTAAAGGTGTTTTTTTTTCTTTTTTTAAGATTTGCCCATTTTAGCCCACTTAATAACAGAACAGTCCATCATTTCTAAGAGCATACTAAAAAGTTTGAAATTACTTTCCAGCCTTTCAGGCACTCCTTCATTTCCATTCATGTCGATAAAAATAATAATGCAAAGGCATGATCGATGCTTGTGCTAGGTTGTGCTTGTGTTTGTCACTTTTGTATTCGTTGAAATAATTTTTTGTCTCTTAGTAATGCAAAACGTAATGCAAGCAAAAGTTTAAAGCTTTCTTTCTTTCCTTGATGATTCATTTAAGGACACTCTAATAGCCACAGTTTAAGTCTGCTAGGGCATCACATTGTGAAGTGTGATGGATAAATCAGAAGCACAGGACAGACAATAAGCAAAAAACAGGTGAAATGTTCTATTACTTGTGATCTTCCAACACTGACTCTATTTATCAATCCTTGTGGTCTAACATATTCCTCACCTAATCCCTAGACTATCAAACTGCAGTTTGTATTTTTAAAGGGTTGTTCATTGGTTTGAAGCCTCAGCCTTATAAATACCAGATAGAGTTAAGCATGAATCCAGAACAATACACAGGAGCTTAAAGGTTAAAATGTGTTATATAGTGTCCACAAAGTAACAGTCCTTTGAGTCTAAATGTAGACCTACTTCTATAGGATAAAGTATATAGTACTTTGTAAAGTATGTTGAATGTGTGACGGCTCAGGTCCTGGTCCATTAGAAAGCTGTCGATGGAAGCGTAGAGTGATGACTCTTGGTTGACATCAGCCACTCGTTTTCTCCTCTGGACACAGACTTGAGGTCACCGGGTTTCAAGTTGACCTTAGGACAACGCTCCTCTGACTCTGCGGCCTTCTCCTTCCCTTGCTCCTCCTTCCACAGCCTCTCGTACTCCTGCTTGAGCTCCTGATAGGAGCGGGAGAAGGTGTGGAAGATGGAGGTGGCAGGGAACGCCATGATGAGGATCCCGCTCAGGATGCTGGTCATCGCGACTATCTGTCCAGGGATGCTGCGCGGTACCATGTCGCCGTATCCCACCGTCGTCATGGAGATGATGGCCCACCAGTATGTGGCCGGGATGCTGCTGAAGCTGTGGTGGGGGTGCGAGGCTGCGAACGGCGCCAGCTCGCTCTCCGCGAGATGGACCAAGGGTGAGAAGAGGGTGACGGCCACACAGACGAACAGCAGCAGCAGGCCCACCTCCCTCATGCTGCGCTGCATGGTCAGACCCAGAGTCTGCAGGCCCAGGGAGTGGCGGGCCAGCCGCATCACGTACAGGATGCGCAGGGCCCGCAGCAGCCGCAGGATCAGACTCAGCTTGTCCAGATAGCCTCTGCCGGTGCCCATGATGACTTCCTCCTGCGATCGGTCCCTGACGTCCACCACCAGGGACACGTAAAATGGCAGGATGGCGATGGCGTCGATGATGTTGAGGGGGCCACGAGCGAAGGCCAGCTTGCTCTGGGCATTGATGAATCGCAGCACAAACTCCAGGGTGAACCAGGCCACGCAGATGGACTCCACCACAAACATGCTCTGACACTTCTGGGAACATTCGCCCTGCAAGAGACAGAGGAACCACGATGAAATCACACTGAGCAACTTTGACTTTGAAACTGTTGTTTTTATGCTCTCATGATATCCTAGCCTGGGTAAACCCATCCTTTATTGCATTTAAATTCAGTTTGCAGTCTGAACACCAGGTAGCCAGTTTTCCCCTCATCTAGGGAGCCCATCACAGAACAGGGAGGGTCCAGCAAGACGACAAAACATAGAAACAATTTTGTTGATAATTGTGAATCCAATATGGCGGCATAGGGTAATTTACGTTTCAATACAGTTTTAAAAATTCAGTCAGTCAGGCATTTTCTATTTCTGCTTATGCCTCATTAGGGTTACAGGCGTCTGCTGGAGCCAATCCCAGCTCATTACAGGTGAGAGGCAGGGATATACCCTAGATAGTCGCCAGCCTATCATGGGACACACACACCATTCACTCACACACTCACACTTATTAGAGTCTCCAATTAACCTCAGCATGTTTTTGGACTGTGGGAGGAAGCCAGAGAACCCAAAGAGACACGAGGAGAACATGGAAACTCCACACAGAAAGGTCCCAGACCCAGGACGTGAGCCTTAAAAACTGTTCTAAGTGATTTAGACCACAACTTTTTGACATTCGTAGCGCCCAATAACAGCTCCTGGCTTTCATAAACCACGCCCCATATCAATGTACATTGATTGATTGATTGAGTCTGGTGATGACCAGACTCAATCAATCAATCACCAGTTAATGATGTCAGGGACCTTTGTTAAATATGGTCAAAGTTTCAAAACATGAGGTTAGCAAAACTTCAACCTGCTACGTTTGCAACATTTTTTTAGACCTTGCCATCATTGTGCAAAAATACCTGTTCATAGCCTTTCTCACTGCGAGAAATGTGTTTCTTGGTTTTCCAAAATAGGGAGCCAACTGTGATAATTTCTCCTTTTTTTTACCATTTCCCCTCACAACAATAGCTGCTTGCTTACTTACCTTTAATAATACTTCATATTTTGCTGCAAAAATATATTTTTTAAATCTGTTTCCCTAACTTTTTCATCTGAAATCAATGTGCCTATTTTCTGACCCTGAAAAGCTAATTTCACAGCAACAATAGCGTTAAATATTGTAGAATGTGTTTTTTCTGTTAAATGACATACATTCTCTATGAAAACAGTTTTCCTTGACATCATTTTATGTTTTTATCTCTGAAAAGCAAATGGAAAAAAGCTTCTTTTTTAACAACACAGCACCTAAATTGATTCGGGCTTGAATAGTCATGCTGGCACTGATTTTTTAAAGTCAGTTATAAGTGAAGAGTGAGTTATTAAAGTGGGAAGAAAATCAATTCCTATGTCATATGTGTGATTTGCGGATTGTATTACAAACAAGAAAATAAGATGTCCTGATGATGAGGTGATACTAGGGTTACATAAAAAGATAAAAGGATGTTATATCAAATCAAACAGTTTAATCTAGACTACACTGATACCAAAGGAAATGCAACGCCTGGAAATAAATCAATAATTTGTGAAGAAATTCAGGGAATGAGGGTGAATTTCATTTGAGCTTTCTGTTGCCAACATATCATAGCTTACTGCTGTTTTTATCTGGCTTCCTCAGACCAGTCTGCTAAGCAACTAAAGGTAATGAGTATCTCACTCACACCAGGCAGCGTAATAGAAGCTGACAGAGTTAGTGCATTTACGCCACTGTACTAATATACTGTTCATTATACCCCCTCCAAGCTGTGAATAATCAAGGCTTAACATCAGCAACCATAACAACACCAGTTAGACTGTTTCATACCACAGAAAAAAGTAAGAAACATAGCAGAGGAATGTAATCATTTATGTGCACATTTATTTCTTAATTCGTGCTCTTTATTTAACTTTTGCCTGTTCCTCGGCTACACTGGCACCAAACGCATTCAAACGTTTCCTCTGTAACTTCACTCCTTGATGTGCAGATGCATGTTATATTAAGGGTGAGTAAAGCAGGTTTGATTTAGTTCTGGTCAGAGTAATCCTGAAGCATGAAGCTTTTTATAAACATCTGCAGGAGCGTGAAAGATTTCACACAAAACAAAAAGTCTGAGGTCAAGGACGCGTTGTTTTCATAAATTAGCAGGAATTTTAAAAGCTTTAAATTTGCCTCCTTTGCCTGCCAACATTCTGATGTTTCTTGTTCATTTAGCCATCAAACTGAATAACAGCCAGTTTCTCATGCCAGACATCAGCACACAACGGCAACAGTCCTAGATATTTTTCCTGGATGATAGTTAAAGTCAGTTAAAGTATTAACATTACACAAGCTTTAGGAATTCAGGAATTCTGTTTCTCACTGCTGCAATACAGCTAAACTTTAACACATTCAGAAAAGGCTGCACATGTGTAGAGGTGTCACTCATCATCATCCTAATCTGACTGATTGCAGTGTGTCAGTCTTTCCTTTTATAATTTCTAATGCTAGAGCTCCACAAGGGAGCACTATTTCCACAGTTTCATTTATACCCACATCTGATCAGATTACTATTAAATTTGCAGATAAAGCAGCAATCGTGCATTTGCCTCATGATGATGAAACTAGCTACGGTCTGTGAGTAAATCAGTTTATTGGTTGATGCAGGTCATTTGAACACCAAGGAATTAAAATTATATTAAAAGTAAAATCACCCAGCGATCAGTTAATATCAGTGGAAGAATTTAGGAATAACAATAGATGCTAAACTGTCATGGAATTCTAATGTCATCTTTAGGAAAGGTCTGTAGCATCTGTACTTTATGTGTAAACTGAGACAGTTTCAATATACTATACCATATTCTGCAGCTGCACCACAATAATAATATATAAATTCCACATTATAGTAATGATGTTCCATCAGTGGACCAATCACATCATGAGGGACAGAGATCATGATACATTGATTGTTCGTGTCTAAAGCTTCATAACGCTTGTTTAAATTCAGACTGAGATTAGACATTCTGTACAATAGACGTGTCAGTGCAGGAGCCGCTGTGACAAACTGACAGCTGTGTCACGTCACAGCGTTAATAATCCATCGGCAGGCGGTGGCCGATGGGTTCAGAGATTGCAGTGTTATCTATTAAAAAAAGGACATGTAGAGGTTTTATTCTGAGCCGAGGGGGAATTCATGCTGGATAATATGTGAATGTAAACTCACATTCAAAACAGCAAAAAAAACATTGTTCAAAGAAATAACTGATGTATATGAGAGCAGTAATGTTAGATAGTCCTGACCTGATTATCCTATAGTTTTGACTGTAAAATCGTCTAATTACTGCGCTCTGATACTTGCTTTAATACAGACTGAATAAATGAGGAAATGATACAGCTTGTCTGGATCTGTAAGAGGGAGGAGACAAAAAGAAAATCAGCATTTGTTGAAGACAACCTGTCAGCAGGTACTGCAGTAACTGACCCAGAGCTTAAGTAACCTAAGTTTCCCTCATCTCAGTGTTAACAGACCGAGGATCTTCACTGAATCGGCTTTCAGTAACGGGGCTCAATGGGATGCTGAGCAACAGCAAAGCTGCATGACGATGAGCTGTGAGTCCTTAGAGGCAAGAAAAGGGCAGGTGATTATTAAAGATGTGTCACACCGACTGAAAAGAGACATTTTGAACTAAAAAGGGACATTTACCACTGAAAAGGACATTTGGCACTAACGGACACTTTGCAGTGAAAACAACATTTGACATTGAAAAAAGACATTTGGCAATGAAAATGGACATTTGGCACTAAAAGGAGCAATTTTCACTGAAAATGGATAATTGGCATCAAAGGGGATTTTTGACAGTGAGAAGACACATTTAGCATTGAAAGTGATATTTGGCACTGAATGGGGACATTTGGCACTAAAAAGAACATTTGGCACTAAAAGGGACATTTTCCACTGAAAATGGATAATTGGTAAAGGACATTTGACACTGAGAAGAGACATTTAGCATTGAAAGTGATACTTGGCACTGAAAAGGGACATTTGGCCCTGAAAGGAGACATTTATCACTGAAAAGGGACACAGAGGTTAGGCTTGTTCAAGCAAACAGGTGTGTTTATTGGGAACAGGGAGGGAAATATGCAGGACATGTATAGTTCAGGATATGAGATGTGTTATTGACCACAGTGCCTTGCAAAACTCTTCATACCCCATTGAACATTTCTGCATTATTGTCACGTTAAAACCACACATGTAAATATATTTTACAGTGATTTTATGTGATAGACCATCACAAAGTAGAGCATAATTGTGAACTTGAATCTTATCTACACCATTCCATTGGAGCTCTGGCTCTATATTTAGGGTCATTGTCCTGCTGGAAAAAAAAATCCAAAGATGTTAGCATAGTTAGAATAATGTCAATAGGTTAAACATATAGGTTAAGCATATATACTGTTGTTACCATCAAGCAGACAGTATAAAATACCATTCAAACCAACCAGACTCACAGAACATTCGTGAAGACCAGTATTTCATTACTGAACAAACTGTGAACTAACCAAGTTTGTATATGTGCGATGTTGAGCCTTATATAATAATATGTGATATGCTGTGTATAGGTCTGTTGTTGGTGCTACTGTTCTTGGTATGAACTGTTGATTGCTGTATGTACATGACCAGAAAAATATCTAACCCAGCTTCATACTCACTCTAATCTCCTCGTCTCTGAGGTCTGGCATGGTGCTGATGCACAAGCTGATAACAGTGACCATCACCATGATCACAGACAGGCAGGCAAATATTTTCCCAGCCAACCCCGAGTGAGGGTTTTCCACCACTTCTCGAAGCATCCCGATCAGTCTGCGGTAGCCCTTTTCAGCCTCTGTGGTTCTTTTCTTCAGCATCATCCTCTTCTTCCTCCAATCCTCCTCCTTACGCTCTCGCTCGGCCACCTCCTCCACACGGGTGATCATACGGCGGCGGCAGCAGCGCTCCATATGACACGGGTCCACACCCCAGTAGTCAAGTTCGTCATGGAGGGAGACGGCACACAGTTCTCGCAGCAGACGTAGTTTGCCTGCGGCCAGGAAGTTGAGGATGACCCTGAAGGCTGTAGGGTTACGGTCAAAGAAGTACTCCTTGCAGGTCTCGTCGTAGTCATCACAGAGGCGTGCGATCTCCTCGGGCGTGGTGCAGAAACGCAGGCGCCCCAGTCGGCTCTGGGGAAACTGCTCCAAAGTGCTCCAGGGGAAAGTGTAGCGGTTGCCCCCGACATTGATGAGAACCTGCAGAGTGTGGTCAACCACGTACGAAGCCTTGGGGTCACGAAGCAGCTGGGCACGCTGGAAGTACAGGCCCTTGATGGTCTCAGTCTCTGGGATCTCAGTGAAGAAGCGGTCGAGGCTGCTGTCGTCACTGCTGATGGAGTAGGTGCTGAAGTCGTGGTTGGCATTGCTGATGATGGGCATGCTGGCTTCAAGACGTGCGACAGGGTGGAAGAGGTATTTTTTTTTCTAGTTGACAGGAGATTAAGTAAAATCTGTGATGACAAGAAAAAGAATAAATCAGTTATTTTTCCCCCCAAGTCCTTGTGAAATTGTGTTTTTAACACTTGACCATACAATTACAGTATACTGTTGTACAAACCTTTGTGCTTTAAACGTTTGTGATTTAAAAATTGAATCCTGATTGATCTTGTTTGTAGTTATTGCACTTGAGATTATATCCACTAGAATTATATTTAGCATACTGAATTACTGAATTTAATTGTGGTGATTAAAAGTAATATATGGAAATATAGCTGATAGAACCAAGTAAATAAGGCCTAAGTTGCCATGGCAACAGAATGAAGTTAGGCCATTAGCACCCACAAGATGTTTCATGTTGACACACCAGTTTGGCTGAGATATAAGACCATTCAATTCTGTTGGCTCTGACAGATAAAAAGCTTTTGCAGACAATAAAATCACATCAGTACATGTGTCTAAACATCATCTGTGTCTGGTTGGGTCAAAGGTCACCAGATTTCTTGACCAGTGTCCTGATGTGGTCTGAAGTACATCTACTAAGTTTAGTTTTGATACGTGAAAGCGTTGCTGAGATATGAACTCACCGTTTGACGGCGTTTCAGCAAATTTCAACTGGCTGTTATGGGTGAACGGTTTTAGTAACAAAGACAAAAAGTAATGCATTTATTCTTGGTCTTGGTCTTAAGACAATATGTGTAAAGTTTAATGCCGTTTGGACAAAATTTCTGACCTGTGAAGATTTTTAAGCGTTTTTGATGAAATCCAAAATGGTGTAAAATCTATCCAGGCAGAAAAGGATGCCATAGGGTGCGCTGAACTCAGCTTGCACCAAGGATTCCAGGGGTACCAAGCTTTTTGAAATCAGTTAAAAAGTTACATGCAGAGATGTACCTACATGAAACCTGGTGGCATTAATCAGGAGACTGTCAAATTTCACAACTTTTTACCAGACGGTTCTATGAGCTACCATAGACATTCCATACAGAAGAAAGAAATGTGTAATAATAATTAGAAACTATTTGCAGCTTGGCCTCAGCTATTTATCTCTGTTTCCATGGGTTTCACAATTCACTGGGAGAAGAAAAAACAACCTTAACACTCCAGTTTCAGCCCTGACAAACTGCTCACGCCTGGATTCCCATGACAATTGCTGTGGGTCTTTAAAAACTCTCAACAGCTCTAGTGTGATTAGACCAGAGAGGTTTAAATGTCTGAAATCCACCAGCCAACTGAACCAGAAGACGCTCCTCTTCATTTCTTCCTGGTGCATATCTGCTCCAAACCAACTATTAAGAAATTATTACCTGATGTGAAATATATGACAGCAAATACACTTTCCAGTGGGTATGTCCAGTCTTTGATGAAAGTCATACAAAACACCCCAACCTCATGTTAAATCATCAAACCTCACTGAATTGACCAAACTAAGAATTCTCACTAGTGCAATGGTAAATTATGATTTTCCACATTGCTTTGCCTTTTCATTTTAGAAATATTATGCATCTTTAGCCTCATACACCTGTATACGGCTCAACACATAACCGGGGTCATACCCTTGATTTAATCTAATGCCTTAGAGCGTCTGTCTGGGCAAACCGATTTCTGTCTGGTGGAAATTTATGCTTCTCTTGTGAGAATATGAATAGAATGTCTTCAAACAAGTCTTTCAAGTATTTATTAAGAGTAAGGCTGAATCATCATAGAGAGAAATTAGACAGTAAATCCTTCAGCAGCTGGATGAACACTGAATGCATGCATCTATTGTAGTCTTCAAACCGTTGACAGAAAAATAGCACAGGAACATTCTGTCCTGGTCTCTAACACATTATAAGTCATAGTCACCAGTTTATCTTCAAAGGCAAAACATACAAATAGCAAATGTTTCCAGACACCAGCCATCAAGATACAGGACTGAGGTGATAATAGAAATCAAAACTGAAGACACTGATCACATCTGCATTATCAGCCCTGTTTGTTTGCACTTCCTTGACTTTGTGATGTCACGCAGTAGAACCTGCACGGCCCACGTCACTTTTTCACTCTTCTGAGTGGAAATCAGCCAATCGGAAGAGACACTCATGAATATTAATGAGACAGACCCTAACGACGTGAGCTTTTCTGGAGCTCCAGCGAGGTGCTTCAGTGAGCTCTGTAAAACTACACCAAGTTGAATATTTTTGTACTTTAAATTTGAAATATATCATGTTTGGGGGACTAACATTTCAACTCCATCAAGGTGAATGATATGGGACCTTTAATGAACAAAGCATCTATCAGTTAAGTGCCTGTTTTTACCACTACACTGAAAACCATGACCCAATGACCTAGTTGACCGCTTTAATTATTTACTCGTCCACTTTAGATAGAGTAGCTCCACTTAAAAACAGAGTTAAAGATGCAATCGTTGTTAAATAAAAGCACTTTAGGTGTAAGCGAATGCAGGAAAGCCAAGTGAAGGTGTAAGGAAATCGCTCTTCAGGTCCGATACAATAGAGATTCTAATTCATAATAGCATGATAAGTGAAAGATGTAACACCTCCCGGTTTCCCTTACAGATATTTTTAACATAGTATCTCACATGAAGGTGTCCTCCTGTCCAATTTTTAAGCGGTTCCCTATCCCTGGGGTGTGTCCCAGACTATTTTAAAACGGCTAGTGTTCAGCCACTCCTAAAAAAGTCTGGGCATGACCCTACAGCTCGTGGGGATTGACGACCTATTTCCTATATCCAAAGGATCTCTCATCTCCAAAACACTTGAAAAAAAATCCCTTGCTGCTGTGGAAGAAAACAGCCATTTTCAAAAACCTTTCAATCTGGCTCCCATCAGAGATTCTTCCTCTTAAAAAGACATAAATGACCTTTTAATGACCAATGATGTTGACATTCACTCTTGAATCTGCTTGATTTCAGTGCAGCTTTTGACACAATCAATCACATTTATGGAAAAGGCCAAATGGCTCCGGCATTATAAACATTCAAAAATTGCCATTTGGGTCTTGGGTCTTGTCTGAATAAATTAAGCCAGGTACAACTTTGAACAGCACATTTAAAACTTATGCAAACACATTTTATCACATTACTAGAATTCAAGCTTTTTTAAGTTTTAAAGATGCAGAAACCATTTTGTTTATCTGCTCTTTTATATGCCTAAATCAAAAAAATGTAGAGCGGCTGGTGCTTTTTTACCAGAGTAAACAAGTTTGAACCCATCACCCCAGCTATGGCCTCTGGCTTCCAGTACATTTTAGAATCATTTCCTCGGTTATTTTAATTACTTACAAGGTGCTAAATGGTCTGACTCCTCCACATATTTCACAGGACTCTGCTCACACATTCTAATCCTTTGCTCTTTTCTGTCTATTCCAGACTCTCGACTGAAGACTAATAAGGACAGAGGTTTTGAAATAAATCAAAGTTTTGTGCATCAGCATGATATTCAGGTTGTATTTGGAGGATTGTTGAAAGTGTGGACAGTAAAGCAGAGGGATGGAATAAATACTCAGATCCTTTCCTTAAGCAAAAGGACCAATACAGCAATATTACAAGTACATGACCTTGATGTTGTAGAAAAGTACAAACATATTATGCTCTTTATGAATTTAAAGTATTTTAGTAAAAATACAGAAGTATCATGACTTTGATTGGTTTGGTTAAACTATTGGTTTGGTCCTTGTAATTAATATATTATTATATATGACATCATTATATTATTAATATGAAGCATGAGTGTTAGAGCAACATGCAGCTAGTTTAGTCCAGTGGTTCTCAACCTGGGGGGCAGACCCCTCCAAAGGGTCACAAGATAAATATGAGGGGTCATGAGATGATTGATGAAAAAAGAAAAAAAAAAGTTCTGATTCATGAATCTGTTTTGAGTCTTAGATTTATGTTGATCATTTGAACATTTATTGAAAAAGTTATTGGAGCTGTTATCAACGAGACGTGTTCATTTAGAACACGTCTCATTTAGTTCAATTAGAGCCTACCCTATTTGTCGAGTCTATCACCTTTTTAACATTAAATTTGTTTTATTTAATTAGAATTTTAAGCCATCCAAAGGCAAAAAAGGTTGAAACCACTGCTTTAAGTTGTTAAACCCTGTTCTATTATCCATTGTGTCAAATTTGCATATAAAAAGTAGCTGTCACATAAATGTAGAACAGTAGAAAGTACAATATTTCCTTCTAATTCATACTTAAAGTATCACAAGTAAAAGCTTTGATTTTAATATAATAGTATTATACTACTAACAAATACATGTGAGAGCATTTTAATGCAATAGGGTATCAATTTGGTGACAATTTGAGATGTTTTGGGTAGATTAATAGAACTATTACATATAACAATTGGAACCTTTTACAAAAAAGTAATATAATATATGATGAATATCATTAATTTGATGCAAAATTATAAAATTTATAGGTGTCAAATAAATGTAGTGAAGTAGACATTACAATATGTCCCTCTGAAATGTGCATAAAGTAGCATCAAATGCAAATATATATATCTATATATTTACATTTGATGAGACCTGTAGGTCCACCTTTATAGCAGCAGACTACTTAAATAAATAGATATAGATTTAAAACTAATATATATAGTTTTATAGTATAGAATAAAACTATAGTTCATTTTCAACAAAGCCTTTAAGTTCTGTAGTCTACTCTTGAATTAAATCAGTAGAACACCTGACAACAAAGAGTTAAAACTGACAGACTATTGTCGAGGGCGAAATAATAAAAGCGAAATGAAAAGTTGAATTTCACAATAAAACACTCACCTTTAAAGGGCGCAGGTGAGCTGGCTGAGCGCTGTCATTTCCTCAGCAGTTCACTTAATGAAGACGCTTCACACTAATTAACACTCTGACCAAACCGTCCGCATAATTGCGCTCATTAAGCTGCGCATCCGCATTTAGGAGCCCAGAAATCAGCCCGACTCTCAGTTTATTAATCCTCTCTGAAGTTTGCAGGCTGCTGTGAGTCTGTGCAGCATCAGCAGCTCCGGAGACGTCGCCTCCCCGGCAGCGTCGGAGTTGGAGGGAATTAAATTAATGTGATCTGGTCCTCGGCTCGTCGCTGCGTTTCCATTGGTCCCTCCTCCGCTTCCCGACGAGAGGAGAAATGCGATTATCTAACGGCGATGCCCTCCTGAAACCTGCTGCTGCTGCTGCTGCTCTAGCCTATCTTCATCTGTTTGTCAGCAGGAGCATCCTCCCTCCTCCTCCTCCTCCTCCTCCTCCTCCTCCCTCCTCCTCCTCCTCCCCCTCCTCCTCCTCCTCTTCACCCTCCTCCCATCCACAGCTCTCTCTTCTTCTACACTGTAAAAAAGCCTCTCAGAATCAGTGAAACCAGACAGATACTAATATAGATCAATGAGACAGATGGAAGGATTCTTTAATTGACCCTTCCTGAGTCCTGCCCGCCTTAGTTACAGTTGCTAGGGTGGGCAAGCTTGACAAATATAGACCCTTTTCCTAGTAAAGTCTTTTTTTCTTTCTTTTAATAAATATTTATATAGCACACACACAAAATATTTCATATATAATAACCCTAATCCCACATAGGCCTATGAAGACAGAACACAGACACACATGATATAAATCATCAGCAGTGGAGCTATTTAAGAAAATTTACCTCATACAAGGAGAAACAAAGCTAATGATGATGATGAAGGTGTTGATTATATGTTTCCTGCTGCTAGTGGATGGAGCACATACAGTGTGTGATCTGAAATCTAAATATGATATTCACTGTTGAAATCAACAGTCTCTTCAGTCCAAGGGCTTTTGGCACAGACCTCCGCCAAACATATTGTGACTCCCATCCAACATTGTTGTCCTACATACTAAATACACACACTACAGAGGAATGAAAAGTAGGCATAGTTAAAGTTCTCTGTTCTGTTGCGTTCAAAGAAAACAAACTATCCAGGTCAAAATATCACCAGCATGTGGCTCCAAACGATGGCACCGGTGTCAAGATCCATTCATCTATAGACAACGAAGCAGTCAAAGTGAGCCAGAAACCAGGATTTGATCAGGATCATTACCAAAATGTAATCATCTGTTCATGGTACCATTCCCAATATTTGCTGTAAATTTGACCGTTTGTGGTATTTCGCTAACAGACAAACAAACACTGGCTAACGACTCTGTTCTACTCTCAATCTAACTAAACTAGATTACTGCAGGTGGATCTGTTTCCTGCATTATTGTTCATGGATGTCTGAAATACATGTAAAAAGTAAAATATATATATATATATATATATATATATATATATATATATAGATCGGTCAAAAGTTTTAGAACACCTTGATTTTTCAGTTTTTATATAAATTATCATAGTTTAATGTGTCATGTGACAGATGATGATGATGCGACAGCCCAGAGGTACAATGTGGATTATGTTGCTGTAGGATGAACTCCTGACTAACTAGGTCTAGATCATGGGGTTCTGCTTAGCTCTAGAGCTCTAGTCCTAGAAAAGACCCAGACATCAGCCTTCATCCATGCTGATATACAGACGGGGGTTAATTAACCAGAGAAACTTGGTTGGATCAACGTTCTACACTTTATTAAGTCCATTACTGCAGAAAAGCTGGATGTCTAAGTTGTTAACTAGTACTTGATTCCTGAACATTGATATCTGTCTTTTTTGGGTCGTTGGGTAGTTAACTGATTATTTTTGTACCATTTAAATGTCCCATATTCTACATGTTCCTGTTTTTTATTTGGCATTTTTACATCCCTAACAAGATTTGAAGCAGCAAAGATCATCTCAGTATAGTTTTCCACTTCTTTTCTCCAGCTTCTTTCTAAGCCTCTCCTCCTCCTCTTTAAATGGCTGTTGGTGGTGACTGTATAGTAGTGACATCACAACTTCACATAAGTCATGACTGCTTGTTTTAAGGCACAGTTTCTGAATACAGGCTGTGTATGTTTCTCTGTGGATTGAGTGTTTATTTAAACATGGGACAGTATTAATACACTCTGTGCTGTCATATATACAGTAAATATATATAGAGGTCTAATAAATCTATAAGGTATTCATTGGAATTAAACTGCTTAAATTCCAATAAAAATGTAAAAATGTGTCTTCTAAAATTTTTTAACTGTAGTGTATTTACATCAAAAAGTTTCAGTCATTGTTTTTTATCCATGATTTATTTTTTTTATCCATGATGAATGTAGCTTATCATTAATATTATTATTATAGTTATTACAGAGGTATTATAGAAACTATGATTGACCAATCAGAATCAAGCACTCAACACAGGCTTGTAACAATGATAAATATCCATTCATATATTATCAAACTGTATTTGTATAGCATCTTTCATACAGGTTAGTGCCAATCACATTATATTACATAAAAATGATGAGCTCATAAATCTATCAACTTTATTTGTCACGTGTCATTATTCAGGTACAATCATAGTGAAATGTAAAATCCTGTCAGTTCTTTCAATATGCAGAATGATAGTAATAGTTTAAATAAGTAATGAATAGTAAATAAAAAACAACAACATTGTAATCCTATATAATTGGAGGGGGAGCACTTTTAGGCAGAGGCTACATCCTAGTGGCCTGAGGGTAGAGGATCTTCCTCAGCCTCTCACTGCTGGTCTGATGTATCTGGTCCCTCCTTCCAGACCTCATCAGGATAAATAAGCTGTTATCTGGGTGGTTAGGGTTCCTAATGATCCTCTTTGCCTTCCTGCAGCATCCCCCTTTAGGGCGTTTCGCTGCCTGTTGTGTATTCAGCTTAGAGAACCACTGCTTGCAGGCTCTCGTGGTCCTGTTTCTGTAGCAGGTGGTGATGGTCTGCACCGAGAAACAAACCGTAGTGTGAGTGGTGGGTAGTGAGGAGCAGATGTAACCCTTGACCAGCCGTTCAAAGCACGTCATCACTACAGAGCTGAGTGCTACGGGGCGGTAATCGCTCAGCCAGGTTCGTGTAGTTTTCTTGGACACGGGAGTGACGGTGGACTCCTTGAAGCATGTGGACGCGACAGATTGGAGCCCCGGACAGGTTTGGTATCATCGTGAACACCAGCGTTAGATGGTCAGCACATATTTTAAGGACCCGCCCACTGACACCATCTGGTCCTGCTGTGTTCTTGGTGTTCACACGCTTTGAAATCCTTCCTGACGTCACACTCAGGGAGGGTGTGAAGCTGCACCCACCCGTCCATTAACCTCTGCTTCCGCTGTTTCTGCTCGCTGGATGCCACTCAATCACGAGAGACGCATCAGGATTTGACAAGGAGGGGAGGAGGGCTCGTAATCTGCCATCATTTTTAGACGTTGCCACATGCTTCTGGAATTGCCCTCCTGGAATTCTTCCCATAGTCCCCTTTTGCTCTCCTTACATGGTATGCTGCAACTTTATAGCCTAATTATCCACGTTTCCTGTCTGCAGGCATTGGTCAGAGGCTCCTCGATGGTCCCGGTCTCTATGGCTTCTGGTTGTGGAATGATTTAACTGTTGTTTTTTGGTACATTTGCTTCTGTTATTTCACAAGTCAAATTCACCACAGTGAATCCATTGATGTCATCTGTGACGCAGGCGGTGGTTTCCTGGAATGTGATCCAGACCACGTCACGAAGTGCAGTCTCAGTCGACCAGAACCAGACTGATGCACACGAGAAATGAAACTATAATAATAATATTTAAATAGATTGAAATAACAAAAAAAACTAAACAAAAAAATCATGAGGGAACATAATGGATAAAAGTTTTCAATAAAAGTTTAGCAAGTTGTATCTAAGCTGCTGTTCTTCCTCTTCAGTCAGCATACGTCTCTTATTGGATTGTTCAGTGAACACTGAAAGCAGAGATATTAAATTCTGGTCCAGGTTTCCACAGTTCAGATGTTTTGTTTTGTTTTTTTGTCCCTGGAGATCCAGCCTCAGCTTCACGTCAGTAGTTATCTGTTATATCATCTGTTGTATTTTACCTTCCAGAGTTTAAAAGTTCTTCTATTCAGTAAAATCTCACAGAGCTCTTGACCATAATCATAGCTCACAGATTTAATTTGGTAACAGATGGTGGTGACAGGACCCAGAAATCGACTCCGACATCAAGAAAAAATAAATATTTTATTGGGCACTGGTTGTAGGAGAATGAAGGGAGGTGGGTGACTGATGGTGAGGGCAGGCAGCCCTCCAGGTGGGGGACAACAGGGAACAAGGGCAGGATGAGTCTGGTGTTAGATTGGAGAGGCAGGGAGGCACCGATGCTACAGGACACAGAACAAAGGACAAGAAAGCAACAAAAAACAATGTCTGCATGAGTTTTCTCCAGCTTCCCCCCTCAGCCATGGGGGGTTAATTGGAGACTCTAAATTACCTATAGGTGTAAGTGTGTGAGTGAATGGTGTGTGTGCCCCATGATAGACTGGTGATCTCTCTGGGCCACAGCTGGAGCTGTGACAAATTAATGTGCACTATTTTATATTTTCTAATACAGATTTTTCAGAAAATAGTTTGCATACAACTTAGTTCAGAGGAGTTTTTGTTATTCTTTATATATAGAAACATATTCTTTTAATAAATAATCTTTAAATTGTGAATGTTTTTCACTGTGAGGCAGATAACAAGTAGCTGTGACGATTTAAGGGTTAATTAATTTGATCTATTGTCATCTACAAAAATATCATCAATCTCAATCCAAGAAAATATATGCTCTGTACCACATATACATACTTTCCATCTCTAGTTGATATATTAAACAATAAAATATAAACTAAACACAGAGTTTTACAGTGTAAAGCTGCTCCACTACTTGATCATGACACTTCAGTATAAACTGAAGTCAACTGTGAAGCTTTTGTTTGAATGTAGCTGAATCCAGATTGACAAAGTTTGTGCAGGCAGACATCCAAACAGAGGATTAATGAAAGGACCGAATATAAAACACACACACGCACACACACACACACACACACACACACACACACACACACACACACACACACACACACACACACACACACACACACACACACACACACACACACACACTATTACATCACTCATGATCTGCATCGCTGCTTTACATAAGGCAGGTGGTTGTTTTGATCCTGATCTAATAACCAGAACCTCAGTTGCAGGGAAGGAGACATCCTCACTTTCTAAATGTGATTTCTGCAGAAATAAATGTTTGTGAAATAAGGTTTCGCCTGAAGATTGATGTCCTGTTTATATTTTGTAGCATGCAAGGAGAATTAATCACACTCACAACCTGTTCTCGTACAGCTGTTTACTTCAGTTTATTGCAGAGAAGTTTCCATTGCAGCTAATTTAGTCTTAGAACGTATTGGGCAAAATGCCATTTTCCCTTTCTCCTTTATCTTAACTGTTGTATACCTGTTATCAGTAATTAGAGGAATGAAAGAGGAACTTTGCCACTTTGATGTTGAAAGATATTGATTTGGTTGCACTTGATTGGGCTTGATTGGACTCATTTGGACACTGAAGCTTCTTATTTGCTTCAGATCAACCTCTACATCTTTGTATAGATTTCTTTTTCCATCACTGCCATTGAAAGTGCTTCATGAAGAGATCTTCTAATGGTCAGTATGAACCAGACTAATTATTGTAGCAAGAAAAACATGTTTACCTATTCTACGGGGATCCTAACAACTGTCCCAGATCTAAGATGTAGATAATCTCCCCATCATCATGTCATCATCATAGAATCTAAGGTGTCATCCGAGTTGAACCTTGTCGACGCTCCTCTTTAACGACACAAGCCAGAAGAATCCATCCAAGATCAGATGATGTTATGGAATTGGAAAAGGACGACCTCTGATCTCCTAGGCTGATGAATATCAGGGATTACATGATAATCCAGGAGCAGGAGGGAGGTAAACTAGAGAGCACATTGGGACACAACGGGGCTGCAGTAGCATGCTGGGAGATTGAGAACAATCAATCACTCTGAGTGTCCGCTCTGCTGCTGGAACAGCTCTGAGGACTCAATCTGACAGACTGGTTCTACAGCAATCAGGATGATTGTCCAGATTTATTATGAGATGTGAAATAAAGCTTTATGTAGCGAAAAAGGTACAAACCAAACAGAATACATGAGGATTATCCTGTATTAAAGAGACACTACCAATTCTACACATGTTGAGGACTGGGAACAGCTGCATAATGTTTCTGCATCTCTAAAAGTGTGACGTCACAGTGAAGTCTTAACATAATATTAACATTAATAACAGAAATACAGCATTAAAAGCTACTGGTGTGGAGGCTAAACATTCATTCTTGATTTCATAATCAATATAAAGTCCACTATTCTGGAGAAAGACACCCCAGAGATCACTTCTACAATGTATAATAACTCTTCCTGTATACACCTGATTGAAAACCTCTGGGCTGGGTTCTGCTACTGGATTTCAAAACTGACCAGCCTCATTTTTTTGAGGAATTTTTGCTTAATTAAGATATAGCAGTTCAATACTTTATTGAAAATATTTCAGGTGGGTCTATGAACACCAAACATTTTTCAAACAGCAGGCATTGAGGAGGTTAAATATGACAAAAAGTGCATAGAATCATAATGATGGACTACACCTTTAAGAAAATAATGATAAGACTTCAATTTTTTTTTTTTTACCTTGGCAACTTCAAAAAACAACTCACGTCTCATTTGTTGTGATGAAAAGGAAAAGAAATGAAATTTAATAATTGTAAATTATAGCTCTGTATTATATAACAGAGTTAGACGAACTCCACCTGCTAATAAAGGTCATGTGACATGATATGAAAATGCAAGTGAAAAAGGGGAAAATAAATTCTCTCTATATGGTAAAGTTTTGTACGCTTGGGTGAGATGGTAAATTGGGCAAAACATGTGGCAGGTATCATAAACATTAACATCTTGGTGCAAATAGACATTTTTTTTTGCTTTAAATGATCATTATGAAGATAATGTTGATTGCACAGTGTAATGATTATAGCATTATAATGACACCATCATTTGTTTGTTGTAATCTTAGCTTTCACGAGGCAATTACCAACAGAAGGTTGGATTTAAGGTACAAGATTACATTCAACAAAACACCAAATTCAAGCTTTATCTCTAACATTACTCCCCCTCCACCCTGATGCCAACCTCTGCTGTTGCATCTAATGTTAGTTAATGGTCTGTGTTTTTCTCCACATCCAAAAGGTCAGCGGGCAGTCATCCACTCAATACAGAAATCACCTGGCAAGTTCGTGCTGCTCGACATCACTTAAAGAGAAAAAAAATCACCTATAGGGACAGGTAGAGGTGTAAATGTCCATGTGGCTGCAGATCTTACGATTAGAGAAGAGAATTAGTTTTGGTTGATTTGGATGTCATCAGAGCCAATCCTCACATCACTGGTGTGCATGATGTTGCTGAATTATTCTCTCGTTGTTAAAAATGTATTTCACTGAGATCAAAGGTGCAGTAGATGTAGAGTAGCTATGTGCACATGCATGTCAATGAAGAGGGCTGCCCCCCCCCCGCAACAGCCCAGCCTCATGGCAGACAACAGAGCTACTACAAGACTTCAAATCTTATTAACAAAGCAGTAATTTCCCAAAAGACCACCAGAACACTAATTAGAGGGTCTGGATTTAGAAAGTGAGACCAGAATGATTCATTGAAAAAAGGGAAGAGAAGAGAATTTGAGTCCTTGTGAATGGGAGTCAGTTGTATCATCTAGTGGCCTTCTATACTGCACTGGTTCAGCATCACATGCTGCTTGTTTACAGCTTGTACAGCACACTCAGAATGAGACAGGATTTATTTAGTATGCCTGCTGTCGGGTTTGATTATTCTGAATGTTGTCACTTTACAAGTGTGAACATGCTGCATAATTAAAATTTAGTTTGAGGTCCGCTGCTCCGACCTCGGCTCTCTGCGGTGGTGTTTAAATGATAAACTACTTCCTGTTTAAAGCTGCGTCTCCCTAACAAGGAAAGCAACCTTCCTCATTAGCTTTTTGTTCACAGAGCAGCTCATTTACATTTTGAAATATTCTCCTCTCTTCAGAGAGTTTCGGAACAGCAGGCTGATGAAGACCGGCCTTTCATTTCATTTTGTTTGGAAACCTTAAGCCTCTTTTGCAACTTAATTTCCTGATGGTGCTGGAGGTTAACATGGTTCAATGGAATCCCTGCGACAGAAGAAATTAAACCAAACTCCTGGGGAATTGCTTTGCTCTCTCAATTTGCGCTGAATCACCAGGGGAGCCCGTGCAGCAGAGCAACTGATAACTCAGCTTTTAGTCAGCACAAACAGCGGCGCTCAAACACTCATTAATTAACGCCTAGCTCAAATCCCAGCCTTATCAGGTCTATGGGAGTCTATTTTTAAAGGCCGTCGCTGCTTTAAAATGAACTGTATTTCATTAATATGAAATGTTGATGTGAGCTTTACCTCATTAAGCATTCGGGCTTTGTTTGTGCTGTTCCTCTCAGTCTCCTGTTTCTCCTAATGGAATGAAGAGAGGATGTAGATGAAGGAAACCCTCAGAAAAGAATCACATTATATAGGCCAGGTGTCCTTTTACAATTATTGACTCACTGCCCTCTCAGCCTCCTGACTCAGCTTACAAGCTGCTCCACAGATCCACGGTAGACAGCGTGTCCAGGATAAACAGAGTGCATCCTACTGTGAACACAGCTCAAGGGGGCTGCTTGTTAAAATGTGTTTTATAGGCAGCTTTAGCCAAATTGCAAGAAAATCAAACATGTTTAAGATTCAATAGTTACTGCCACAGTTCAGGGATTTGCTTTTAGTGAGCTCAACACATAAAAATCAATGAGGTGACATTAAATAGTGTTAAAAGTGACACCTAAAATACCCCTGTTATCACAATAATGACACAGATCTACTGTAAGTACCATTAAGAAAGTGTTTAAATGAAAGAAAGTATTTACCAGAAAGAAGAGAGGTTTGAACAGAACTGAATGGATCTTTAATATCTTGGACAATTTTCTGTTCTTTTTGCTGAATACAGGTGGTGTAAAATGTGACATGGAGGTGTACGCATGTCCAATTATTTTCAATTGTTGAGCTGTGGAGTCGTCACCACTAATGGTGATGACTGGAGCTTTGCTGCATGGATTCTTAGCTGCTGCAGAAAGTATGAAGTTATGTTTTAGCCAGCGTTTGTTTGCTAGTAAAATACCTCAAAGCTTTGGCCGGATTTTCATAAAGTTTTCAGCGCGTGTTTGGAATGGTACCAAGAAGAGATGATTACATTTTGGTACGATCTGGAAAAAATAACAGTGTCTGGATCACTGTGAGTTTTTTGTTGTTTGGTAACATTGAGGTAAAGGAACCTTTAAAGAGGCCACCTGTTGGTGGTATCTTGCACCTGTATAACTTGTTTTCTTTGCAAACTACACCAGAGACACTAAGACTTTGACTACACCTACCTTTCATTCCACTATAATGCCTATATTTAATAATTAGAAGACAAAATGCTTGGTGGAGATCTGTGTTCTCACAGTGTTTTTATAGTTTCTGATGTAACTCTATCATTTTGATTTTATTGGCAAAGTTTTGAGATATGTGTTCTATCTAAATACGATGGAGGTGAATGGATTTTGTTTTGTTGTATTGGTTAGTGCTCACAGTATTTTATGTCACAGCATGTAAAGTATTTGGATTTATGGATAAAATTCAGAGATCTTACAATTCTTTTTTATTTATTTATTTATTTTTTTGCTGTAGTTGCAATCAGACACCAACTTCAGTGAAAGGCTGCACCTACTCAAATGAATGAGGAGGTTACGTTTCCTCATGGAGGGCTAATGTCAGTCTAAGCACAACCTCACTCTGCAGGAGCAACATCATGAGATGCAACTTGTTCCGACCCATACTGAGCAGTCCTCAGATCTAGACGTTCAGATTCTTTTCCCGACTTAAAAACAGCCGTTGCCTGCTGCAGATTACAGATCGATGAAGAAAGTGGGACAACATCACGAGCAAAAAGCAGAGATGAGGCAAAGTAAAGCTTTGTTCAAAGCATTAAATGACGATCCTGGCTTCACTGTTCAGAGCCACCCTGCTGGACTGCTATCTTTGGGGGAGAGATGCATGATGGGATGAAGGTGATCTTTTGAGTCGGCAGTAATTCTAAATTTCACAGAGCTGTCAGACATGAATGGAGCTGAGTAATGCGGCTCCCATTTACAGCCTGAGCACTGCAGGAGCCGAGCAGCAATGTGAAAACAGGAGCCCACATAAAAGCACAGATTGTTGGAGTCACATTTTCACCCTGTTTAGATACAGACTAAGAGACTAATGAACATGGTAGATGGTGTTTGACAGTGAGGTTCAAGGTGCTGGCAGGCAGGTTTTTAAACTTTACACAAAGCCAGTCTAACTGTCTCAATGCTTCAAGCCTTTAGTTTAGATGAGCTAATTGCCTTCTGGCATTTGAGTATGATTATCTAACGAATTTGACAGTTGCACCATTTGTGTGTTTAATTTTTTATTTACATCATGATTTAATCACTTAAAGCCCACCTGAAACAGCATTTGGAGAGTATCTAACATGTGTACTGCCACATCTTTACTGTATATGAACGGCATATACAAGGAAGATGGAACGTTGGGAGGAATTCAATTGGACCATTGAAAAGTGATGCATGTGCAGGACGAATCAGGCAGCGCTCCCACCCACCACCCACCTTGATTAACAGGTGGATGTAATGATACTATTGGTTGAAATTACTCTGGGCAAAAAAACATCTTTCTTTTTATGTCTGAGTTTTGATCTGATATAGAAATATAGTTTAACAAATCAAAAATATGACCAGGAATGTGATCTAAAATTATTTTACAAAGGCATTTTTTATTTCCTTTGTTTCCTTTGCACTTTGTCACATTATGTTTTTATTGCTATATAACATCTTTTGTGATGTAGTTTGTTTTGAATTAAATAGAAAATGTGCATGATGGAAAAAAAATCTAATCTGTGTCAAATTTCCATCAAATTATGCCCCTCTGGTCAAATTCATATCAAATCCAGCTGCCATATAATTGTGCTGTTCTTAAATTTCACTTCTGGTTCTGTCTGAAAACACAGAAAGAAAAGCAAATAGACACACATGGGTGTGGTAATGGGGGGGAAGTAGAGAGAGGGCCCATGAATGAATGAATGAATTGGTCCCTACAGATATTCTTTGACATAATTTAGTATTTTGTCAAACATATTAATAACATCATGAGCAAATGAACAGTGACCAGAGACAAATGTAACGTCACTGAGCCCAGATTGAATAGAGGTCAAATGGTGGTGAATTAAACAACCAGTCATCAATGTAATCTAATCTGATTTTTCTTGTTAATTTTTTAAATATAATTTTTTCTCACATGCTTCGATAGGGGCCCACTGCATTAAGAGTGTACAGGGCCCAGAATTTGCACAGTTACAGAGAGCTTGACTGTACTGTATATTTTCATATTTGCACTTATATCATATCTATCTGTGAACTTTCATTTGAAATATCATATCAAGTCAGTCCATCTATTTTTAATCTGATTACTGTAAATTGTCATATTTGCATATGCTATATTATATGTTATTTGCACTGGTATATCATAGCTACCTGTAAACTGTAAAAACTGTAATCACTTTACTCCCCACCTGTGTACCTGTTTACTCTCAATGGTACCTATAGCTTTTCACAGGTTCTGCAGAGTTAAACTATATATATATATATATATATATATATATATATATATATATATATATATATATATATATATATATATATATTTTAGTTTTATATTAGTTGTATTGTATATAATTTTCCTATGTTTATTTATGTGTGCCCTTTATGGTGAAGCTTTAAATCTCATTGTACATTTTATAATGACAATAAAGGCTTTCTATTCTATTCTATTCTAATTTGTTGCTACGCCCCTATAGACACATAATCCAAAATGTCTAAATGTCCAACGACTCCATATTTACACTGATGGGTTTTCTTGTGATCTCCTGTTGTAATCTTATCCGTCTCACTCATAGTTACGCCATATCTGGGAATTTTGCCAAACCAGGAGCCACATTGAACTCCGTCTTAATCTGTATCTTTGTTGCAGGTCGTGCAGGTCTAATCCCTTGTTCCTTCAAATCATTATCTCTTGTGTCTAAACATGCTTCTCTTTTGAATTTATCTGTGGTAAATTTAGGTTTGCTCCTGTTTTTCCAGATATTTCAACATTATGTTTAACACTTGTTATGTTTAAAGCTGAGTGATGAAGCTCCACTGAAGACGATTCTATTGGTTTCACAGAGATTCAGTGTGTGATGATATTGCAGGGACGTCCTTTTGCATTTTCTACCTGAACAAGCACATGTCAACAGGAAAAGTAAACATCTCCCAGCATGACAAACAAACAGGCAGATCAGCACCGTGGGTGGTTGTATACGTCTATATGTGCACAGAATATCTGTTATCAAATTATTTGCACCATTTCTATTTCCATCACATTCTGACTGAATTCTACCTGAGAATTGGGATTTCATTTATAGTCGTATAGTCTTAGTAAAATTGTTGTTTTTCTATGTTTTGCAGAAAACTAATTTGAGAAGATTTGAGAAGACAGAAGTGCTCATCAGCGGGTTGAACAGCTTCAGAAATTGTTTTTCAACAATAGAATTGGACTGTGTAATGTTCCAAAACCAACAAAGCAACATTGACACCCAGCTCAGGCAGTAACTGAGCAGCTGTGGTGGGGGAGAGTAAACAGAGTTTCTCTTGTTTCCAAACCATTTGACCGTTTCACTAAAATTTCTGATGATGCATTTATAGTAACCTACATCTACATTATGCTGTCAATGCTTCTTTCAGCCCTGAATCCAGACTGATTCACCATCCAGACTGATTCACCACCATCATTTTTTTTTTTCTTGCCAAAAACTGAGCTTTTCCAAAATTGCCTTCATAATTGGAAAATCTTAAACTGCTTGATGCCTGAATATAATTGTATAAAAATGTTTTTGGTTTCAATCTGATGCTAAATTAAGTAGAAATTGTCGATAGCACATGAAATAGGTTTGATGCAAATTAGCGACAATAGACATTAATGGTAAACAATGGTACATTTTTTATTGAAGCCACAAAATTGTACAATATAATTATTAATGCTATTATTTACACTATTACTAAGAAACTATATCTATATACTAACTACTGTACTATAACTAGAGACCAACTAGAAAAAGAGGGGGTCAAACAAACAGCCTGTGTCCACTTTTTTTGCATTTTGAAAAGTCATCCAGTGTCCTAATTGGACCCTTTGGTTACTCAGGCTCATATGAACATTGCACTTTGAGCATTTGAAGACAGTCTGGCCTTTATATTTTGGGCATTTAACAGTGTTGCTGCTCACTTTCAACCACTGAGCAGTGACCCACAGCATCTGAACACACCTCCTGTGTTGGAAAACAGCCTTAACTGGACCTCAATGGTTCTTCTTTTGAAACTTACTTCCAACCAACAAAAAGAATGCAGTGGGAATGCAAATGGTTTGATTTGGATTTGTGACAATAGGTGTTAAGGGGTTAAAATGCTGCCTTGTCTGCCACTTCCTGATTTAATGACAGAGGATTGTGCACTTAATGAAGAGAAGATGAGAGTTGGTGCATCAACCTCCTTCTCACAAACCCAATCAGAGCCAAGTAAGCCATGAGCTTATCAAGGTTTCTAACTATTGATGAACTCACTAGACAATCAAAGACAATTTCTTCCCGTCTTTCTGTTCATTTAAGAGACAAGCTGTTCACGTAGCCTGGATTCCCCGTGGCTATAGCTCATCTCCACAAAAATCAATAGAGGAAATTGTAAAGCTGAGAAATTAGACCAAAAATCAGAGGAGATGAGCTGCTGAATGGAAAACACAAGGAAAAGGTCATGAGGAAGGAGAGATGTTGAAATGCTGTTGAAATCACATCATTTCCCAGAGTTTAACAAATGAGCTGTTGAATATGTGTTTAAAACAGACTCATTAGTATGAACAAACATCAAACACAATGCAGAAATAAATGCAGAATAATTTGTATATGCCTCTAATTTACAACTCTTATAACACCATTTGTAAATAAACACAAATTAAAAGCATTTTTCTTTTACAAATGTTGATGCATATTTTCAAATCCATTTACATTTGTTTTACAGGTGGGTGTAGGAATCATTTTAACATGTGGAGGAGGGGAAATTAAGTTGGGATCTGGTAGTCCTCCCCCTGGAAATGTTGATTATCCTGCCTTCTGATGAGATGTTATCCACCAATTTTCGGTGTAAATTAATCTTTATTCACGTAAAGGAACATATAAAACTCAGTCACAATGTAATATAATGCAGTCAGGCTCCCTGGCTTTCTATATTGCTTTCAAATATTTATTCTTCTTTGGATCAAATTTTCTCATTTAACATAATCCCTGCTGAGTCCTCACACAAAAGGGCATGATTGATTCTTTCTCAGCTTTTCAAAATAAAAGTCCTCTGCATCTTTCATGTGTATTGGGAAAAACAAACGCACATGTTCTAAATATTGAGGGGAACATATCCGGCATCGCACAAGAATCCACACAAGATTCACAAATATATTTTTATTTTAAAATGATAAGTTAATGTAAAATGTGAGTGGCAAATTAGAGGCAGCTACAGATACAGATCACTGCATTTACTTGTGTGTGTGTGTTTTATGAGTTACGTAACTTGACATTTGTTTGTGAATACTAATGAGACAGTTTTTTAACTGTATGTGTGTGTGTGTGTGTGTGTGTGTGTGTGTGTGTGTGTGTGTGTGTGTGTGTGTGTGTGTGTGTGTGTGTGTGTGTGTGTGTGTGTGCTTTAGGCTTAGCTTATTTATGCAGAATTCACAGCTGGCATTTACCCTCCACATTGTATTATGCATGTATCCTCTCTCTCTCACACACACACACACACACACACACAAATGGGAAAACAAATAAAGGGAAATGTAATTGCATCACATGCTGCAGAAATGAAACTGGACTCCTTCATGTCTTAAAGTGCTGTAACTTGACATTATGTTACTGAACTCGGACGTTCATTCACAGAAATACACAAAAACTCCACAAGGATTCTAACATCTGTCTCCTCGTTGCCTGGTTCTACTTATTATTACTGTTGGAAATAAGAACATTCAGCTACAGCTGATAAATGTTTTATTTTGCCCAGTAAAAAAAAAGATATTTCCCTTTTTCATTCTTTCTTGCAGCATCTTCACCATCGTTTTAATAATTTTATTCATATCACGTTTCAAACATAAGCACAACATGTTTTCCTGATAAGAGTAAATACATCATACAGCAGCTTGCATAACATAAGAAAACTAATTTCAGCAGTAAAAAGACAAAAACAACTATCTACTAACTAAACTAACTACTTGTTTAACTGTTTTTATTTAACTAATTCCTGCTGTTGTTAATTCAGTTTATTTATTTTCATTCTGTTTCCCATTGATTTTTGTTCATTGTTATAATTTCCTCATTGTTTTACTGTGACTTCTCATTTTTGATGATTGGTATTTTCAGTTCATTACAAATATTAAATTTTTTATCTTCTTTTTATTCAAATGTGACATTTTCTTTTAGTTCTGAAAACACACAGCAGCTTATCCTTTCATAATACGAGTGGTGAATTTCTGGCTATCCTCACAGATTTTTGTGATGCATAATATTAAAAAGCAAAACAGTGATGAACTCTGCTTCTCACCCACTTTACTCCCTCATGTGTTCCATTTCTATTCCTGTGTAGAGCGGCTCTGAGTCAAAAAGTCATCAAGAATCAAAACAGTAAAAGATGTTTCTACATGCAACACAATAATGATTCAACTGACAGCGTACAATTGAACCAGAGAAAAGCCCTGCAGTGATATTTACTATAATGCTTTTATGTTCCCGTAGCCCATTTCTTGCTACAGAAGTTGTTCGTCCACTCAGCACCCACATGCTGCACTTTGTCCTCTTGAGTGCACGAACCAGTTTTCAGAAAATACCTTCCCACCACCAACAAAAACTCTTAACATCTCAAAATCCATTCAACCGCATTGATTGAAACTAAATTGGAGCAATAACCAACTTGGACTTAAGTGCCCCTCCACTCACACATGTTTTTCTCCTTGTTCCTTGAGTTGAGTGTTTGAGCTTCACTCTACAGAATGATATATGTCCACAGTTGGTTTTCACTTTCATCTCCTGATGAAATAAAGTTTCTCACCTTAAATCAGACTTGTATTTTGTGACATCATGGTTTGGAGTCAGTCCTGGACCGGTATGATGTGGCTACACCTGGAGCCTCCACACACTGAGAATGGACCTTACAGTGAAGCAAGAAACATTGTTCATCCTACGGTAAAAACCCTAAATATTTGATGGTTTTTTCGATGAGGGAGCAGTAATGTAATTTTAAAATCCGCCTTCAGTCAGAAATCTATTTTTCTTCCTGTTCATTCAGTGTTTGAGTTTTTCTGTGCAGGATGATTTATGTGCTCAGTTTGACACCAGAAGGCTCTTTTTACATTCATCTGAGATTTTATTGAGGTAATTAGAGATTTGTGAAAAAAATCACATTAGGCACCAATTATCATTCAAAGTTAAACATATATCTTTTAATGTCTGAAGGGATCTTTAAAGCTACAGTAATGCATATTATCATAGAAGCAGTAATAGGTAACAATTAATGTGAACAAGGAGCAGCATGCAGTGATTAACCTGTAGAGAATTATCACCAAATTTTGCAATTCCCCCTCAACTCTAGTCACCTTTAGTGGTTTGTGGTAGTAGCAGCAGACAGTTTTTAGAGAAAAAGCTCTAAAACCCCACTGTACTCTATGTGCTCAGCACCAAACAGCAAACACACATAGCTGAACTCAGTGGAATGTTTAATAGCAACAAGACTGATATTTCCCTCAAGGAGTTAGTAGAGAGGAAAACAGACCATAAAATTATTAGAAATTATGGTAATCCATCCGCTTTAATCCATGGTTACGCTTTTCATCCTAATTATAATAATAAATGATAAATAACAATTATAAAAAGCACTGAACTAGGTGGGTTTTCATATATTTAGCTTTGTGTATATAGTATTGAATCGAATAACAGTCAAAAATAAGTAGCATAAGTAGCAGTAGCATATAAACAAGTATAAGGAACAAAAAAGATGAAAGAATTCAAATTATATAATAAAATAATTTTTCAAATCTATTTAGTAAAGGAAAATTGTGCAAGACGCGTTTTTACATTACAAAAAAAAGAATAGTGCACATTTGTTTTAATGCTTAATCGAACACTAACTTCACAAACAGCAAGTCCACCGTGGCATGAAAACCTGTTTGTGTGTCTGAGTAAGAGAAAACAAACAAAAAGGGAAAACATAAAATAAAACTGTTGAAAATGTAAATACATACATGCATACATACATACATACATACAAAAATATTAAAATAAAAGAAGATAATTATAAGTCGTTCTTCATTTTATGGTCCACACCCTCCCCTTTCTACTTTTACGTCACAAGCGTCACTCTCAAAATCTCGCGATACTTGGCTCATGTATAAATTCCTCCGCGGCCTGAGCTCGGCCTTTCTTTCTCCCTTTAGCGGTGAAGGTGCAACAGTAAATCGGTCGTCCCGAGCCCGGGTTCATCCGACACCCTCACCAATCAAGCTGAACTGAGGTCAACCTCCACAGCAGCAACATGCCGCCCAAATTCGACCCCAACGAGATTAAAATTGGTATGTTTTCACTGTCAAGTGGGTAAAAAAGAGCTTGAACAAGCTTGTTCACAGCCAAGATGGAGGCGCTCTGAGCCGGAGAGAAAACGGTAAAGATGGGGTAGGAAATGCGACGAGCAGAGCTAGAATGTCTTAAATCATATCTCTAGGCTGCAATGTTTTGTTAGTCGCATGTCAAATTTGATATTTTGTGGTGGTATAATGACAAATTTGGTTCCTGGGGCGAACACGGTCGATTCCACGTGGGCTAATCAAGCTAGCTAGCTGCTAATTTAGCCTCACTAGAGTGAAGGAAACTTCACATGTGAATTGTTAATGTTCCAGTTAAGGAATAGATGAAATGGGGATAAATTTAAAGAACGGGAGAAATATTTCAATGAAATGTTTTCCAAATTAACACTTATAAATTGTGTTAAAGATGGTTGCAATGGCCGACAACTCATTCACATTCATAGCAATTATATTTTTGTCTGTTTATGGTTATTAACAGTGACATAGGAGTGTTTATGGCTCATTTTTGGCAAGGGTTAAGAACGCATTGTTTATATAATATGGATGAAGCGGTCTTCCCTGAAACGCACTATATTTGCAACAAGTATCAGTTGGTTAGATGACATACAGCTGTAGCCATACTAACTCAAAATCTGTGACAGAAACATGAATGAAACGGCTTATTGCAATCTTCAGTAGAGCAAAAAATCTAAAACTAAAGTGACATGTGGCCATTAAGTATGTATGAAGTTCTACATGCACCATAGAACCTTAGACAAATGAAAAATATGGCGCTTCTGCTCATAAACTATTCATTTATATAGTGGAACAAATGTATGTCTCAATGTCAGCACTGCTAGAGCAAAAGATGTGAAACATTTGTCTGAAATTGGTACACTCAGTCTGTTGGGTCATTGCAATTCTATAATTTCAATGAGGCAGAAAAGGGTGTCTGTAAATGTTCTACATGTGTAGATGCTACTCATTTAGTATGTATGAATCAGTTATAGATAGTTTAAGTTTTTGTTTTGCAGTGTACATGAGGTGCACAGGAGGAGAAGTTGGCGCCACCTCTGCCCTGGCCCCCAAAATCGGACCTCTGGGTCTGGTGAGTATTACAATATGTCCCAACTGGACCAGCCTCCCGCCACTATGCCTGTCTGTCAGAGTGACTGAGTATAATCCAGTGGAGGCTCAGATTGACCCAACTTTAGGAAACAGGGTTGCTCAAACTAATGGACAACTCTGTGCCGTAAAGTCTGGAACAAACCCTGAGGCTGTTAACCTGAAAGTTAATGTACAAATGTTTTAAAATTTACGTTTAATAGTCACAGCTTTGATAGGAGTTTGGTATATTGTGTTGAAAGGTCTGTTAATCTAAACTGCTGATTTAATAAGTTTTGTTTTTTTGTCTTATCAGTCACCCAAGAAAGTTGGTGATGACATTGCCAAGGCCACCGGTGACTGGAAGGGCCTGAGGATCACTGTGAAGCTGACGATCCAGAACAGGCAGGCAGTGGTGGGTACTTCATACAATATGAACATCTCTCACCAGCCGTTTCCACAGCTTTAACTATATCTGCTCCGATTCTTAACACCCAGCTTTGACTCAGTATGACTAGAACCACCTGCAGTTGAATTGTTAGGTTTTTTAATGGCTTGTCATATCTAAAAATTAAAGACTCAACATTTTAATCAGACAAACAAATTTCTGTCCTGAATTATGCTTTTTCACTTATATTTCAGACTGATCCTGAAAGTAATGACTGTTTGCCTCCCTGATGATGGCACTTGTCTTTATTTTTAGGTCGATGTGGTTCCCTCTGCATCTGCTCTGATCATCAAGGCTCTGAAGGAGCCTCCTCGTGACAGGAAGAAGGTCAAGAACAGTAAGTGACTTTGGTTTTCTGAGACACTATAATCAGTATCTTAAGCCTTCTCTTTACAAGAAAAGGAGATGAGGAAATGGAATGACTTTAATTTATTTTCCAGTCAAGCACACTGGAAGTGTGACCTTCGATGAGATTGTGAACATCGCCCGCATCATGAGGCCTCGCTCCATCGCCAGAGAGCTCTCTGGTAAGAGCACAAGGATTTGTTTTTCTTTCCAGTCTAACAGTGTATATTTCCGGTTCAGCCTCCCGCCACTATGCCTGTCTCAGTGACTGAGTATAATCCAGTGGAGGCTCAGATTGACCCAACTTTAGGAAACAGGGCTGCTCAAACTAATGGACAACTCTGTGCCGTAAAGTCTGGAACAGCCTTAAAAAATTCTGTTATGTAAATGTTTAATTATTCACTGTAAAAATAGAGCAGATGAGAATGTGTCCAGTACTGTAAACACTAATTTGTGTGTTGCTCGTCTTCAGGAACCATCAAGGAGATCCTGGGCACCGCTCAGTCTGTTGGCTGCACCATCGATGGTCGTCCTCCTCATGATGTGATCGATGACATCAACAGCGGCAAAGTCGAGTGCCCGTCTGACTAAATGAGGACTCGAATAAAAAAACTTGACAAAATCTGAGCATCTTGTCTTTATTTTCTTGATCATTTGATTCTGTAGTACACTGGAATGAAGGGATTAATTTTGAATTGAGACTTGGTTTCACTTGCAGCTGAAACCAAAGTTTGGGGAAACAGCGCTGAAATGTTTGACGTTTAGTTCATTTATGAGAAAAGACGACTGAAAATTTTTCAGGCTCATTAAAATGTTTTGAGTCCAATCACATTCTGCACTGATGGCTGATTGAAATGTCAAGAATTTATCAGTGGTGTTGAGAACTGGTCAGTTCAAGATTTGATTTTTTTTTTTAAAGTATTGGTGCTGCATTATGACTAAAAGGAAACTTCTAGATGAAGGGTTCATTCAGGCAAAGAAATGTTTTCCAGTTTGCTGTTGCAGTGATGGTAAATCATTAGTGTTACAATCTAGATTTGCAGAATCGGTAACAACAGTTTGCAGGTTTAAGGGTTTAAGTTATAATTGGCTGCATTTTTGACCAGTTTAACATGTTAATGAAACAGTCCTAAGTATTACATGTTACAAAGGCTAAAGTAATTGCCAAACTTATTCAGTTCATCCCTTCTACAGGTATTCAAACAGTGAAACGGCTTTTATAAGCTTTGAGTATTTCCATGCTGAAGGATGTCTACTTTCCAGATTATTTAATTTTATGCATGTAGGTTATGAGTGAATCTGTGCTTGAGCCTATTTTCTGTTTTGTGCGTCACAAATTTTGAGCTTTGTACATTCTCACAGATAAAGATGATTCAATGCAATTTCTTACAAAATATTTATTGGAAAACTCAACCAATCATACAATTCTACAAAAGTATAAATGGATCAAAACTCAAGACAAAAAGGCTTAACTTTTTTTTAACTAGATATGAAGCAATGTAGTCAGCTCATCCAAGTCATCACTGCCTTTCATAAACAAATGTGATTTACTTTTTTTGACAAAATTAGCCTTTATTCCAACACTATTTCTCACATTTAGCTATCGCAAGTTTTGTAGTAGATATGTGTATTCTTTTCAGTGCATAGAACAAACTTCAAAAACCAGCAAGACCCTGAAGTCAAAACCAGGGCTTCAAATGGTCAAATTCTTTAAAATATTGCCAATTTCCAACTTACTTGTTCAGAGTTGTTATAGGGCTACGTGATTTGAGGCAGTGTTCGAAAGGAACTTTGGTTTCTTTTGTTCAATGAAAAAAAACAAAGTAGAAAAGCATGTTCATATTTGTCAAAGAAAGAAATGAGGGTGCTGTTAATAACCCATTTCAAACAATTTGCTCATATTCTCCCCAGTCAATTCAAGAGTTTATTCATCAAGTTTGGTTCATTGAAGCCAGATTCTTTCATACTCATTGTCACTGTATTTCACTTTCTGTCAATGTACACAGAATATATTGTTTACTACCAAAATATCCAGTTACAGAAGAAACAAAAGAGGATTTGTATCAAAAAGTGACGCAGGTATATAAAATAATGAAAATACAAAATGGACAAAGCCAAAGATCAGGACGTAGTCTGACATTGTGGTTTCATTGTGCTTTGTTTTCTCAGCTGTTGTGTGCATCTGGTTTTGAAGGCAGAAAAAAAACAGACTCTACAAAAACGTAACCTCAGCTCAGAGAAGCTCATCACAGGTTTCCTTTGAAACATTGAAGGAAGCTTTAAGGTGACTTGTCCGGACAGTGGAAACCTCAGAGGAGGTGTCAGAGTGCATCTCATCGGTTCAGTGGTCAACAGCCTCAGTTCTCCACCTCCTCCTCCTCCGCTTCGTTGTCTGCTTCAGGCTCCTCCTCCATGCGCTCCTCCTCCTCCTCCTCTTCCTCCTCTCGGCTCTTGTCGTTCTCAGAGTCGTTCTTCTTTTCTTTATCTTTGCGCTTCTGCTCCGACACCTCTTTCTTTCCCTTCTGGCCCTTCTTATATACTGTTGAGGAACACAAACGCCCACCGTTAACAGTGAAAATGCATCATTAAAATGATGTTTTATAGCACTATGTCTTTGGTTGCTCCTCCAGGCATAGCTTAACAACCATAATAAGGCAATGCAGTGATTTGCATATTGTCTGAAGGTCTATTTTCAGTCTTTTCAACATCAAAACATTCAAGAGAATAAGTAAGACTGTCAATCATCTTGAAAGTAAGCTGCACACATCAGATGTCGTATTTTATACAACTATGGCTGCAACTTACTATTAGTTTCATTGTTGATTAATCAAATTATTTTCTTGATTAATAAATTAGTTGTTTAGTTCGAAAAATGTCTGAAAATGGTGAAACATCAACCCAGATCCCAAAAATAGTTAGTATACTGTCATAGACAGTTAAATAAAACAGATAATATATATACTTAAGACTAACATCAGAGAATTTCAACATTTATTTCTTATACAAATACTGTACATGATTAATCAACTATCAACTAAATAGTTAGAAATTATTTAATAGTAGCTCTATATACATTATTTTGTAAGATTACAGGTTGCATGTGTTATTTTTTTAATGTATGGTTCTGTATGCAACTGTGTGTGTATAAGTGTTTGCTACAACTGCAACAATTAGTACTTTAATCTGTTAGTCATCATTTTTTTTTATAATTGATTAATCATTTACTATAAAAATACAAAAAACACAAATGTGCTTTTTGTATTTTCCACCCCATCTGGAAAATATGACCCCATCTTGCTTGTCTGAATATATGCAGTTAAACAGGTTAAATCGTTTCCCTGTTGAGCTACAGTGGATGGATAATAAGAAAAAAGAGGGAAGCGGATGCTAAAAAGTCTTTGAAGACTGAAGCCTCATTTAAAAAGAGTCCGTACAGACACCAGGCTCTTCTACTGACCTCAGCAGGAGCTGAGGACAACTCAAAAGCTGATTGGTTGATGGGTGATCATAAGAGAAATGTGGACAGCGTAGCGCAGCATAGAAAGAATGTTTGAAAGGAGCTGGTACGCCTACAATAAGATGCTTCGTTAACTAGAACATCATACAAAGGAGATGTTTGTGTTTTTCTGAATGTCAAAGAACCAGATTGAACAGACTCATGCCCTGAAGGTGCAAGAACTTCTTTCTTTATAAGTGCAGTACAGAAAGGGTTGATTCTGTATTAACTATTTATTGCAGTAACTTTAACGGAAAAATGTGTGTGGTAAAAAAAAAAAAGAGGCTTTGTACTAAAATATGATCCACTATATTTATATATTATACTATACGGTGGGTATAAAAAAAGTCTACACACCCCTGTTAAAATAGTAGGTTTTTTGATGTAAAAAAAAACTCCCAAAGATAAATAATTGCACAACACTTTCCATATTTAATGTGACCTATAACTTGTACAACACAATTAAAAAACAAGCTGAAATCTTTCAGGGAGGTGAAGTAAAAATAAACAACTGAGATAATGAGGCGTGCACACCCTCTTATAGCTGGGGATGTGGCTGTGTTCAGATTTAATCAAGTGTATTCAAACTCGTCACCATTTAAAGTGCCTTTAATTAACTCCTATAAAGTTCAGCTGTTCTAGCAGCTTATCCTGACATATTTGTAGCCACATCTTCCAACACAAGCCGTGATCCACAGAGAACTTACAATGCATCTCATGTCTGGGCTACGGAGGAGAGTGACTATAACATCTAAGCCTGGCTTCATTTTGCAAAAAAACATTTGAAATCCTCTGTGTTCCTACGAAACCAAGGTTGAATGTATTGGCCATAATTTCAAATGTTTTATTTGGTGACAACACTGTTCACCACCAAAATAAAAACATAGCTACAGGGAAGCATGGTGGTGGCAGCATCAGGTTTTGGGCTGTTGTTCTTCAGCTGGAACTTGGGCCTTAGTCATGGTGGAGGGAATTATGAACAGTTCCATACAGCAGTCAGTGTTGGCACAAAAACTTCAGGCTTTTGTTAGAAAGCTGAAGATGAAGAGGAACTTCATCTTCCAGAGTCCAGACATTGAATCCGATCATTTATTCGTGGGGTGATGTGAATTCAGCTGTTCTAGCAGCACATACCCACCACATCTGTCAGATTTGGAGCGGTTTTGCAAAGAAGAGACAAACAAGACGAGCCACACTGATAGACTCCTACCTAAAACGACTGAGTGCTGTAATAAAAACCAAAGGTGCTGCAACAAGTTATTAGTTTAAGGGTTGTACATGAATGCAACCAGGTTATTTTAAGTTCATTTTCTCCTGGATATAGGTCACATTAAAGGTGGAAAAGGTTGTGAAATTGTTTATCTTTTTTACATCACAAACACCTGGTATTTTACCAGGGGTGTGTAGACTTTTTGTATCCACTATATTATACTACAGGGAATTAGAAATAAAGGCCTTTAGTAAAAGCCTGCTCCAAATACCTTCTGCTTTTCTTTCCATACACTTTTCTTTTTTTTTCTATAATTATCCAGACCTAGAAATTGCTCAAATTAAATTCCATATTTTCCCATACTGCATAGAAATAGTATGAACAGGACAAATGATTACACTGTAAAACCTCTTTCAATAAGTATTGGGGAACCTCATTATTGTTGTTTTAGGCCAGACTAGAAAACATTCACTGACCTTCCAAAGCTTCTCTCAGAGGCTCCAAAAATCGTTCAAACTCCATTTCCTCCATCGCAGCCAAGACGTCTCCTGCATTCAGAGTTTTTCTCTTGGCTTTCATGGCAAAGTTGTTTGCGCTGCAGCAAGATTAAAAAGAGAAAAGTGATTTTTGGTGTGTTATAATGGAAAGATTCACAAATCATATTCAGTGGTTCAGATTAATAATGAGTGAGGCGCTGCTCATTTTTGTTGTGATGGACGTGTGAAACATCTATTTGTTGTCCTTGAAACAGAATAGTGTGAGTTGTTTTTTTTTTTAATGTTTTTCTTTATTCTTACCAGGATGTTGCATACAACACAAACACGCTGGCAGCTTGGGATATCGCTCTCCTTGCTTCTTTTGACACATTCACCCCATCTGGGAGCTGCAGAAAACAAACGGTGCGGAGGAGTTAGCTCAAAGCTATATTCACACACATTTCATCAGGCTGAGAAAAAAAGTATTTATTTATTCATGGACAATAACATCTTCATGCAAAAAGAAAAAAACAATCTTTTCACATCGTTTGTTTCTATTACAAAAACATGGATCTTTGGTTTATTTAGAAATCACTTTTATATCAGAATGAGATGATGATGATTACCTGAAAAGAATTTTTGATTATAAAAGATAAACAGCAGAAATAATTTCCCCAAAATACAGTTCTAAATGTATTCAGCTTGTATTTTGAGTAAAGATTTATATGGAGGGTTTTTTTCTCAGTAAATACAGCAGATAAATGTCAAAGTGCTGCTGTATGAGATAGACACGCTGGCAATGAACTGGAAACCGGTTGGAAAATTAACTTCTTAAAATGTGAACATCTCTCGGCCGCTGACAGATACATGTCCACAATCACCAGTAATTCAATAGTAATCCATTTTGTCTGAAATTTACCAGACATTTTTATGTTTGAGCAGCATTTGGCTGGTGCCTGCTGCTTATTTCCCACCCTGCCTGGAAGTGACTGTAAATAAAAAGAAATGTCTCTGGCAGACATGTAGCTGGCAGACGTATTTGGATTTTTCCAAGTAGGGATTGTGGAAATTTCTGAGTAAACCTCAAAAACCAAACCTAAATCTGTTAAATAGGGTTTTCTGTAATGTGTACATTTTTGCAAATATACCATTTTAGGAAAAAACAAACCATGAAACACTATTCCAACATATAAGGAACAGACAAGAATTGTTTAAACCTCCTGAAAGTGAAAAGTCATTATTAGTGCTTGAATATTAATTGATTATCTGTTTTGTTAATTAGTGCAAACATTATGTATAATTAAATTATTTACTAGTAAAGTATCCAAGTAGCCATTAGCTTCCTAAATGTTATGGCTTATGTCCATTCTTATACAAATGAACATTGAATAACTTTGGGTTTATTAACAGTTCAAATTAAAAACAAAGTGTTAATTAACAAGTATTTGATTTTCTTGTATGCTTATTTTTCTATTACTGTACTTGTATAAAATGGAAAATTAGGAGGAAATACTAACCACAAGAACCCAGATCCAAGTGATGTCTTACATTGTAACAAGTATTTTAAAAACAGTCATGAATCCCCTTAAATTCCTGGCAAATCCTCACTTTTATAAGGCTATCACATCATTTACATAACTAAAAATGGTAATATTTCACTAACAGCTGTAGTTGCTTTTCAGATAAATATTTGACAATGTACAAACTTTTAAAATGCATTGTTAAAGATTAAACCAGTGGTTTCAAATCTTTTTGGTTTTTGACATCCTATAAAGTGTGTAGTTTGGGACCAATAGAGATGATCCCTTCATAATACAATTATAATGTAGAGAGGACAAAATCCTCAATCTGTCTGTCTGTGCAAAAACATATTCAAAGGTTTGTCTGAAGCTAATATGAAGCTTCAGTCATCTGAATGAGTGGAAGCAAGGAGATGAATTTCACACTTAGTCTTTTTATTGCCAAAGTCATTCTTTTTTTATTAGCATAATTTTAATGTTCTATATTATTATATAAAATTAATAACCGTGAATAAGCTTCAGATCTCCTTTTAAATACATTTTTGGCAGGAGGAGGATTACTGGCTCATTATGAAGGGATCTCCATATGATCAATGTGAACAGGAGGGGGGATTACAGCAAGAAAAACATATTCCAATATTAATATAGGCGGCTGACTGTTGCTTTAAGACAGACTCAGATATTGTGAAGCTGTTCTTTATTCTCTCGAGCACTTAATTATCACCCAAATGTCCATTCAATTAGCTTTAGAGCTGAACAAAACATACACAAAGGTCATATTTAAAGTGTCCTACATCCTACATGTCAAACGTCAGTGGCATCATCATTTTATACACACACACACACACACACACACACACATACACACACACACACACACACACACACACCTCTTTCTGTAATGATAGATAGTTTAAGATTAGTTTTATATTAGACATTTATACTAGGTGGATTAAAAATATAAAATGTATAAACTTACACTTATATTTATAAGTGAAGCTTTTATGTGAACACGTGTTCTATTTATTTATTTATTAAATCTTTTGATTTTTGATTATAGCAGTTTCAGTTGTCATATGATTAATGCTTTTACTTTTAATACATTACGCACATTTCGCTGATACTTTTGTACTTTTACTTCTAACTGAACAATTTTAGACTAAAGTATTTATAATTTTACATGAATTCCAGTTTCCATACAACATAAAACTAATAATAAAACTAATAATAAGTGAATCTCTCTGTCTCACCGCCTCCTTGATGATGCGCGTGATGACCGCGTTGGGCAGGTTCAGGTCCTCCGGCCTCTCCGCCATCGTCACCGGTAGTTTACGGTTCTAACCTCTCGTGCGAATCCCGGGTGAGCTGCTAACCGCTCAGCGCTAACCGGAGCTCCCCGAGTCAAAGGAGCTTATCTAACGTTACCGGCTCGGTCAGATTCACCGTGACGTTTGGTTATTACACGTACGTTACACAGAAGACTTTAACGGTAATTAACGCGGTGACAAACGGAGCTGCTCGCCGGTTTGTTTTGAGACGTTTCCCGCGAACCTTCCAACCACGAGCCCTCCTACTCAACGCTCAACTCCGACCTCTGACGCATGCGCATTGACGTCCGCCTTCTTCTTCTTTGGTGTTTTATGTTGTGTATATTTGTTCATTTGAGTTTCATACAAGATAACATTGGTAAAAAGTAAAAAAAAAAAAAAAAAAAAAAAAAAGAAAAGAAAAAAAAGACCAGGCTATAAAGTTTTGTAAAATAATTTATTATAGACCATTTTGTTTATTTTATTTACTATATTTTCTATGTAATTGAAAATTACTTTATGTCACTGTGATAAGGAGGGATGCCTTTTTGTTGACATATATATATATAGTGAAATCATACAGTAATAAGTGATAAGATCATAACATTCACTATTATAATTTATAACTATAACTATTAGAGACTTTCAGCCTATTTGAGGGAGAAGGATCGCTCCCTTTAAGATGAAATATCTTTACTAGAACTTCTCTGACTATATGGACTGACTGACTTCTGTGTAAGGGAAACAAATGTTTTCATTAGATTGGAAATATATTGGATACTTGGGCATGGGTAAATGTATTGAAGTAAAAAGCAAACTTTTTCTTAAATATTGTTGCAGACAATGGTTATTTGATATCAGTTATTTATATTTTATTAAATTGTGGCCCCTTTTTAATTTAAAATGTGTGTACTTTGTGTGAAATGTGCCAAATATTATGATGTAGTACTATTACTATGAATATATACAAATTTGCTCTCCATTAGAAACACAAAACATTAGAACACATTTTACTTATTTTATTTATGTACCTTTACTTAAGTAATATTTTCAATATATTGGATTTTTAGATATAGATATTATTTTTGTATTTTAATAGTGGTTTCTAACCAATGTATTCTGTCAATCCATGCATTTGTCTGTTGAATTGACTTAAACTCTATAGAAACTTACTTTTTATTTTAATGTTCCACTTCCCTTCTTCCACTTCGCTTCTATGACTGTTATGTACAGAAGCCATCAACACAATAGTAGAAAAAGTAAGCTAAGAAATATTATTTAATTTAAATTATTTTTATTATTTAAATATTATTTCACATTATTTAATAATCATTCTTCTTATTTAAGAATAATATGAATGCATTGTGGTAATTTTGCTCTACACATGTTGCTAAACTATAAGACTGTGGCAATGATAAACATGTGGCAGTCTTTGTTTTATTGTATAAACATATGATGTTTGGGTTAAGTTACAAACATAAAAATAATGAAAAACACACAACCCTAACCCATAACCTTATAATTATCTTAGCTAAGTTTCATATTCAGAAGTGTAAAGAAACCACCAAATGTTTGTTATTATTTTTCTGCATAAGTGCATATTCTAATTCGATGGTGAATGTCTTGAAGTCCATGTTATTAAATGTATATACATATATGGAGCTTAATAAATAAATGGACAACAACTTCATTATCTCTGTAGGGCCCTGCAGTTCCACAGAAAATAAATTCTTAACATCACACACTTTCATACACATGCAACAGTTTAGATTTACACACACATTCCTGCTGACAATGGCAACATATTGTGCAACCCTCATAGCCAACATGCTACACAAATGGTGATTTATTCCAAATCCACAAATTGCACAAAAGGAGACACATTACACATCCCTTACGTATATTGCACAAATAGGGTATATTGCACATCCCCCATAGCCAACGTCTACATTACCACAAGGTAAATGCTGGAACTGTGAGTGGAGAGTGTGGGTTGGGTCAGACACTATTTTCTGCACCTGTCTCATAATAGACTGCTCATAAATCGTCTGGAGGGACGAATGCTTTTTGACATCCATAAATTACAAAGCGGTCTGTAACAGTTGAGTGATCTGTGATCTCAGCTGCAGCGGCGCCACCATACCACACTGTAAAACCAGATCTTACAACACTCCAGTACCGCGTGATAAAACTACAACATACATTTCAGCTCAGCTCCATACACCCTAAGGCTGCATGAAAAATACATCTGCTGTAGACGTCAGGAGCAGAGACTCTCAACATGGACCTTCCAGCTGAGGTCGTTATCAATAGGTGCACCAAGACACTTGCAGACCTGAGTGATGGGTACATCGTTAATAACTATCGGCCTGGAGTCATCTACAACCTTGAGGTCATAGGTCATCCCCTCAGTCTTCTTCACATTTGGATGGTTGCTGTCACACAACCTTACAAATCTCTCTATTTCAGGATGATAGGCTGTTGGACTGCTGTCTTTGTGCATAAGCCCAAGGTTGGTTCCTGTAGTTCTCAGGGTGGAGCCACTTGTACAACATGAAGAGGACCAGGGAGCCGACACAGCCATGAGGGACACCAGTGCTGATCCATGTGTTCTCTGACATGCTGCGTGTGATTTATTAAAAAGGAAAATTTTACAATAAAATGATTAACATTCATATGTTTTATTTTCTGGGTGAGCATTTGAGGCAGCTGAACTAAAATGGAGAAACAATATTACATCAACACAACATCATGATCCTCTCAATACATTTCCCATAATGAATGTCATTGCAGCAGGTTTTTTAGGGGCAGGTGTAATTACTGATTTCTTCCAGAGGGTGGGGATGGTGTGCGAGTCCATTCATTTTTGGAAGATGTGGCACCATGCAGGTGTCAGCTCCTTTGTTCCACCCTCTGGCCCTGTTGCCTTTCAGTGCATTCATGTGTGTGTAAAAAGTGATGGGACCTTATTGGGCTCTATCACCAGCCTTGCATCCTGCTCAGTCACCAATATTGTCTCTGAAACAGGAAGAGGAATCCTCAGTTTTGAAATTTGTTTGCCATCTTAGTCTTCCACATTTTTTTGGAGTTCTTTGCAGTAAAGCTTTGTTCAATAATCTCCTTATGTCTCTTCCTGGCTTTTCTGAGAATGTGATCAAGGTCCTTTTGCACAGTTTTCAGTTTAAGTTAACTTTGTCTTTACTTTATTTTCCAATAATGTGGTGGAATTACAAACTTTACAAGTGATACAATTGTGAATATATATATATATATATATATATATATATATATATATATATATATATATATATATATATATATATATATATTCACAATTGTATATCAAGCAACTTTCAGAAGTAGGTTGTTTAATTCCTTAATTATTAATTGTGAAAATGAAATAAATAAAAGTGTTGCAGGAAAAAGATTCCTATTTTTGCCATTCAACATAATCTAATGATTTTCATGGAAACCTATATGTAGCTGTTAAATGATCCAAATTACATCTGTTAGCAATAAGTCTATTGATAGCTAATGTGATTAGTGTGTGTAAAGACCACAGCCACCATCTGTGTGCCCTATTGAGCTAAAACCCTTAGCAAAGGCATGAAACAATAAAGCTGTGATCCTTCATTCTCTATTTTTGTGTTGTCAATAAAGACCAAAACAATGCGTAAAATCTGTCTCTCAATACTTTCAGATATTCCTGCTTCACCAGCTCCAAGCTCACTGCCCATCATTATTGCATCCAAAGACTGACAAATCGTGTTCCGTGCCCCGTTGTTGTCCAAAAACTATTAAAAAAACATCAATGAGTCACATCGTTGTTCCTTCAACGCCATAAATATGCACACTGCAATTTATTTTGACTCATGCCCACACAGCTTCCAGAAATACTCAAGTATTAATACTACCACAGCAGGGATCAGCAATTAGGTTTACACATTGGGCCCAATTTAATAGAATATAGAGACAGAATATAAAAATAATTCCTCTAAAAAGTAACTGACTATGCTGTCAGATTAATGTAGTGGAGTATAGAAAGTACAATATTTGCCTCTGACATAAGTATTGTCAGATGGGAAAAAGTAAAGTGAAGTATACCTCAAAATTGTACTCAAGTACAATACTTAAGTAAATGTATTTAGTTATATTCACCATTTGATTTACACTGCAGTAGAGCAAAACATGGATTCATCCATCCCTGAAAATATTTCCTAACAAATGCATTATTTCCACCTGTGTGAGTAGATTTGCTAAAAATGAATGTGGGACAGCTGCTTAAAAATTACTGATTCTTTTTGTTTAACTCAAACTATACTGTATGTTTATTAGGGTTTTTTGTTTTTCAAATGTAGCTATTGGATTTTAGGTTTCTCATTTAAAAAATAGAGAGAAAAGGAAAGAATTTTACTATTTTGCTCAGAATAGACAATAAATACAAGGAAAATATACATTTATTTATTTTTAAAACAGCAGACATTAATATACAGTATTTGTGATGATTTTTTGGAGAAATACTGCTTCAATAAGAATTCAGAAGTTAACAGATTTTTTATCTTTGCATGTTTGTTTTTTAATAGTATTAAATATATATTTTTACCTACTACCCTTTGGATTACAGCGTTACAATGACTGAAAAATGCATTGAAATCTCATCTCTGATAGCTGGTTGACTATTTTGATCTTTACAGTGGACCTCTTCCTGAGGTTTCTCCCATTTTTACCCTATTAAAGGGTTTAAAGGGTTTTTCCTTATCTAAAGACAGACGGCCTTGTATGCTGTAAGCCACAGATTGCAGAGGTCGGTAGGTTACAGCATACACAATTTGTGATTTGTGATACTGGGCGATTTATATAAAAGTCACACTGAAGTGTTAATACCACCACTTGCCTGGTCACACATTATCTGCAGTGTACAGATGAATGTTTAAAAAACGTTACTGGGCAGACCTCCAGCTTACCTTCCATACAAACAGAGTGAAGAAGGTGGGGTTTGTTGGGTGAAAAGGTATTTAGGTGGTTTCCATGGTAGCTGGCTTCCTCACACATGCAGCAGCAGCAGCGTGATACAGCCCACACATCAGTAAACCACTCTGTAGAGGAGGCTATAAGGCAAATTTCTACGCCCACCAAGTTCAAGCTTCTGTTTCCAGGCAGCTCCAAGATACTCAAGTTTCCTTGGCACTCAACTCGCTCTGTGATGTCAGACGAATCACTGCTGCTGCTGCCACTGCTGCTGCTGCTGCTGCTGCTGCTGCTGCTGCTGCCACTGCTGCTGCTGCTGCCGCTGCTGCTGCTGCTGCTGCCGCTGCTGCTGCTGCCGCTGCTGCTGCTGCTGCCACTGCTGCTGCTGCCGCTGCTGCTGCTGCTGCTGCCGCCGCTGCTGCTGCTGCTGCTGAACTCCTTTAGTGTTCACCTAACATCTCAACAGGTCGCTGCAGATGTAAAACATATCAAAGGGTCAAAAAACATTGTATGTAATTTTAAAAGTTGAAGACTAATATTGTGTAACAATCAAGACAATTGAAATATATTACAGACTGCAAATCTGGCTTATTATCTGGCTATATACCACAGTCCTTCTGGGTAGCTGTAATTAAACCTCTCCTCAAAAAAGCCGGTGCTTGACTCAAGTGTTTTTGCCAACTATAGACCTATAGCCAACCTCTCCTTTCTCTCTAAGATCCTGGAAAAAAAAAACAGTTGCCAAACAGCTGCGTGACTTCCTACAAAACAATGGCTTAAATGAGGACTTCAAGTCAGGATTTAGAATGCATCATAGCACGGAGACAGCATTGATGAAAACCACATTCTTAATGCATCAGATAAAGGATTCTTGTTCTGTTAGACCTTAGTGCTGCATTTGTCACCATCGATCATCAGATACTAGATTAGAGCATCTTATCAGTATGAAAGGGACTGCATTAAGCCGGTTTAAGTCTTATCTCTCGGATTGTTTCCAAATTTGTTCACGTTAACAATGTTTTTTCTATCTGCACAAAAGTTAGACATGGAGTTCCGCAAGGGTTCTGTGCTTGGACCAATACTTTTTACCCTTTATATACTTCCTATAGGTAAAATTATAAGAAACAACTATATCATATCTCACCATTATTAGCCTTTCTGCACTTGTTTTCAGACACCCTGCCTACATTTAAGAACAGGTAAGAACTTTCCTTTTTGAAGAAGCTTCTAGTTAGGGCTGGCCCTGGCTGGGATAGAACACTGTTATTCTGTGATAGGTTAAGGAGCCTTCTGTTGTTGGGGGGTCCAAGCTGCAATAGATCCTGTCACCTCATCCTCCACATACACCATGAATAGATATATTTCTATTTTATTTTATTCTATTTAACATCATAATCAACTTGTTTTAAATGTATTGTTTTCACATGTACACTTCATCTATTGCTGCCTGTCTGTCCTGTAGGAGGGATCCTTCTCTGTTACTCTTCCTGAGGTTTCCCCCTCTTTTTTTATCCCTGTTAAAGGGGGTTTTAGGGGGTCTTCCTTGTATGATGTGAGCGTCTAAGGACAGGGGATGTTGTAAAGCCTATTGAGGTGAATCTGTGATTTGGCATTTTGGCTTCTACAAATAAAACTGACTTGACTTTCAAATACAGAATGTTGCTGCTCCAATGTTTTCATAGCAACACAAAACTGGGAATGGGAAGATGTGATAGTAAATACTAATAAAACAGGAAAATGAAAACTGCTGACAGGTAACAAAATTAATGTTTGTATTTTCACCATGAGTTTATTCATTTACTGTGTGATTATAAATATATATATTTGTATAGCTTTATGTTGCAAGGCATCAAGGTGTAGAACACCAAACCCTTTGGAAAAATGGCACCTTCATATAGTCAGAACCTGAACCTTCATCTGTTCTAGACAGACTTCTATTCACATGATGATTACATCTCCTATATATATATTTAGACACTTCAACACAATGTTCTACTTATTTATAGTGTCAATAATAACAGGTGTGGAAGGGGAGTCAAACCTGCCTATAAAGACAAAAATAAAGAAAAAAAAAGGAAGGCCCACAAATTGCCTATAAAAATAAAGCCAAGGACAGAGTTTGTTGATGATAACACACTTTAAACTGAGTCACATAAACGTCATCATTAACACCAGCTCCCCTGACTACCTGGATGTTTCACTGTAACTTGCTTTTTCTGTATAAAGATGATTAAGGCCTTCTCATTAGGCTGTGGGAAACAGCGATTTACATCTTTCGATCGATTAATCTAGAAAAGAATCAACAGATTAATTTCTATTGAAAATAATTTTTAGTCAGGTACTTTTTGATATAAGCAACTAAAGACACAGCCATAAAAAATGCAGGAAGAAGTAACGTTGTCCACCTGTCAGAGGACATGCTGCCTCCTGGCTGCAGGTTGATGTGTCCTTGGGCAGGATATTTAGCCCCAAATTGCTTCTAATGGCTGTTCCATCAATATTTGTGTATGTGTTTTTCTTCTTCAGTCACCCATAATGTTTCAAGGTAAAATTTATTACAATACATGGTATACAGGTAAATGAAATTACATTCCTTTAGTACAACAGTTCACACAATACAAAAAGACAATTCAAAGAAGTACAAAGAATTCCTTGTTTTATTAAAATAATAAAATGATTGAGCAGACAAATAATAACATAATTAGTCTTAGTGTACACTCAACACTCATCCCATAAGCTGGAGGATCAGTAAAAGCGCTGCTGCATCTGTGGTTTGCGATTTAAAGGAGTCAGACTGAGGCTGCTTCTCTGTTATTAGCTTCACAGTAGTTTGAGGTTTTAGACACATGTTGTCTGGAACAAAACCATGTGTCATATCCTCTCTTAGCCCCAGTGAACACCACTAGAGGTCATCATACAGGTTTACTACTTAGCTGACAATAAACCTGCTGCAGACCTGGTGTAGCAAAGGTGTGAGAGAATAAAAAGAATGAATGATTTCCACAGCTCAGATAGATATATTTATTTCTAAAAGTCAAAATATTTTGTGATCTTGTTGATCTTAGTGTATGAGTTGAACTAAAGTCCATATAAATACTTATATTTTGACAATTATGTGTAAACACACTATTTAAAGTAGTTTTGCGTCATGATCAGTGCAGTACATTGTTACTAAACAGAGCACAAATGCAATCTTATTCACAGATGTTGAGTCACTGACACAAGACCTGAATAGAATGGAGCAATAACTAACTTCATTATTGTCATGAATAGCATTAGCAACAACACCAACAACAAACATGAACAACACCTGAACATAATCACAATCCCATACATCATATTATTACCCATGAAATGCTGTGCATGTTATGAGGTAAGATGCAACAATGTCACACACAGAGGCTCAGTTAGGCCTGTTTCCCAGTTTATTCAGTAATGTAATACTGGTCGGCAGGAATGACCTGTGAGCCCAGTTGTTATATTACATGATGTCATGAGACTCATAAATGTTGCACAATGAAGAGGTCACAAATACAAAGTCTATCTACCATCTGTAACCCCTTATCATTTATTGTGGCATTCACAAACTAAACACATGGATGATAGTAAATCTCGTTAAAGGACAGGTTCCTATTTTTCAAGCCTTTTATTGATAGAGCAGGGGAGTGAAATGCTGCAAGGGTTTAAACTAGCCAGGAATCAAACTGGGGAGTCACCCCTCAGAGCTTTAAGACCATGTGGTATCCACACTAACCCCTCAATCAGGTGCACATATGAACAGAGAAAGAGGTTTAATCATTCCTCCTGTTCATAAAAAGATTCACTTCACATGTGCTTTCAGTGTAAGTGATGGAGGATGGAATCAACAGTTTGCCCACACAGTCACTTAGCACAAAATGCATTTAAAAAGTAGATGTGAAGCATATGAATGAAGCTATACCTGCCACATTTGCAGTCTTTTTTTTGCAAACAATTCCTTCTTTGTGCTTCCTATTTGTGCTGTGGTGGAAGTATAATAACAAAAAGAGGTTGAAGGATAAATCAATGTTGTGGAACAATAAGCAAATGCAGGTGGTGCTGGAAAAAAACAACGAGGAAACAACTTGTTATGAGGCAAAGTAAACAAAGAGTGAAAAAAGGCCAGTTGTTGAAGAAATCGGCCTTGTAAATTAATTAAAATCCAAATATCCTCCAGCAATGTAACAATACTCTATTACAAGGAAGGTTCTTCTGCATGGAAAAACAAACTTAACTTTAAAAGCAGTGGTTTGGTCCATTTTACTGGTGTTATTTTACATGAAAACCTTATTGATTATTGATATGAAGCATCAATGTTAGAGCACCAGAGAAGCTAGATGTTATTACTGTAGCTGGTTTAACTACTTTATATTTAGTTAGGCAGCCTCAGGACCCTCCAACAACGGGCCACCAGATAAATCTGAGAGGTTGTGATGAGAAAAAAAGCTAATTCAGATGCCCAAACTTTTCACATTTTGGACATTTTTCCTCATATTTGATTTTTGTTGAAATACTGAGGGTTAAATATGAGTAACTGGGTTAAATATTTAAAATACAAATACATTTGCTTGTGCTTTCACATTTACATACACGGGTAGCATGATGGTGCAGTGGGTAGTGATGTTGCCTCACAGCAAGAAGGTCACAGGTTCAAAGACTTGGGTCAGGACCTTTCTGTTTGGAATTTACCCTTTCTGTGTCTGTGTGGGTTTTCATTGGCTTCCTCCCACAGTCCCAAAACATGCTGAGGTTAATTGGAGACTCTAAATTGCCTGTAGGTATGAGTGTGTGAGGGAATGGTGTGTGTGTCCCATGGTACAATGGTGACCTGCCTGTCGCCTGAAGTACGCCGGGATTGGCTTCAGTAGACCCCCGTGACCCTAGACAGGAAAAAATGGGTATGGGAAATGGATGTATAGATTTATGGACATGTCTTTAGTAATCTGTTATGGAATATGTAGTAACCCACCTAACACTGGGAATAAATCATTTGAAAATATATTGTAATAAAACCATGAGAGAATTTTAGAGGGGGAAAAAAATCAGTAGTGGAGCTGTTAACAACTCATAGACATCTGAAATGTGATCTGACTACTTTCTTTTTGTAGGAGGTCTTGACACAAAAAGGTTTAATCTTATAAAATGTGTTGTATTTTAAAAGCATATTATATTATGAATATGTTGGAGCTGTAATTATAAAGTAACATAAAATGGAAATACTCAGGTGAAGTATATATATATATATATATATATATATATATATATATATATATATATATATATATATATATATATATATATATATATATTCAATAATTATTCACCACATTATCTACCACATTATTCAATAATAATGTGGTAGATAAAAGTTTAAAGTTGGTTCCCTATGGAACCTACAGAACCGGCAGTTGGATTGTTTAGGAAGCGTGAAGAGGTTTGTTTATGCAGAACTACTTTTGTGTACATCCGAGGATTAAAACCAAAAACCAAGATATACATTTGCATCAATTTGTTATTTATCAGAATGCAACAGAAAGTCTACTACAATATCCTGATTTCAAGTTCCAGTCTGAATTTACAAACACCGCGGCTCGTTTTTTTTATATCCCTACAGACGGCTGCGTATCTGTTGGATCTACTTTCTCGTGGATGGCCGTGCTGCGCCTTTCTCTCCCTCACTCCCGTACGAAGCCGCCATCTTGAATTTTAATGTTAATTTCTAAAAAAAAAAAAAAAAAAAAAAAAAAAATGAGTTTCCTGTGATATTTTCGTTTAAGGGTGTCGTGCCAAAATTTGGATTAGTTGTAAGGAGTGGTGTGTTATTCGGAGGCTGTTTACCTGAACCACCCGGTGAGTATCGTGTGTGTTTGTGGGGTTTTTGTTGTCAACCGGAGACATTTAACGAAACCAACGCGTGAAAATGCTCCCAGCTATTTAACTAGCTATCGTTAGCTGCCACGGTAAATAACAGAGCAGCACCGACACGCCGACTATCCGCTGGCTCCGGTAGCTGGAGGTAGCCCTCCACGAACCGTAACTTTTAATTAACTTCTAAAAAGGACAGATTTATCCCGGTAGGCTGGCTAATAATGGCGTCCACATCAAACAAGCCGAGCTAGCGCTAGCTGCAGGTAGCTTCACACACTTAGTTGGGACATGTGTGTGGGCAGCTAGCTGCTGCCGTCGAGTATTTAATTGACATATAAATCAACATTCTACATCTCTAGCGGGGTAAAGGATAACTGCTTTATGTGTGTGTTTTAGAACTACACTCTATGGACGGTGCTAGCAGATGCTAGCATCCTGCTGAAGTGAAGTTTGATGCTTGCTGCCACTTACTGATAAGTACGTTTATGTTGTTTTTCTTTAATTTAACTCAATAATGTTGACTTCTTCTATTACTACCAGGAGATGACTGAAACTAGCATCTGCTATTGGCGTCGAGGCGTTTGCTGCATGCATAATGGAAACACGTCGAGGCGGCTTATGTGATATTATGATTAAATATCAGCATCCACATGTGTCACTACGCTGCTGACATTGTGTTTTTTGTGTGTTCGGGTGAACTATTCGTGTTTATGTGCTTGTGTGGACTACAATAAGTTGCTGATTGCCGACTGCCGGTGTTTTGCTGCAAGCTAACGCCGCGGCCGAGCATCTCTGCTGCAGGAGGACGGGCGGAGAGGCTGCTATAGCAGACAATAGCATGGCTAAATTCACGGCTAAATTCATAACTATGAAACAATCTCGGCCTCAGATGCCGGTGTGGCCTTCCGGGTTCCTCCTGCCTCTCCCGATCCTGCTGCTGTGTTGTGTTTTGCTGTGGCTAATGTTAGCTCCTGAGCTGATAATGCGAAGCTTTTTTTAATGCATCGATTACAAATCCGATGATGCGACGCATTAAGGGACTAATATACTTCTGTGATACACATGTGAACATTGAGCGCTGTGTTCTGCAGCTATGAATGGGATGTGGCTATTTGGAGCATATATCCACAAAGCTGTGTTTTATATGTATGGATGATAGCACCGAAGAGGTTGCTGTTGCACTTGACAGTAAGCCAGTGTATTATTTGGGGTTACCACTAAGCGGCGCTGCAGGACCATCTTAAACTTGTTCCCCAAACACTGCTGTGCTGTATCTCCTGTCAAAACCCCAGTTCTCACACATCTTCTCAGAAATCTTCCAGAGATTGTCCTGGAATGAGTAATGCGTGAATGCAAGCTTGTTGTTTTTGATTACGGATTAAATCTGCTCGGGCAGTTTTCCACATCCACGCCTAGTAACGTTACAGGTGCACTGTTGCACTGCCTTTGGCTGCTAATTGCTGTTGTTTTTATTGATACTTATCTACACACCCACCTATTACCCGCATTGTCATATCATGTATGAACAGGTGCAAGGAGACAATACTTTTCTGTAATGTAGTTGCATGTGTGAAAATCTCTAGCTGTGCCTGGAAAGTGTTCCCCACTGATTTACTGGGAACAGGACTCTGGTGTAAACCAGTGGTTCCTAACCTTTTGTTGCTTGTGACCCCATAAGGAAAGCAAAGTCTGTCTGTTTCACATGTCTACCAGTTAAACAAGAGGACATAAATTAGAGGCTTGAAAATTAATGGAAGGCTGGAGGTGCAAAAAAACAATATTTGTTAAATGTTTTTCTCTGTTGTCCTATTCTTCTAAATCACATCAGGACCCTTTAGATTAACACTGTCCCAGCAGTAGGACATTTGATGGTAGTGTCACATACGTTGTGTTATGTAGTTATGAAATGCGAACATGATGCAGTTATATGGATCATATATGTGTGGATGATAGCATCAAAGATGTTTCACATCTTATGCACTTGAACATAAGGTCAGTGTAGTATTTGGTGCTGCCACTAAATGGAGCTATAGGACTTTTTAAACTTGTTCCCCAACACTGCTGTGCTGTATCTTCAGAAGTGGTCAGTGAAGAACCTGAGAGTCGCACTTCAGTAAAAGTACAGGTATCTTGGAAGAAGTTAAAATCTGCTATTAGTGTATTTCTTGAGTAAAGTGTAGTGTTGTGTAGTGAAGTGAAACTAAATCTTGATAGAAAAAAAACTCAAGTAAATGCAGACACTCCTCAAAAATACTCAAGTCCTGTATTATTACATCATTACATTCCACTGCTGATCTCCAGCCTAGTGTCAACCAGTGGTTTCAAGCTCTTGAAGGCAGCACATTAAGAGAGAGTTACTAAGTAAATTTTTTTCATTCTATATTCAATACATAACAGCAGTAAGGAACAACTGCTCAACTGTGCAATAGTTAACTTGGTAACTGCAGAAAATTTGTGTAAAACCAGCAATTTTGAGAAGACTGGACATGTTTAATAGGCTTATTCGCTGATGCTTAGCTTCTATTAGGGCTTTAGTTGTTTTAATTTGTGCACATTTTTAATGCAGGATGAGGCTGTTGTGCAGAGTGAAGGCTCTGTGTAGCATGTGTTTACTGTGCCCTTATCCTTGAGATGTTTTATCATATTTTTTAAATGAGATATACTGTACATTGAAAAATAAATAAATAAAAGTTTTCTTCAAGAAAATCAAGGCAGCCTTTTAACCCCCCTGGAAGCCTTGTAAACACCAGCAGTCTCAACTTTGTGTATTGAGTTGATACTGGCCCCATTTGAATGCCACCAGCTCCCAGTAATTGTCTATAATGGTTTTCCATCCACAGAATACTTACAGGGTGAGCTGTGGCTGATTGGTACCTCACTTTAGGCAGACTTCAAAACCCTACCCCTGTTGTTTGGCTGAGATGAATCATATGTACCGAAATGTAAGCAGAGTTGAGACATGTGTGAGTTCACTTTAGTGCATGTGTGAATGGCTGATTCCCAGATTCTTTCTGAACGTGGCCTCAGTAAATGTATCCTTAATGCATTTGGTGCAATCACATAACTCTGTTTAGAGCTGTTCACTTTTGATCACATCCTCCAAGATGTTGTTAAGTGTAAACTTAATTATGAACATTCCTGACTTAATAGTGAGTTTCTTGTTGTCTGGCGAATCTTGTTCATTTCATAATTGTCTTTTGTCTTATGTTCTTGGTTCTTTGAGCAGGTAACATCTCCACCTGCCTTTTTTCCATATAATTTGTTTTGAATGTTTGGTAAACTAAACAAATAGTTTTGTTATTCATCTAGTCTAATGTGTGTTATTTCTACTCTGCCTCCAGATTTCAAACACTAGACCCCAGTCTTCCCCACTCAAGAGTGTTTCTTCATCTCGGAGACTAAATGCAACTGGACCAGGGGGCTTGTGGGTATGAAGTGGCTGGGCGAATCCAAGAACATGGTATTAAATGGCAGACGACACGGAAACAAGTTGACCAGCGAGCAACCTGTCAGCCAGAGCCAGACTCGCTCTCAGCATTCACAGCGGACATCTCTACGGCACAGCAAAACCCACCCCAGAAACCGAAGATGTAGCCGCAGTGAGCTAAATGTGTTGAAGTTAACAAATATGTAGATTCATTAGCAGTTAGATACTCTAATGCGAGTCTGTGTTTGCTTTTTAGGGTTTAATGCAGCCAGCCTGGAGGCTGAGAGGCGCTATGTGCCCTCCTCAGGAATGACTGCCAAGGAGTTGTGTGAGAACGATGATCTGACCACAAGCCTCATCCTGGATCCATATCTGGGCTTTCAAACTCACAAAATGAACACCAGGTCAGCCGGATCACCATTTACTACTGTGGAAAGCATTCTTATTGATGTGCACAGATGCCTTTTCATTTCGATTGCGTCATTTTATTTCAGATTTTCACATTTATTATAATTTGTGCCATTTATGTGTTCCTGCAGATTTCGACCAATTAAGGGAAGACAAGAGGAGCTAAAGGAGATCATCGAGCGCTTCAAGAAACATGACAACATGGAGAAAGCTTTCAGATCTCTGACAACAGGGGACTGGTCCCGAAATCTTTTTCTCCACCGGACGAAATCTCAAGAAAAACTCTTCAAGCAGCATGTAAAAATCTGACCTAAGATCTGTTCTGTTTGTTTTTCCTCCAGCATCACAGTGAATTCAATTCTTAGATGACTGCCTCTATGTTTTGCACAGGTTTTTGTGTATCTGCGGATGTTTGCCACTGACAGCGGCTTTGAGATTCTCCCTTGTAATCGCTATTCATCAGAGCAAAATGGAGCTAAAATTGTGGCAACGAAGGAATGGTGAGGATATGCTGCCTTTAGTTTGTTCAGATGATAACAGCCAATCCAGTCAATAGTTTACATTATATCTATGCAACTGTTCTGACTCTGTTGTGTTTGTACTTTTTCTGATAGGTCCACGATTGATAGTTGTGATTAGGACTGCAACTATTAAATTATCCTGCAACTATTTTGATAGTCAGTTTATCGTTGTAGTTGCTGTTTTAATGTTCCAAGTTCCTAGGCTGTTTAATCTGCAAAGTAGATTAGTTTTGACTCGTGTCTCACTGAATTAAATCCACTTTTTTATGAAACCCAATGTAATCACAAATCCAGGAGGCAAGTATTAACACCTATAATCCTCTTCAAAATATACTTGAACTGTACATAAACTGTGGATTTAGTTTTGCATGTAGTTGAATAATGTTGGAACATATATAGTATGTTATTTACAGCATAAATAATTGACCAAATGCCTGAATGGCTCCCACAGTCAATTTGTGCTTTCATTTTATGTGAATATTTTCTTATAATAAACTAATCTCTCTGGGTTATTTTTGTTATCAAAGAAGATATTTGAGGTCATCATCTTCACCTTTGGAAAATGGTGACTTATCATTTGTCACCATTTGTTAACATTTTATGTTCTAAACTAATCGATCTCTTGGAAAAGTAATAATTAGTTGCAGAATTAACAGGTAGGTTAAAGTGTAGAAGCACTTTAACAGGAGGTAAAACAGCCAACTGTTGTCGTCCATAACATGTTTGTGACTTGTATCATTTTACAGGAAAAGGAATGACAAGATCGAGTACTTGGTGGGGTGCATTGCTGAGCTTTCTGAGAGTGAGGAGAACATGTTGCTCCGACATGGGGAGAATGACTTCAGTGTCATGTATTCCACCCGAAAGAACTGTGCACAGCTCTGGCTGGGGCCAGCCGCATTCATCAATCATGGTATTGGTCCCGATCATGAGTGATTGGGTTTCATTAGCACTCTTAACAACATTTTTAAATGATTTCTATGTTAATATGGATAGTAATGGTTTATTTTTTGTTTTGTTTTTTCAGATTGTAGACCAAACTGCAAGGTAGTGTTTTTTAAAAATTATTTTTACTGATTGATTATTGCTGATTGTGGAATTCAAAAAAACAAAAGTAACACATCTCTATTTGTTTTTGTTTAGTTTGTATCAACAGGGCGGGATACAGCATGTGTGAAGGTTTTGAGGGACATTGAACCAGGAGAGGAAATATCATGTTACTATGGAGATGGCTTTTTTGGGGAAAACAATGAATTTTGTGAATGCTATACATGTGAAAGGTGGGTGAAGTTTTAATTACACTCTTAAGTGCACACTTGTTAAACTTGGCCACAGTCACCTTTATTATGTCAATCAGGGCAGTTGAAGTGAATAGGGTTTTGTATGTTGTCACTTTTTTGTATGTTGTCACCTTTTTCACTACTCCAGAGTTTGCGGGTCTGTACACTACAATGAAGAAATACACACATCGGAACAGTAAATGTATACAAACTGTATTTGTGTGCTCCCACTCAATTACACAATATCTCAGCCACATTATTTTCAAAGAATTAAGGATTTTTTTTTTGGTTTATAATTTATATACTTAAATTTTTTGTGATGTCTTGTGCAGTCAAAATCATTTTTTTCATGGTTTCTCACATCAAATCAGTAGTTTGTTAAAAATGTGTATTCATTTATTACAATATTGTTAAGGTTTTAAGGTTTGTTTTTTTTGTTTTTTTGCTGTTGTGCAGACGAGGTACTGGTGCTTTCAAATCCAAAGCTGGACTGCCAGTGGAGGTGCCAGTGATCAACAGCAAGTACGGGTTGCGGGAGACAGACAAGCGTCTGAACAGGCTGAAGAAGTTAGGGGAAGGAAACAGGAGCTCAGATAGTCACTCTGTAGGCTCCCACACCGACGTAGACTCTCAGGAAATGCCAAAAACACATCAATGTAAGAGTAAACTCAAACGTAATAGTGGTAAAATACAAGTAAAGATAGCATTCCAAATCTATATTGATAAAGTTTGGATCAACCTATATTAGAGCTGGTCAATTTATAGATTTAATTCTATTGAGCTTTAAATAATTGTTTTATGTAAAAATGAGAATCAATGTAAATATCTTCTGATTAAACCACTGCTCATGCTGCTCATATTATACATTCAGTCAAAGTGTCATATTTCAATCAGTGAATGTTATCATTTATATGTAATGTACTAAATTTGATCTTTCTCTTTTAGCTGCCAGAAAAAGAACATCATCATCTGGCCTGAAGTATAAAAACAGGACTCAAACCAGACAGACTTTGTCAAGAGCCCTTACTACCTCATGTTCAAAACAAGGTCGTGTAAACAATAACAGGGTACCAAAGAGACTAAAATCCCAATCCAAGCCTTCACTAAGTAAAGTCCAGTTGCGGAGTCGGAGGAGGGGTGCAGAGCCCAAGGCGTTGGCCAAAGGTGAGACTTGCCAGCTGGGTCTCAGGGACTCAAAGGTGTCGCTGTGTAAAGGTGTCACTGTCAAGAAGGAGAAGGACGGACAGGAGCTGGTGCAGCAGACACTCGGCCAGCGGGGGTGCCTGACCCGTCACGCTGCCAAGGAAAATGGCAATCTCCCCGTAGTGCAGAGCAGCGAGGGCAGCCAATCTTCAACGTACAGAACTCGCAGGTCCACAAGGACCCTTGTAAAAGCCCAGGAAACGGCAGCTGGCGTTAAGCTGGAGCCCAGCGCTATGGACGGCTTGAGCCCGGTCCCTGGCGGGGTGGTGATTAAAACGGAGCCCGCGGACATGGAGGAGTACCTCCGCCATGGGATCGGCCTGGAGCAGCCGGCGTTAGACACTGGCTACTCCAGAAGAAGCTCCTGCACCAGACGGAAACGGGTGACGCAGCTCAGGACCGAGCGGACAATTAAGTGCGAGGACTCGTACGGCGAGCCGTTTATGCCGGTGGCCGCCGGCCACACCACTAACTTCTCAGACTGTGGTAACGTGCTGTTGAGCTTCACCGACCGACACAGGGACTACAACGGGGTCGCTAACGGCAGCAAGTCCCTCCGCAGGGACAAGGGTAAGAGCAGCTGCCGGTCACAGGACAAGGGGAAGAAGAAGCGTCAGATCACGCGCTACGACGCTCAGCTCATCCTGGAGAACAACACGGGCATCCCCAAACTGACGCTCCGCCGGCGGAGGGACAGCAGCAGCAGCAAGACCAACGACCCCGGCGACGCCATCGGCTCCTCCAACCTCTCCGCCTCCACGGTCAGCTCGGCCTCTTCAAGCAAGATAAGCATCAAATTCAGCAAGGACCACGACAAGGACAAAGGCAGCTCGTACATCGCCAAGCTGAACAACGGCTTCCCGCCCGTGGTCCACAGTAACTCCACCAAGCTGAAGATTCAGCTGAAGAGGGAGGACGATGCGCGGAGAATAGCCCAGACGAAAGCAGACCAGATGTCCTATAACGGGGACATGGGTCAGAGTCTGGAGGCCCGGAACGGCGGACATCGGACCCAAAAGGTCATGGCAGAGCCTTCGTCTGAAGAGGACAATGACGACGAGGAGGAAGATGATGATGAGGACGACTACTTCGACAATGAGTTTGATGACGATTTTATTCCACTTCCTCCAGCAAAGCGCCTCCGACTCATTGTGGGTAAAGACTCCATAGACATCGATATCTCCTCCAGGAGGAGAGAGGATCAGTCTCTGAGGCTCAATGCATAAGCTGTGGAGCTCATCACTCCCACCTTTCCCTGTAAATAACGATGACTCGCTAATCAACTGTTGTGTTGATGTAAAAGAAGTACAGTAATTTAAAAAAAAAGAAATTGCTGAATTATGAATCTGAATGAACGTTACTAGAGGGCTGTTAACCTAAAACAAATCTGTTCTTCACTTAAGTTGTGTTCATCAATACCTTTTTGGTGTAATTGATTAAAAGTTAACTCACCCTGTGCGTTTTTGCGACATTTTAACTGCATACTATGCTAAATATAAACTGCAGGAGTTTGCCAAGTCATCCTCTTATTGTTTTGAATAATCTGGTCGGATCCTAAGTGAAAAACAAGATTTTGTTTTAAGTTAAACACTTCCTGTAAGTGAATGCACTTGTTATATTCATAATGGACATGGATATTGTAGAAAGTGTACAGTATGGTGACTATCCCCTCTGTCTCATAGGCAGGTTTTTATTAAAACGTTTTATTTTTATTTTATTTTTTTTGTCTCATAGTTTGTAATTTTTGTGTGGCAAACCATACAGAATGTACAGTATGGTGCAGTTGGTCCAGAGGCATTATAAGATCAGTCAGTCAGTTCATTTGGTTGCAAGTGCCATGTTGTCATTATTCCAGTAGTTTTCCTGAACCATTTGAATTGCAATCATTCATCTATTATCCACATTTATTTACTGTGTAAGTCAATCATGTGTCTGTAGAAACTTTGAAAGTTAAAACAAATCTGTGCTGATTGACATTATTCACGAACATCATAGAAACAGTTGCACAATTTGTTCCCAGCGAATCGGCTCCCTGCAGTTCATTCAGAGTGCTGTAAATAAATGTTCGTCAAACTGCAGGTTCCCAAGAAACAAAAGCACACAATGTTTTATAGTCCATCGAGCATAGTCAAAATGGATCAGTGTTTCAATTTGGAGCTGCTGTATAATGGCAACACGGCACACGTGAGGTTTTAACCCTTTTAAACATATGAGGAACTAAATCAAAACATAAACATAAAGGCTACCTATATTCTTTTCAACCTGTAATTCTGAAAAGTAATGTACAGAAGACTGGCTTATGTCCCCCTAGCACAACTTGACATTACACTTTTTTCCTCCTGTCCATTGTTGACTATTATTAACCTAATCTGTCTTGTTTTTCCATTAACACAAGAGGTTGGGGAGGAAAATCATACATTGTCTAAAATGTACTTACTAGCTTAGAATCATGTATTATTTTCTCTGTGGTGCTACTTTATTTCCTGACCATCTCTCTGAGTTTATGTCCAGTGTCACTCTATTTGTTATTGATGGTGGCAGCATTAATTTCAAGAGGCCCAAATTCTGTAGAAATGCACATTATACAGTATGTCACTTGTGTTGTCTGTGAGGCTGCATATGTTTTATTTTTCTTCTCAGTTTTTGTTTTCTTAACAAGAGCAGATCATGCTTTCAGGTGTTTTAGTTTGCAAAATTGTAAAAGCTACTGTATCCAACAGCATTAGGTGCCTTAACAAAGAGCTTTTTTGACACATTTAGACCAAATTTGTGATGCGAATAATCAATGAAGAGTGAAAATGCTTAGACATCTGCTTCCCCCTTGAAAAATGGAAACACTTCTCAAAGTCCACCGTCAGTCCTTCTGTATATTATTTTTGTTATGTGGAAGTAAATGAACTGCCCAATCGATTAAGGGATCAACTGAGATGAATGTTAACCCACTTTTCTTGTGTTAATATGTACTGTTCATATCACCAGCAGCTAATCACCGTTCTGAACCTGGCTCAGTCTGTCCTTCCCCTTCGTCGGACGTCTCCATCCTACACTGTAAACTGTTCCAGGTGTACCGTCTGTGTGGTCTTTGTCCAATAGACAGCTGTCAAGATTTACAATTGATTCAACAAAAAAAAGAAGAAAAAAAAGCAAAACAAATGTGAATAGTTTGCGGACATTTTAGCGTGTTGCGTGGGTAGTGGGAAACATGTAAAGAGAATTAAAAATGGGCAGTGCATATATTGTCCAATATGTAAATCATGTGAACACATCTTGTACTTATTTAACAGTTTTGAATACTTGAAAACTATATAAAGTTTCTTTGTGACTCTTGTTTCCTGACCCTGTTTTGACGTCTACTCAATGTTGATGTCAAAGTGGAATTTGTATAGTTTTATTTTAATTTATATTTTCACAAAGGGTCAAACACGCCTGGAATGAAGGAAGTGGCAGCATCTTACTGATGAAGTTTGTTCTATTTATCTTTCTTATTGATAACAAAGACCAAAAAACAACATGCATCAGTTCCTACTGATATGCCTTTAAAAAATACCTCACAAATATGTACTTTGATTCCAAGAAAGGTAGAAAAAAGGCAGTAATTTCCAATCTGGGTATTGTGGTTCGAAGCAAATGTCACTCAAACAGGAAGAAATAGTGCAGTTGTTGGAGATTTGTTTTCCACATTCAGTGCTCTAGTGAGTATTTCTGGCAATTGAGTGGGAATAAGTCAAAATAAACTGCGGTGTGTGTTCATGGTGATGAAGTAACATGTCACCACTGCAGCTGTGTGGCTCATCAGTGTTTTTAATAGTTTTTGGACAACAATGGAAGTCTACAAGACAGAGGAATAAGATATATCAAGCTTTGGATTTTGTTTTTTCATTGTATTTTTTTCACAACTAAGAAAATAATAGAATATCACCATCAATCAAAATAGTTTATCTGTCAGAAAAGTATAGGATGCACACAAGAAGACTAAAACATGTTTAGGTATAATGTTCATGTAACAGACACTTTAAATTGACTGTAGTTTAATGTCAGTATGAATCATAGCAGATTATCTTAAATGGTAAAAAAAAAAGTCTGTATAAGCCGGAAATAGGCCTGCCCTGCAGCAGAAGTATCACTGATTAATAATTGAGCAGTCTCAACATTATTTTTGTTTTGTTTTCCTACACTCTTGAGTGAATGTCACCCAAGAGTTTCTTCACAGTGAAAAGAGCATTTTCACATGTTCTATTTTTGTTTTCCCCTTTTTCATGCAAAATGTATATATTTTTTATTTTGTTATTATTTATGACCCAGAAGTGCTGATAACATCCACTGTTTCAGTGTTATTATATTTATCTAATGAAATATAATAGAAATGTATAATTAATGATGAATATTAATTAACATTTGCAAGAATTAGTAATAAAACAATAATAAAGTGTGCAACTCAATCAAAAATAGTAAACAAGGAGAAGACACGGCATGTAAACCATTTTAAATCATCATATTAATAATTAAACTTTGACCTCTATTGTCAGCCAATCAGAAGCGTCCTTTCAGCGCCTCGTCCAATCAGATTCGACGGCGTGGTATTTGAAAGCTGCTCTCCTGCTGGATCTCTACCTGTGTTGTTCGGTGTTCACTGGTCTGTTCGGTAAATTCTGCTGTTTCTACTGAAACCAACTCGTCACAGTTTGGCCTCGCTGCCCTTTTTAATTATGTCTTCTGTGGAGGTTCGTGCTGCGGTGAGTAAATTAATGTAATTACCGATTTGTGTGTAGTTGTTTGTGTTAGCAAGGAGCTGACGGGTGTCCTTGTGCCGTTTGTGTAGTAAGCAAAGCGGCAGTTTTCCATTAGCTCTCCGCAGGTTTTTTGAGTTTCAGTTCCTTTATTCTCCTTTCAGCAGCTCCCAGCCGCCAACAACCCGGTGAAGATGGGTAAAAGCGCCGCAGCAGGTCCGAGGAGAGCTGCTCTTGGAGAGCTCACCAACTTTCCAGGAGCAGCGGTCAACACGAAGGTAAACGAGTCTAGTTCTTTAATAAGCCTTCGTTGTTAAGGACGCGGTCACAAGTCTATCATAAGTAAAATGCTGAAATAAAAATGTAAACCACTACTTTATGTTCACACTGAACGTTATAGCCGACCACTTCATGTGGAGGACAAAACCCATTTCTGCTGCTGTACAAAGCTGAAGGTGCTTGTATAGGCTAGGTTGTATAGACTAATTTATGGGTGACCCTTAACCTTTGTTTGCCATTTGGCTCAACTACTTATTTCTCTGATCTGTGGTTCTCTTAATAGGTTGCAGTAAAACAGTGACAACATTTTTTTGCATATCTATGCATCAAAAGTGTAAATGGGGCAAAAGTAAGGCTCATAGGCTTCTTTCTAGTTTAATCTTTGACTGGCAGGTGACTACTAAAACTGTCGTCTGGGACAATACTAAGTTGTGATGATTGCAGAATAACTTCTTCTTGTTTCCACAGAAGAAGGGACCAGCCAAGGAAGCAGCCAAACCAACTTGTGTCCAAAAAACAAAACTGACCCAGACAGTGCATCCTGTAACTCGGGTGGAGGCGCCTGCAGATCCTCTCCCTCCTGTTTCAGAGGAGTCAGCCGACGTGTTGATGAGGGAGGACGAGCTGTGCCAGGCTTTCTCTGAGGCGCTGCTCGCTGTGCAGGACGTGGATGAACAGGACGCAGACATGCCACAGCTCTGCTCAGAATACGTCAAAGATATCTACAACTACCTACACCAGCTAGAGGTAACTCCTCCTGATCTCAGCCAAACTCTCTGCTTCGTGCTGGTGTTACAGCCTCGTCCGTCTCCACAGGTGCAGCAGGCTGTACGAGCAGACTACATGAAGGGTTATGAAATCACTGAACGCATGCGAGCTCTTCTGATCGACTGGCTGGTCCAGGTTCACTCCAGGTTCCAGCTGCTGCAGGAGACTCTGTACCTCACAGTTGCCATCCTGGACCGTTTTCTCCAGGTAAGGACTTTATGAATATCTCAATCATTATGGGCTGTATAGAATACACATGGGTGCTGGTTTTAAAATTAGAATATCATGAAAAGTTGCTCTTTCAGCCTTGCAGTCCAAAAGTGAAAGTGTGTACGTTTACAGTCATTTCAGGCTTTCATATTTCAAGTGTCTTCATATTGATAACTTGACTAATGAAAACTCCAAATTCGATATCTGAGAACTGGAATCTTGTGTAAAGGTTCAATATTGACAATGCCTGGTGCCACATTAATTGGCTCAAAACCCCTGCACAGGCCTTTAAATGGTTTCTGTCCAGGTCTGTAGATGACACGTGGGGATGACTCTTGACTTGATGGTTGTCAAGACAACCATAATGCCTTGCACAAGGCCATGACCCAAAAGGTCACTAAAGAGTGGCTGTGTCCAAGCACATTAATATGGAGGTCAAGGGAAAATATGTGGTAGAAAGTGTGCAAGCAATAGGGATAACTGCACCCTGGAGAACACGGGTATTAGAGCGAGAGGCCTTTATTGAGCAACCTGGGTTCTCATAACATTCAATCAGTGCTAAAGACTGACTCCATGCTGCAGTAATCTTTATATTGTCTTGAGTAATTTTCTGAGATGCTGAATCTGGGATTTTCATTTGGTTATAATTGCAATTAAGATGCTTCAAATGTGTCTGTCTGAAATGTGTATATATTCACGTTTCACTTTTGAATGTATTACTGAAATAGACCTTATTACTTAGACCTTAATCTAATTCTGATCAACACCTGTAATCCTTTCCTGCTGCAGGTCCAGCCGGTCTCTCGTAGAAAGCTGCAGCTTGTTGGTGTGACTGCCATGCTGGTGGCCTGCAAGTATGAGGAGATGTACGCTCCAGAGGTCGGCGACTTCGCCTACATCACAGACAACGCCTACACAAAGTCTCAGATCCTGGAGATGGAGCAGCTGGTTCTGAGGAGCCTCAACTTTCAGCTGGGACGTCCACTTCCGCTGCACTTCCTCAGGCGGGCTTCCAAAGTAGCTAATGTGAGTTATTGTGCTATAAGGGATAATATTTTAGACCATATTCAGGTCCTCAAGTCTGTTTTGCCCAAAACGAGTGTTCTGATATCAATCTAGTCTTGCAACAAAATGCACAGACTGTTGAAATTCAGTTCAATGACACATGCACTCATTTTAACCATTAAGTCAGACTTGCAGTCATCGCTTGTCAGGACAGTTGTGCTTGTGATTCCCTCCTGAAAAGCATGAATGGTCTGGGACAGTTATGGTTATGTGAACTAGGAATAAATCTTCTATAAATGGTCTCGGGTGACTGACAGGGTCCTGTGCTGATGTCTGTGTTTCAGTCTGATGTAGAGAGACACACACTGGCCAAGTATCTGATGGAACTGACCCTCCTTGACTACGAGATGGTGCACTACCGGCCCTCTGAGATCGCTGCTGCTTCCCTCTGCCTCTCTCAGCAGCTGCTGGATGGGCTGACCTGGGTCAGTTTGACATTAAAGCAACTGGTTTAATGACCCTTTCCCCAACTGCTTCTTAAGTCTTTCTTTTCTCGTCAGTCTCCTACACAGCAGCACTACTCGACTTATGACGAGGCCCACCTGAAGCCGATCATGCAGCACATCGCCAAAAATGTTGCACTTGTGAACGAAGGGAAAACAAAGTTTCTGGTGAGTCGTCTGAAGTACTTTAACTTAAGGAAATTTATAAAGCTATAGCTAAATGACTTTGTTTCTCTGCAGGCTGTCAAGAACAAGTACTCCAGCAGCAAGCTGATGAAAATCAGCCTCATCCCTCAGTTGAAGTCTGTGATCATCAAGAACATGGCAGCTGCTCTAGTCCAACATTGACCAACTTTTTTTTTTTTTTCAGTGGACATTTCACTTGCACTTTATTTTTTAGTTTGCTGATTTTTAATAAAATGTGTTTTTATAGTTTTTGATCCAAGCTTGAGGTCTGTTCTGGAATTTTCCGCCCCTTCCTCTACTGCACCTTGTCTTGTACACTAGCTTTCAGCTGGTATTTCCTCCAAATGAGAATTGCTTTATTGCTTTTATTCCCCTAGTTTCCTCCAGCAGCTCTGCTAGAGGTTGGGCATGTCTATGGCATTTTCCACCAAATTTATCTGTTCTACCTCAGTGGGTTGGATGAGACAAATGGCCCCTCCTAATAGGAGTCTGTCTCCTGACCTCTATAATCACACATTATCATACAGGAGATGTAAATACAGCTTTATCCTTTGAAATTTTTTTTTTTTCCTTCCCCTCTTTTTGGACCCTCTTAAGTGACCGCCCCTTCTACTGAATTAAGTGTTTAACATTCCTGCATTACAATAACCATGATTTCATTTTCCACATACAAAACATCTACTTCAGTACAATCAGTGGAAAACGGTTACTGGTCTGTGTCATGAGGGGAAAAAATAAAAATATTGCTGGGAGAAAATTGTGTCATGTGCTCCTACTTTAGGAATCAGATGGTGTCATGATTACAGGTGACGAGTGTATCATTACCTGCGCCTGTATTAAAACATCAGGTGTGAGAGGAAAATCTGACGTAGCGTCTCACCACAGACCAGGAGAAACTGTCTGTACTTACAGCTGAACAATGTTGAGCCTGAGCCTCATGTTTTGAGAGAAGTTGATCAATGTGTACCTGCATTTTGCAACTGGAGCCTGTTTCACAGGATTAGTGGGTTATTCCACTGCCTGCTTCAAGGACCAGGTCACAACTTATGAGCAGTAAATGTCCTCTTGGATGTTTTTGAAGTAGAGTTCTCCATAATCTTATAGGTTTTAGATTTGTCTTGTTCCTCTGAGCTCTAGAAAGAACAAATCCTTTTCTCATTAATGAATGTCTCCTGATTTAAAGGGTAATTGCATAGTGATATCACAACTACACATAAATCCTGATGGCTGTATTTTCAAGTCAGTTCCTGAATATGGTTGTCTACTTTAGAAACATGGGGCAGCATTAAATTTCCCCTTTTCCAGCAAAATTGGAGTAAAAGTTTACATTTTCATTTGGGTTGTTTTGGGATGTCTTATCAGTACAAATTCATAAGGGATTAGCACATTTTCCACAACTATCTAAACCTGACACTCACCATCGCTTCTGACATTGCTCTTTGTGTGTTTGGAGAAGAAAAATCAGGCCATTAGGCTACTACGTAACCCTAGTGAGAGAAGAAATGTGGGCCTGAGGTCGGTGAGGTCAGGCTGCAGCTCTAATAGTGTCATTAATCCGGAGCATCACTCATCTGTTATAAAACCATCTGAAGAGAAACTGCTCCTTCAGTCACTCACTTTGTTCCACGCAACAAAACAATCAGACATTTAGCTCCGTCTGCGTTCAGTAATCACAACTGTACGTTTACACAACGCCTGAGAAACGTTTAACGCTGTGAACGTAGCTCATGTTCCCTCTCAGGCTGAACTTACTGTGTGCTGTCCAGCGCTGTGTGGAGGCCATTGTTTTCTTCAGACTGACCCTGACCTCACCACCACCACCAGGACACTCATTACTGAATGGTGTGAGCTGCTGAACACTGCAACAGGACAGTAAACTACACACAATATAAATATTACCACTGTTATCTGACACCCTCACACACAGGCCGCAGCTGCATTAACAACACAGAGGTTGTTTTCAATGGAAATACGGAAACCTGCCGGGAACCTACAGCACATTATACAACTTAAACTAACATAGCTGTGTTTTATAGGCTGATTTATGTGTTTCAGACCCAGCTTTTTTACAACTTTTAGGCCCATAAACAAATGAAAGATAAATTGTTTCCACATATGCTGGAGCCATTTACAGCAGTGGTTTGTAAATTTAAATATAACCTATTCTGACATGACTCAACAGTTGCTCTAATATAATATTATAATGTGCCAGAGGATCACTGAAGTGGGAAATTTAAACCCAAAGGGAAAAATAAGGCAGTAACAACCTGTAAAATCACATCTTCCTTTTTATATTTCCATTTGTTTTCATATTAAATAAACAGCATTATATAAAGTAATGAGATTTATAGAGCTTTAAATGGAGCCATGCTCGCTGTTCCCCTCTGCTTTCTGTCTTTAAGCTTATTAAGACTTTTTAGTGAGATCTACACAGATCCACAAATAAATAGCTTGTGATTCACAAATGTGAAATACATTTGTTGCATCAATACCTGTAAATGCACAGGGGGTGATCTACAAATATAACATAATAATAATAATAATATATATTGTTTTTTACAAATATATGTGTATTTGTAAATATATCTATTTCTGTATGTGAAGTGTGACTCTGCATTTGTGGAATCAATCACCAATCACACACACACACACACACACACACACACACACACACACCTCTTTCTTACCGAGATCCACGCACAGAGATCCACAAACAAATGGCTTTACATTATTGTGAATCACAAGCTATTTGTGGGTCTGTGTAGATCTTGCTAAAAATCTCTCAATAATATGTAATTGAGGAAGGAGATGTGGGCGTGTGACTGGTGATCCACAAATGCAGACAAGTGGCTTTTCATTTTTAGAAATGGGAAATTAGATTTACAAACACACAATACCAGTTACAAATTAGAAGTTTTTATTTGTAGATACCAAAACATGTGCGCAACTGAAATCACATTTGTAAATCACCCTCTGCACATTTATAACGATTAGTGAGACAAATTGATCATCTCCATATGGCTGCTACACTCTTAACAGACGCAAATAAGAGCTGCATCTCATCGCTCCTCTCATCTTACTCATTATTTCCCTAAATACTAATTTATGCTTTAACTTTCCCTGAACAACCCTTCCCACCCAACTGTAACTGACAGCTATGTTGTTATTTGTCTTTGTGAATCTAATATCCTGTTTATGGCAGTGTTAGTGTTGTGTGTTGTGATGTGAGTAAATTCATGTATTGGAAAAGTTTAACAAAATAAATAAAAAAATAAAATTTGTGCAAAAAAGTGAACATATTGGTCAAATCAAAATTCATCACAATTTAATACCTTCATCATTCCCACAGCCCCGTGTGGTCTGGTGTGAGAAAGTATATCTTTTGCAAATCAGATAATCGTTGGTTTTGATCTTTATTTATTGACAAATTTAAAAATATACTGGTCAGTGATGAATAATGTTTGGCAATATGACAAAAACCTTTTAAAATCCAGTTGTAAGAAGCATTCATCAGGACTCTCAAAATTTGTGTTCAGGTTTACTGTGCAATAATCTACTACTGTACTGTGAAATACATGGGCAATAATCTAACCTACTCTATGTAATGTATATATCTTGTATATATATATATATATATATATATATATATATATATATATATATATATATACACTACATAGAGTAGGTTAGATTATATATATATATATATACACAAAACATATTTTGTGTGATTTATTGGCACAAAATGCCAAAAGGTGTACTGAAAAATAATGATAAATATTAGCAAAACTAGTTGATAACACCTGTAACCTTTTTAAGAGACTTAAAGTATCTGGTATCAAGTTTTTAGGGTTACACCACATGACATAGACCTATTTTGTATTCTTCTTCTTCTTATTATTATTATTAATAATAATAATAATAACAATAATAATAATAATAACAATAATAATAATAATAATAATAATAATAATAATAATAATAATAATAATAATAATAATAATAATAATAATAATAATAATAATGATAATAATAATGATAATAATAATAATAATAATAATTATTATTATTATTATTATTATGGTGGTGGGGTTGTTCCCTCATTACATAATAATAATTACAGCAACAAAAATAATATTAATAATTATAAACACATGCAATGCATAAAAATATTTAAGGCACTTAAACAAATACAGCTAATCCCTCCTCGTGTGCAGTTTATATGTTCGTTGTTGCAACAGCAGATTGTTTTTAATCCTCCTCTGTTTCTCTGATTAAACGCGGGCGTTGCGGGGATTTAGGGGTTAAATCCCCGCAACACGTTAATTCTCATTTCTGCCACATGGTGGGGACCCGGACCTGAGCACAGGACTCTGCTGCGTCCTGAGCTTCAGTCCGCAGACTCTGCTGCTGCTGCTGCTGGTTTGTTGTTCCCGTCGAACAGGAGGTCAGCACCACACAGTCCGAGCAGCAGTCCCCGCACAGTCCCCGCACAGCAGGACCCGCACAGCAGGACCCGCACAGCAGGACCCGCACAGCTCTCCGCTACAACCGCACAACTTCTCTCCGCAGTTCAGCGCAAAAACACGTAAGTAACCCGCAACTCGGGACTCCACGCGGTGGAGTTGACTGGTAGAAGGAAACTAATTTAATTTGTTGTTTTTATTGTACACGAGGCGCGTGTGGCTGCACGAGTGATCATGTTCAGATTGATCCTTTGATCATCGATTGATTGGTTGATTAAATATCCCTGAAGCTGCTTTATGAGTGTAGTGAGGTGATCAGAGCTGATGATGTGGCGCCTGTGGGATGATTTAATGTATTTCAGCTTCACTGTCAGGTCACTTGTTACTTTGGGACTTGTTGAAATAAGTTTTTTGTTTAAACTGCACATGAATCATTTCATTTCATAACTCAAATACACATCTTTTTGTCATTTAAGTCTCTTTATAGGAACATGAACTAAAAGATCATGGTGGTGTGAATGAGTCAAAGTCTCTAGACTTATTTTAAGTCTTGTTACACAAACATATCTGCTTTTCTTCAGTGGCTGCAAACAGAAACTGAAGTTTATTAGATGTGATTGTGAGTTGGAGGAGTAGACTCTGACCTTTCAACCTTCAAACACACTTGTTGATTAAAGTTCTTGAAGTAATAAAGTGTTAGTTATCCGCCAATATATCGCTGAGACTATTTAAACCAGAAATTGAAGATTACCATTCCAAAAACATTAATAGATTTTCTGAATTTTACCTTCATGAGGGAGGGAAAGCTTCATTCATTTAAATTCTGACTCCTTAAAACAAAGACGTGTCTTACTGTTAACAGATTTATTTATTGATCAGAACAAAACAAGACATTTGAGGACATCTTTTGGCCTTTGTGAAACATTTCTCACCATTTTCTGACATTTTAAAGACCAGGAAACAATTATTTGAGATTGTGGGAACCAGTGATTTCAGACCATCAAGGGACACTAAAACACTCCTTGACAAGTTGATTCACAGAAACATATTTAATCAATCATAAGAAGAAATAAAGAATTGAAGGGGAAATAAAAGTTGACTGCAGGACCTTTGGGCTGTAAGTTGCTGCTGATTGTTTTCAATTTTCAGTCTATAATTCTAATTTTTTTTGGACCAGCAGCCCCAGACATCAAATAATAAGTTTAAAATTATCCAAATTTGTCACATGGGATGAGCTGGAACTGGTCAACATTGACATTTCTGCAACTACTGGTTATTTTCTTGATTAGTCAATATGCTAGAAAATATGCTTGTTTTCCAAAGCTCAAAATGAGACCGCAACCCCAAGATATTCAGTTTACTGTCACATAAGACAACAGTAAATATTCACATTTAAGACATTGGAATATGACAAATTGGAAATTTTCCTTACATGACTCAAAACAATAACTCAGATGTATTTCATTTTGTTTAAATTCTTCAAGGTAGACCACAGTTGGCTTTAAAACAGTTGTGATGCCACAAATCATGCTTGCAATTCAGTGTTCAGTCAGAGTTAAAGTAAACTTTCCATTTTCTGCAGATGGATGTGAAAACAAACTCTGCACATACATCATCTTGCACAGTGAAGCTCAAACATCCAAGTGAAGGAACGCAAAGAAAAACATGAGTTGATGAGTCGATGAAGATTTTAATAGTTGATCAATTGACTAATCATTTTAGCTTTGTCTGAACTGGATCCAGAGTGGACTCTCCATCACTGACTGTCTGAAATATAATAAAAGGTCAATGAAAAGTCTATCTTTCTTATTTACCACCATGAGTTGTAAAATGAATAGAAAATATAGTCAAGACATTGACAAGGTTAGAAATAATGATTTGTGACCCCTCAACCTGCTCAAAAGAAGATCGGATTTATAGCTAAACTGTTTCCAGTTGTGCTAACATGATAGCATCAAGGGTTTTCTAATCCATTAACCTTCTGATGCAATGAACAAACACATTGTACCATTAGAACACTGGAGTGATAGATGCTGGAAATGGGCCTCTACACACCTATGTAGATATTGATGCAAAAAACAGACATTTGCAGCTAAAATAGTCATTTACCACATTAGCAATGTATAGAGTGTATTTATGATTAGTTTAAAGTTATCTTCACTGAAAAAAGTGTTTTTCTTTAAAAAAAAAAAGGTAAATTTCTAAATGACCCAAAGCTTTTGAATGGTAGTGTATTTTGTCAACATCCAGTTTTCCTACAGGGGGGTCAACTGGGTTGTGCGCCCCCTTTTTAGAGCTGGGTGGGACTGTGATGAGTTTATGAGGACCGGACTGCGTTAGGGATGGAAATGTGGGTCAGTGTTATGTGCGTGCATGGTGGCATCAACATTTCAGCTCGCTCCCCCTCCTGTTCCCCCCTCTCATCCATCACTGAATCTTTTCCTCAACATCTGAGGCTGTAAATCATTTCCGCTGCAGGGTGAGCTTCCCTCCAGCGTGGCCCAGATTACCTTTCCATACACCGGGAACAGAAAACACAGGCTCGTTGAATGGATTATTAGCAGCTGTTGGTTGTTTTTTAAGGTTTGGACGTCTGTCAGACAAGAGAGAATCCCCGTCATGAGCTTCTGTACCAGTTTGGCTGCATTCTGGAACAGGAGGAGTTTTACAACACCGTGTCTTTGTGTTCAGAATGTAAGAATTGACATCTGTGCATCCTGGATGACGGTAGACCTGTGTTTCATGAGCTGAGACGCACCCGATGAGGCATGAGTCCATAACTTGTTTACCCGGTTTTAGTGGAATTGCCTTGAAGGTAAATTATGGGTTTAATATGGTTTAAGCTGCTCACGTTTCTCCCCCACAACAATCAACAAAGAGTTCTTAAAATGAAAGGTTGCTGCTGTCAGATGAAACCGCCCTTCTTCATAATATTTCATGAAGTATGAAAGTGAGTAGAAATTGAGTTAAGTAGAATCTCTCTCTCTCTTTAAAGAAGAACTGGAGAAGTCTGGTGTCTGGGTCAGGGACAAAAATGTGATGCAGTGTAATACTACAAACTTGGTACCAGATAGATTAACTCTCTGAAATAGGTTTTAAAAATTAAAAACACATGTTATATTCTTCGGTTATACCCTTTGACATTTCATGTCAAAAATCACACAAAATCATCATTTTTTGTAAAATAAATGATACAAATGGACTTTTAAATAACAAAAAACCAACATGAACACAAAATGTACATTTTGAGAGACCTGATAAATGCTTCTTAAAACTGTATTTTAAAAAGTTTTTGACTTTCTCATCTTGCCAAACATTATTCATCACTTTCCAGTATATTTTTAAATTTGCCAATAATAAATAAAGACCAGACCAGACGGGGCTGAGGGAATAATGAAGTAAATTGTGATGAATTTTGATTTGATGGGTTAATATTGCTTCATCCTCGGCCCGGTCAGCACGGAGTAGATTGTTGTTTACATGCTCCGTGTGGGAGTGAACGCTCCAGTTTGAGTGTAAACATGCATGAGAGTTTTTTTTTTCCCCTACACGAAGGGATTTGAGACGACTTCTTTTTCCCACACCTCCCCTCTCCACTGCACCACCTTTGCTTCAGCGGCGTCGTCATGGAAACCTGCACAGCTTGCTTCTTTCAGATGAGTGGGAATGGAGTTGTCTGGGAGGCCCAAACTGGTTTTGGTCAAACATTGAATTAATTATAGTGAGCGGGATTCACTCAGCCCAGGCTTTGTTTTGGTGACACCAACACCCCCAACCAAATGTTTTGTTGTTGTTGTTGTCTCTAAATGATTAATTGATCAGTAAATTAGTTGGAGAATATGTATCTCTATTAAGGCCAAACTCCCATAATCTGATTGCTGCTATGACAGAAATGTAAACTAACCAACAGAATATGACGGTGGCTGATTGAGACTGTTTGAGGTGCAGGGACAAAATAAATAAAACAAAATGTATTCTATGGGTGCACCAGCATGCACCTGCGTGCACTTTCATGTTTTATTTACCTTCTTGGATGTCCCCAAGAGGACATTTATGCTGTGTTTTCCCCCTTTAGTCCATCTCTGGAACACAACATGAATGTGACATTTTTAAAGTGAAAGTAAATAAAGGAGAAACCCACTCGTTCTCTGGAAGACATTCATGACATATCAAAGCAAAACCAGTTTATGTGGTGTTGCTGCAGATGGATGAGGAGCTAATGTCCTCGTCATCTCACAATCTGACGGCCTGTGCAGTCAGACACAGACCAAGGTGGTTTATTTAGAGATGTCTCACGCTGCGTGACTTGCAGTAAACTTACATGACTGTTGTTGAACAGTGCAAGTTGTGGCAAGATAAATGCTGGACTATGATCGACTCCTAACTAGTTCAGATGTCAACTGTGCCTGTAGGTACACGTTTTAAACTGAGATCCAAGATGAGCTCAGGGAAGCAAACTCTATAATATCCAACTGGTGGATCAGGAACTGGGTTCCAGCATCTTAAATGTTAATATTTACTTCTTTAATTAGTTGTATATAGTTGTAATCTAAGAGTTTCTCCCTACTATTCCACTATTTGTTGATGTTTTATAGACCAAGTGATTAATCGATAATAAAAAACATTCTGTCATATACCTAATCTGCTATTATCTTGTGTCTATTTCAAATCAAACATGTTGCAGATTAATCTACAACTGATTCTTAATTAAAAAAAAACACTCCTAGTTCTGTCATTTTGCAGCTCTTCCATGTAAGTGATATTGTTGTAATCACACCTTTTTTGTCAGTTTTCTGAGTCACTGTCACCCTATGTAGATCTGATCCAGTGGTCCTGCAGCTCAGGGTAACTTTACATTGTCTAAACGCACCTGAAAAGCGTGTCGGGTGTCTCCGAAAACAAGATCTCACGGTGAGAAAGGGGCATGTTTCAAACGGCTGCTGCTGTTTTTATTGTGCTGGGGAAATGTAAGGCTGGAGTGGCCCTCCGTGTGTCGAGTTTCCCCTTTTGTTGCTAGAGAGAAAATAGTGTCTGAAGGCTCAAAGCTGCCTTTGTTTTGGTGGCTGCTTAGAGTGACGAGGGGCGATGGGAGGGAGGGCGTGTGTGGCGGAGTGGTTGTTGTATTATGGAGAGGGTGTGTGTGAGAGAGGAGTTCAGAAGACCTGGAGGAGCACTGTCGATGCAGTGTGTGTTTACCTAGCTGTATTTTGGTGACCAAGTATGATTTAAACAAAAATCATGGCACAAATGATATGCTCTTGTTGCAATAACAAACAAATCTTCTCTGTATTGGCCCAAAAGTATGATAATATACCATAGAAACTAGTTTTGAAAAAGGCTTGTGTTGTATTTTTGGACAAGATATTTCCCCCTATGAATGGAGAAAGTACTGGCTGCCACAGAGAGTGATGAATTATGGGTTGTTCATAGCTTTAAAGACTGAAGCTGGCAGTTCTCTATAGTTTGTTTCTGTCAACAAGTCTTAAGTGTGTGTGTGTGTGTGTGTGTGTGTGTGTGTGTGTGTGTGTGTGTGTGTGTGTGTGTGTGTGTGTGTGTGTGTGTGTGTGTGTGTGTGTGTGTGTGTGTGTGTCAGTGATAAAACTGTCATGTGGTGTAACCCTAAAATCTTGGTACCAGATAGTTTTATATTCTAGTTGGATTAAATATTTAAAATGTATCATTTTCATTTTTGAACATGAACACAATGATGAACACTTCTTAAAACTGTATTTTAAAATTTTCTTTACTTTCTCATCTTGCCAAACATTATTTGTAACTGACCCGTGTGTGTGTGTGTGTGTATCTTATTCTTCTGTGCCATGGACTCCTCTGTTGTGCAACAACCCTTTTAAACAAGCCAATGAGTCATAGCGCTGCACTGGGTCATATGTTCCTTTATTATGAAGAGTTTGGTTAGTTTGTTCAAAAACCACTATAAAGAATATAACAACGATCATGTTTTCAGTCTCTGGAGAGTAGTTCTGTGTGAGACGCCACTGAGCATGTGCAGGGACGCAGCTTCACTTGCTTGTTGTGCTACATTTCACAACCTCTTGATTTTATACTGAAGCTCTTTGAGAAATTTACAGTGGTGAATGGACTGTGTTTCTATGGGGCCTTTCTAGTCTTCCACTCCATTCAAACCACTAGAAACACTGTGAAACAGTGAACATTCATCCTTTCACACACATCCATACACTGATGTGGTATCTGCCAACCTGCTTATCAGTGTTATTCTAATCATTCCCACAATGATGTTGCAGCTAACTGGCAGCTCACCATTACATCCCTTGCCCTTGTTAAGGACTGGAGTCTGAATGGAGCATTTTACATTGCACACCATAAAACATGTTTTATATTACATTGTCCATCTGGACTGTTTTTGTGTTTCCTGTGCTGCTGCTGCTGCTGCTGCTCTATGTGCCTCTAATTGCTTCTCAGGGACAAATAAAGTTTTTAGATTTGAACTGAATTGGATATTTCTACATGTGGACTAGAAGAACCAGGAATGTTTTAGCATATTATAGCACAAAGTCAAGTGATTGTGATGAGAGGATGTATCAGGCTTTGGATACACACACAATACTTATTAGATTAGTTTGTATTTCCTTTGGCTCCAAACACAAGATTTGTTTAAATAATAAAAATCTAAAATAAAACACATTTATTATTTAAATAATAGAATCTCATATTATCTTACATTAGATAAGTTGAACCCAAAGAAGATTAAGCTTTTCTGTTTGAATTATTGAAATGATTTTCAGTTGCAGTTTAATTTTCTTTTGATCGACTAATCGATTAATCATTGCAGGTCTACTTGAGATAGGATTTATAGTTTTTAATTCAGTTTATTGGCTTTATTCTGGTTTAAAAATAAATATTGAAGCAGTTTGGGTCAATGTGACTTTTTGTTGATAATATGTAAGAAATGTTTTGTTCTCTCAGCCGTGTCAGATAAACCCTTGCTTTGTTTGTGCTAATATGAGATTTAAATTTCTGGCTACAAATAGATTGTGATCTGCCATGAATGGAGCAGCAAGAGAAGAGTGGAAACAAAAGAGCTGATTGTTGTTGTTGTTGCTCCACACATCTCCTGCACACGTCTGCATGAGTCAAAGAGTTTGTAAGCAACATGGAGCCAATGTTCTACAGACGCTGCTTAATAACACTGTCAGTCCCTCTGTCACATGATGAGTGGTCAGCTCCACAGGAGGAGGAGTCGGGACTAAAAGAGAACTTGTTTATAGCTTGATGATACATTCTAAGGCTTTAGTGAGTTTTAAGAGTTTTGTGAATCTGAACTCTCATATTATCATCGTCAAACATCACTTGAGGATCACTCACAGATTCCAGCATTGTTTTAAGACATAAATGTCGGTGTCATTAATACCATTTTGCCATATATGCTGGTTTTATTTGCTTTGTATGATGGGGTTTCCTAAAGTGGGGATCAAGACTGCCCAGGGGGACATGACCCACAGCAAATTCTCAATGAAGTGACGTTACTCAACAGGCATCGACTTGTTTAATGGACTGAAGATCTTGGAACTTTGTTTCTTTCTTTATATAATGAAACATATTTATTGAATTCATTGACATGCACAGCATTATATAAGAGTATAACGTGTGAAATTTAGAATGTTTACAGCGCTGTTGCCTCACAGAAAGAAGGTTGCAGGTTCAAGACCTCCTTGGTCCTGGGTCTGGGACCTTTCTGTGTGGAGTTTGCATGTTCTCCCCGTGTCTGCGTGGGTTTTCACCGGGTACTCCGGCTTCCTCCCACAGTCCAAAAACATGCTGAGGTTAATTGGAGACTCTAAACTACCCGTAGGTGTGAATGGTGTGTGTGCCCTACGATTGGCTGGTGACCATCTGGGGTGTATCCCTGCCTCTCGCCGTAACGCGCTGGGATTGGCTCCAGCAGACCCCTGTGACCCTAATGAGGAATAAGCAGGTATAGAAAAAGACTGCTGCAATGGTTTATAATGAAAGCTGTGAACAAAACAACGGGCAAAGATTTTATGAGGGATTAATGGTGTTGTGTGATTGACAAACAGAATGAAACCTAATGTTGCTTCATGTCTATTGTGAGGCTTCATCTGTTGAATGTTGGTTGTTCTGCAAATCCTGATTAATGCAGCTTTACTGACTTTTCTGTGTGCAGGTGTAGAATACCTGTAAGACACATGTTCTCATTCAAGTGAACAGGAAAGTGTGTCAACACTCTTGAAGGATACCTATTATACATAATATTATATCTATTTTATTATTATACAGACATAATTACTGGATGGATTAATGTACTTTATTTATTACAAATTAAGAAATAATTGTGTGGGAGCAGCAATGCACATACAGCAAATGCATATCAGTGAATATACATATCAACACAAGAGAAAACTATATCTATGGAGATTGAACAAAACTATACAAAAATACTAAAGAATATAGTACCATGAAAATGTACTATAATACAAAAGTTATTGAAAAACAGAGTGGGGTTTGATTGTTGCTTTGGAATGATTTTCTTATCAGTTCTTCTGACCTGCAGTTGATAGAGAAGTTCAGGATTATCCATAACAGATAACAATTTATCAAGTGTCCTTTTCTCCACTGCAACTTCAAAAGTGGTAAAAAAGGAAAAGACAGAAAGCGTCCAAGTCCATAATAAAACCGTCCGTTACCTGTTGCTCCTCAGTTTGTCACAGAGTGGACACAGCAGCCAGCTTGACTGCATTTTCTCTCCAGTGGGTGGAAGAGAAACATGCTTAAACGCAGAAGTGAGACATTTTCTTACATCACATGTCGACATGTGACATTGTTTTTATAAACTACAAAATGAGTTTATGGTTTTCAGAATGGAAAAATGGAAAAAAACAATAAATCAATATAATAAAATCACTGGCATTTATTCTTTATTCTCTATCTGAGTAACTTTGATTGTTAATTTGTAATAATTCTGACACTTTTTGGTCTTTTTTAAAATTGGATTTTTGTGAGTATTTCTGTGTTTACTACTGGAAGCATTGATTAACAGCTGTGCTTCACAATATATAGCACAATATAAGCACAAAACATTCAAGCAACATGGAGATCCACAAAGATAGAAACTCTCTCTTATCTTTAGTTCATTTTTTCTGGTTGAGTGTTGTTGCGTCAGTGCAGCTGAAGCTGTGTGTTGTTGTGCCTGGTACATCCAGAGGCTTTACAACAAGGAGAAACAAAACACAAGTGAACGTGTATTTATTACTAAATTAAACCAAATGAGAAATAAAAAGGTGACTTCATTTCATCATATCAATTCAGTGGTTATTGCAGGCAGAAATTTTGATTTTGTGGTGTCTTTCTTAGTAATTGAGATACAATTATAATGTTTTATGTGGTTTATTTGTGGAAAAGATTGATATCACTGTGACATTGTTTATTGAATATGTATTATATATGTATACCTTTTATATAGTACATGTTTTAATTGTATTTGTCTTCTTGATGCACCAGAAATGTCATCATCCACAGAACTCTGTTGAATGACTAAAGTGAGATCAGAGATGACTCGCACTATGAAAATCATCATGAATGTGGTAATTAGTTTGGCAGATCAACACAGATTCAAATTAGATAAATGAGAAGTGGCAGCTCCTCTCTGTCCTCTGAGTGAAGAAGCTCTCAGTGTCTCACTTGTGTTCAAGTAGTTTCTGGCCATTGTGAGCTGGCCAGTGACTGTATAAATAATGGATGCGCTCACAAATTGGTGTGTGGACTCTGCCTCTGAAGTCTTCAGTTCAGCATTTTGTCAGTCAAACCTGTCACTCAAAGCAGCCACTTCCTTAACCCTTATGTTGTGTTCCCGGGCAAATCTGACAGTTTTTGTCTCTAAAACATGGTTAATTTGATCAGATTCGCATCAGATTCCATGACTTTGTCCACAAAGAGGATTTCAGCACACAAGATAAATAGTATTAATTTACAGAGAATTTTGTATGTTTTATTCAACTACAATCTCTACAATCTTAGACACACACACACGCACACACACACACGCACACACATGCCACATTTTAAATGGTTAACAAATTGGTAACTTTGACCTAAAGTAGTCTGTGATAAACAGTAGAGTATGTTTCATCTGATTATTTCTTATCATCAAAATAATCCAGAAATTGTGTTTTTTAGAACTCAAATTCAAGATGTATAACTTCAGGTCAATAAGACATACAGGCGATAAATAACAAATATAAGTTTAAAACTTGTAATGTTCACAAAAAGTTATGTTAAAAAAAAAATCAAACACAACAAGAGCTGATAATATATGTATTATTGCAGTTTTAATGATGAGTCTGAATAAACAGTGAAATTTGACTGGGAACACCAAATTGATTAGGATGAAACAAACACAAAATGATTGGTTAATTATGCATAACTTTAAGCCTTAATGAAGCCTTAATGAAGGCTTGAAGTTAAGGTCTATGGGGCTTGACGCACTTTTGGAGCCAGCCTGAAGTGGCCATTCAAGGACCTGCAGTTTTTGGCACGTACGCGTTGGCTTCATTGTTCGGCTCTGGAAGTTGCTGCTTTGATCTGACCAGCTGACCGGCTGCATCACTTCAGCGGTCAATAATGACCTCTGTGCTGCAACTGTGACTCGCTCAGGCATATCAGAGAGGACAGACAAGCCAGTTTCAAAGTCTGTGTGAACTGGGTCAAAAAATAAACTTCAGATAGTGCAGATTCGACCTGTAGAGCTTTGGTTTGTAATCAACAATGATTTTTTTATATTTTTCTCAGCAACACATTCATGATATTTCCTTGCTCCATAATTTGCTCCAGACTGTGTAGAAAGCTCTTTGCGTAATAATTTGGCCGATTTTTTTGCAAGTTTCTTCAATTTCAACACATCTTTAGACAGATGTGAGTTTTACTTTTGGGGCGTGAAAAAAGCAACAGTTGGAAACTTTCATTTTCTATTATTGAAAAAGCATTTTTAAAAAGTTGCCATGTTTAACAACGTTTGGCTGAATTAATTGAAACCTCATGTAAATTCCTGATGCAGCTCTTTTTTTCAGCAGCTGCAGCACAAAGTGGCTCCGTGGCACTTCTAAATTTAACAGAACCTCTGTTACATAAAAAATGCTTCTGTCATGTTTACAACTTCCAGTTTAGGTTTTTACAGCCGGTTTACAGATTTTACAGAGCGAGCCTTGAATGCAGCATTGTGTAAGGTAAAGGATAAATCCAGTGATATGATCTGGTATAGCTATACATTTCCTATTCACACAAATCTCAAAACACCAACCCAACAGTAAAATGATTGATTGTATTTTCAGGGCATCAAAAAAGCAGTCCTCTATAATTTATAGTGTTCGCTGATAAGAGGCAAAGTCGTGCTACTCTGAGAACTAGTGTTGTACAAATAATTCCTCCGTTCCCTCAGAGTTCAGCACTGTTGAGACAGCTTGCTTTTAGTCAACAAAGTTCTTTGGTGAGTTCCCAAAAGTGGATCTCCACATGAAGAAACACAGAAGCAAATCCCCACATTGCAGTAATTGCATTAAAATTAATTGATTTGGCCGAAAATTGAGCTTTTTCTTTAAATGCGGAGCGTAAGGACTGAAGATTGTTTTGAGTCTATCCCACAGACACTACCCTGCAGCTGTAAATACTCTAGTCCAGATACAGCATGACATGTAGATTAATCTGTAGCTGAAAATAGTCTCCACTAAACAGACCATTTTGTCCTGATTATTTGTGATTATTCTTTATTATCAATTACCCTTCCCCCACAGCACCCTGGTCTGTCATTAAATCCTTACCCACTGATTTTTTAAGTGCTGTTCTTCTGATATTATGTACTGTAGCTATAGTATGCATTTTGTAACTTCTCGGTTTGAAAACGAACCTCAAAAATCCTACTGAAATTGGATGTAATTTGGGGTTTCAGTCTTAAAAAGTGGCGTGTCTCCTTTCAAATGTTTGCTGTGCAGTAACAGAGGCTGACCTGGTCTTTGTTAAGGCTTCAGCCTGCTCTGTTTATAGTCTGTAATACCTTCCATCTGCGTTTACCAGCACCATTTGCCAAAATGGCTTTCCCATTGCATATTCTCTTTCCCTGTCGTCCCTGCAGGTGCCCCCTCCCGTCCCTGCTCGTCTCTAAACTGGCACAGGCGGCGTTGTAACAGTAACCCATTTACAGTGATGGAAATGTGGGTCGGATACATGGGCACTGTGCTCATGCTAAAGGGCTTCACTGCCAGGAGGAAAAAATCAGCCTGGCCTCCATATTTCACCCAGATTTTCATGGATTTATTGGACGTTAAGAGGACATTACTGTATGGAGGGATGAAGAGGAGGAGGGATGGTTCCAGGGGGTGAAGAAGAACTTGAAAAAATACTGAGAGAGAAATGTCAGGCTTGGTTTTCATCAACATTCCCAGTTGCAGTATGTTAGAAATATGTTTTTTATTTTATTTTTTGCAGATACAAGTAATTAAAATGTTGTTGTGATAGTCAGTTCCCAAATGCCAAAGTGAGAGGTCAGAGAGGCCATGGACCATCCTCTTCCTCCTCCTCTTCCTCTTCCTCCTCCTCCTGTGCTCACAGATTGAGGATGGGATTGTATTGGTTTTCCGGGTGTAATCCTGCAGATTTGAGCCCCCCCAGTCCCACTGATGATCAAGCAGACCAGCTTAGACACGGAGGTCTGTGGTTCTGTAGCATCTGTCACCTCGTGTTCACATTGAGCTCATCTCCAAACAAAGCTACACACTTGTGCTGTGATTTGTGTTACCACTGAAGCTCACACAAGAGTAACTTCTCTCCTACTCTGTTCTTAATCTGCCTTCTCCTGTTCATGCATATTTGTGATGTGACTGTTGTGTTTCATGTTTGCAGATCTGGCATCATGGGGAAAGGCTGCATGACAGCGACCAAGTACTTCCTGTTCCTCTTCAACCTCATCTTCTTTGTGAGTATTTTATTTATTTGATTATGTGAACAAAATATGCTCCTCCTACTTCATTCTGGGCATTCATGCATTCTAGACAACAATGTTTAAAGTATCTGAAGTTCATTTTATTTTATTTAGCCTTTATTTAATCAGTTTTGTCCCATTTGAGATCAAAGATCTCTTTTACAACGGAGACCGAGTTTAAACAAAATTAATATACATATACATACATATACATATTTGACTTCACAGCATTCAGACGTGTGCATTCTGAACCACTGGAGAGCAGCAGCAAGATGTTCAGCTTCTGTTTCCCTAAGTCTTAATTACAGTGTCAGCTTTTATTTATATAGCGCCAAATCACAACAGAAGTAATCTCAAGACACTTTTCATATAGACCAGGTCTAGACAGTACTCTTTCATTTACACAGCATTCCCCTCATGAGAGAGCAATTGGAGACAGTGGCAAGAGAAAACTCCCCTTTAACGGGAACAAACCTGGAGCAGAACCTGGCCCCAGTTATAAAGACAGACTCATCATATCTAGATAAGAAACACTAATCAGAGGGTAAAACGCCCTTAAACAGCCCAGTTGGAATTATGGCTGTACTGTTACTGGTTACGGTAAAATTCCTAGAGGTTAGTAATACCGTTCACATTTTAATTATGATAATCCTGTGTGATTACTGTGCTTTGAAATTACGATAAATACTGTCAAGCGGACCAAAGACAGCAGCAACAGTCTCCAACAGATGAAAACCTGTGATGTTGAACTTCCATTTGTTTTGTTTTAGCCCCTCCCCCCTTTCTGAAGACCTCCTAACACGAAACCAAAACGATGGTGAAGGGCAGTAACGTTGCTATGAATGAATGGCTTTTAATGACACATTCATCACAAAGAAATATATGAAGACATTTCCCCCAATGGCTGGAAGTGTGAAAGTTATTTAACAGGATGCCAAAATTATCCCACGTTCTTATAATATTGGGAGTAATGACCACCATCCACTAGAATAGAGTGAATGCAAAGTAAGTAAAAGTAATATGAGTAGTACTTTCTCATTTAATATCAATGATAAATAAATCTTATCTCAGGTAACGAGTTTCTCAATATTACTGTGTGTGTTTGTATTTCTACACTGAATAATACACCGCAGGAATATACTGCTGGATCTCTGCAGCTTGTGCTTCTCATGTTGTCATTATTGTTTGAGTGTCATTATACTTTTCTAAAAACTAGATGTAAGTGGTGTCATCTGACATCACTTTGGTTCTGTCCTGCAAAGACCAAAAATAACTGAGCCAACGGACGCTGAGGTTATGACAAAATAAAGTTACACAAAGTTCTTTCATAAAGCTGATAGCAATACTTTTGGACTCTAACTACTTAAAGTACTTTATCCCTTATCTGCATTTTGGGGGTTTTATATGAAGTGTTGATACTCCTAACATCATATTTTTTAATTTAAATTACAAAAACTCAATGCAATGTAGTTTTACAGAACTCTTTTAAGTACCTTGCTGGAGCTCCAGAATGCACAGGTCGTTTTTGGTCTGTCTCATTATTAATATTCATGAGTTTCTATTCTGATTGGCTGATTTTTACTTGGAGGCCAGTAAAAAGTGTCTGTGAGGGTGTGAGGAAAGGTCGGGCCATGCTGGGTGACAGAGGGAGCTACTACATGACATCACAAAGTCAAGGAAGTACAAACGAGCCTTGAAACAGAAAATGTCTCTGTTTGAATGTCAGATGCATGGGACAGTTTTTATAAAACCACTATAATTTCAGTAATAAAGAAGTGAAAGGGGCTTTTTAGCATGAAGTGTTTTTTAATATTACTGAAACAAGCCCCTGAAACTTGGACGGCTGTCAGACTGAACTTTAGAATTAAAGATGTGAAAGCAAAAACATGTTTCATGTTTCAACCTTGTAAAAAGTTTTGCAACCAAAAAAATGAATAAGAGGCACTGCATAGATACACACCTTAAATATTAAATCATTGGCTCTTGACTTTCAATCTGATCATCAACTTTCCCTCAAGGACTTTGAATTTTTTCTTGGAAACATCTGTAAATCCTAAGCTGTTCTTTGAAATCAAAATTTGTCTTATTTGGCCAAATCTCTGTGTTGGATTAAACTGTTTATTTCGACATGAATATCTGTGCTGCTGACTTTGAGAAATCTTAAATTATTTTAAGTCTCTCTGTATTCAGCTCTCGGTACCTTTGGAGCTTCCAGATAAATCTGTGGTTTGAAGTTTTGTTTTATTCTTGTTTTCACTTTATACGTTCATGAGATAAAAAGGAGCATTTTGGATATTTCCACAAAGACCTAAACAGGATTTAAAAAAACACAAAAACAAACACATAAAACATGGACAAACACTGCTGCTTTTAGTATAAACCCTTCTAGGAGTTGATTGTGTTTTGCATAAGCAGGAACACAAACCTGTTGAAGTTAATTTCTGACTTTTCTGACCTGTGTGTATGTTTCTCCTTCAGCTGTTTGGGGTTGTCATCATGGGTTTGGGACTGTGGCTCCTTCTGGACAATCAGAGCTTCATCGTTGTCCTGAGTAAGTCTCAGATTTAAATATCATTTATATATATGTCCGCACTGGACTTCTTCTTTATGGTAATCATCCATTTGTAGAACACATGTAGGCCAATACAAATGGAGCCATGATCACACAGACTAAAAACAGGCCACGTTGTGGCTGCAGGGTCTGTGTGTGTTTGTGTGTGTATGTGTGTGTGTGTGTAAAAGCAAGAGATCAACACATCCAAAGGATAACATTTGCAGAGATGATAAGATATTCTTTCATTCTGTTGGTCAGTCGCAGTGACCCTGACGAAGGTCGGACTATAACACGTTTCTGTGAGGTTGAGGTAATATGTGTCTTTCGCCTGTTTTCCACCATCAGACTGTTCTGTCAAACACAAGTGTCCAACAGATTTCCTCAGTTTTCATCTGTCTGGCTCTCAGGACTGTGTTTAAAAAATGAAATTCCTTTTTAGCCGCAAGGGATTTTTTCCTTTTATATCTCCTTCATCGTTGACCTACAGAGCCAGGAGGAGCCACAGAGGAAAAACACAACTGATTAGTGCCCTGGAATTTATAATTCGTCCGTTCAGTATTCTCTATTGTTTGAAGAAGTTAAGAAGTTTTGAAGAAATTGATGACGACAATGCTTCCCCTGTTATCTTTAAGACACCCATGCATAACAAGGCAGCCAGGCTTAGGAGTAGGTTCTACTTTCTCATAAGAAGGCTGTTTTAACTTAATTTGCATTCTGAACCCTGAAGTGTGTTTATAAGAACAGGATGGTCTGCAGCAGTTGTTGAGTTGATTTAGCAGATTTATTTATTGTCATTTATAAATGTTAAGAAAATAAATGAAAGAAAAATAAAATATGTTAATAACAATAACACTGATAATTAGATGGATACAGTTTTCCCATGGAACATCTCTAAGTGAAGAGATTGCAGTGTTGTGCTTACGAGCCAAAACCAAAAGTATATCCAGATATCAAGAGATCCAGATCAAAATAAAATGACTTGGCTGGAATTATTAAATGATCCATGAATGGTGCTTTTGTGCAGCATGTTCAGTTGCATTTATCAAACCTGTTGATCACACTATTGCTGCAGCTGGTTGAGAAATGATTCTAGCAAAATACTCCTCATAAAACTACAGATTGTCCTTTTTACATTTCTGTTGTGTGAGAATTAAACAAACAACAGTAATATTCAGATCGAAGCCATCAAATGGATTTAATTTGCATTATGCTCGTTCAGGATTAGCCAGCACACTGACCTCAGGGGAGTGGTTCTCACGACTGATTCAACATTTTACATCATGGGACACAGTACCTGAGGTAGATTCTAGCTGCAAATGTCTGGGTTTTGGTGCATCAATATCTACACAGGTGTAGCAACTATCACTCCAGTGTTCTAATGGAACAATGTGTTTTATCATTGTATCAGAAGGTTAATGGATGATTAGAAAACCCTTGTGTAATCATGTTAACACAGCTGAAAACAGAAAAACACAAAATTGTCTGGGTGACCCTAAACGTTTGAACGGTAGTGTCCTCATACTACATGGGTGTATAGCGGGTGTTTTTCAACCCAGAGCTGTGTTTAGAGCTGTTGCTGGGTGTATTTTTTTTATTATTATTATTATTATTTTTTTTTTAGTTCTGTCCTTGTCTAAGAGACAGAGCTGAGCTAGCTGTTCCCCATGCTAACAGCCTTTCAGCTAAGCTAGGCTAACATTATCCTAACTCTAGAAAGAAGTTGGACTATTCCAACTGATGTATCTCTGCCTGAATTTGTGAAAGTATTAGAGGAAGAGAATTAGAGAGGAGCAGTGTCAGTGAGATCACTGAAGAAGAGTTGATGCAGGAGGAGAGAGACCGCCAGAAATATAGAGACAGACACTGAGCAAGTGTAATGGAGAGACAGCAGTGTGTGTGTGTGTGTGTGTGTGTGTGTGTGTGTGTGTGTGTGTGTGTGTGTGTGTGTGTGTGTGTGTGTGTGTGTGTGTGTGTGTGTGTTAAGTGACGCTCAGAGCAGGGAGCGTCACTGAGGACATTTGTCCTTGGTCCGTGGCCGCTCTGCAGGTGTCCTCCCCTCAGACACTGGGCCCTTTCTGTTCTGTCCAGCATCAGCATGCATCACATCAGCCCAGTGCGCTCACTGCCTTACTCATCACACACACACACACACACACACACACACACTACATCACCGGTCTTGCCGGGCGGCAGGAGACGTGAGTCCAGGGGTTTCATGGAGGTCGGCGATGTGGTCATACGACACACACCACATGTAGCGTAGGGTTAAAGTGCAGCGGACAGATTAGCTTTGTGTCTGGACATAAATGAGACGTATTGACGCTCCGTGGAACGTTTTCTGAGCTGAGCCGAGGGCCTGTTCTGGATCCCAGATGATCACACTGGGTTTGATGGTGAATCAGTGCGAGGGATGAAATCAGCCTGTTTTTCTTCGCTGAGTCAGAGCTTCTGTCCATCTGATATCATCCTCATTCCATGAAAATCACGTTTCTGATTGACAACTTGATTTTTATTCTGCTATTTTTTGTCCATCACTGGTAACATTAATAGGATTGTGAATACAGCTACTAACATTTGACATTGTACAGTGCATTCAACCCCCAGTGTTCCATAATATATTTATTGCACATGTCGCATTTAATCTTTGCAATTGCCCCTTCATGTTTTTACATATTCCTTTGCCCCTTGCACTTGTCTGTACTTCCTCTGTTTTACATCCAACTATTATCATTCCATTTGGTAGATTTCAAATTTGATTTTAATAACTTGTTAATTTATTTCATCATTATCTTACTTTTGTTTCATTTTCATTCTTCTATGTTGCTTTTTAACATGCAATATGTTTGAAGCTACCAAGACACATTCTGTGTATGTTTGTTTATGTTGTTTATGTTTGTATGTTTATTTCGTCCAATAACTAACTGCATTCAATTCAGCTCTTCAATCAACTTAAATGTGATACCAATGTGAAATGACATAGTGGTATTACTTAATTCAAATCATTGGGGAAATCATGGAACCAAGTTCATTGCATTTTAATGTCATTTTGAATTATTTATATGATAAATATTTTGTTGTAAAAATATATTCTGATAAATTTGATAATAAACTTAATGGTAATGTTTCCCAGGTGTAGTTATTATATAACAAATGCTTCTTGTGTAATGTAAATATCTCTTTTGAGAAAAGTGGAATGTTGAATTCCTGATATGTAAGTTTTTAACAAGAAATCTGATTCTGAGGGCAACTGGGCTGTATTAGCCAAATGTAAGGAATAACAGAAGTGTGTGTGTGTGTGTGTGTGTGTGTGTGTGTGTGTGTGTGTGTGTGTGTGTGTGTGTGTGTGTGTGTGTGTGTGTGTGTGTGGTGTGTTCTTGAGGTCTTGTCTGGATTGTAACTCAGGAGTCAGAGATTGAGTGACGGCTGTGCTGCAGGTTGACACATCACACATGTACATGTGCGTAAAGGCACTAAAACACAGGCAGGCTTTCATTTCCTGCATCACCACCCCCCCCCCAGAGGGGAACTCTGCTGGTTTCCCTTTGTCTTGCTTGTGAGCTGTGAGCTGTGTGTCCTGGTTCACTGATCCCCAGGGGTATCCCATGTTTCCTCGAGGCCACGTGGACTCAGGGCGGGTGGGGGGGCTCTTTAAAACGGCCCGTTGGCAGACATCAACGTGATGACGTGTTCCTTCCAGCATGCTGCATGTGCAAAACCTCGAGTTGCTTTTGTTTGAGTCTGATTGTAGATCTGCTCCATCAGTGAAGAGAGTTGCCTAAATCCCAACTGAAGCTCAGGGTTTTTTTTTCAGCTTCCTGCATCACTTTGGTCACTGCTCATCACTCATCATAAGTAAAACACTGCAGCAACACACTGGTTTGTCTTATTAATACTGGTTCGGTGCATTCAGATTACTTCTTTACTTCTCTGAGTTTAGATATTTCAACATAAGTTTTGCCTGGAAAAAAAAGCCCAATGATGATCTTGTTTGCAGCTTAGTGGTTGGCTGATATGCTGCAGAGCACGTTTTTAAAAAGCCACTATAATGGATGATCATGCTTATTTAATTGTGGCAGCCAAAAATCATGATCAGGATTAAAATTCAATTAACTGTACAGCCCTAGTAGGTTTAATAAAAAATAGCCACTGATTTATAATGTGCAATGATATCATTGTTTCTCCTGACCACCTCCTTTATTCTTTTAATACAGAGAGTTATCAATGACTCATTGTTTATCTGCACGGCTGCAACTTTACTGTTTTAATTCCCTCTCGGCGCTCTCATAATTTCGTTTTGGATCACAGCAGGCAGAGAAATTTATATAAACCGTGTGTACGTTGCCTGCTCAGCACCAAACAACAAACAGACCCAGTTAGCTGGAGACTTGCTGGTGAACATAGTGGAGCAATTAGCAGTTTAAGAGCCAGATATTTCCCCTCAGGAGTTGTTAAGAGAGCAGAATCAGAGCTAAAAGAAAGTGAATGTTGGACTGGCATATAGGATTCAGTCGAACCAGTAATTCTTGTCTTGTCCTTGAAACTATTTAAACTATGATAAAATCTGCATGAAACTATGAGATGGTATGACGTGTAGATTTATAGATTGTGACTTCTTTCATGGTTTGATACAGCAGAATTATTTTGCAGTTCATCTTAATTATAATATCTTTTGCTGCACTTCTCGTGTTTTTACTGCGCCTGCTGATTGCCCACAAAACTCATTCCACCCTGACTGAGCCTGTGGAATTATATATCATTTGGTGACATAGAGATTTGTTTAGTTTTGAGCTGTCAAGGTAAAATATAGTGTTTTGTTTTCTGCAGCGACAGAATTTTGAGCAGAGCAGATTTTGAGTGTGTCACATGGAAGCCTTCATTTCCCAGTGAAGAAATGCACACTCAGTCAAATTCTTTCCCTCATCTCCACACTCTAAATAACATACTGAGGAGGTTTTTCTGTGTGAGAAGTTTTTTTTTTTTTATAGCTGGAAACATAGATCTGAATGCCTGTTCTCCTGGAGACATGTGCCAGCTTAAACATCTACTGTCACCAGCTGCATCTTTTTACCTGTAAAACAAAAATCAAACAATAAAAAGAAAACTTTTATTTATATATCACCTATAATACAATACATTCAGCTCGGTTTACAAAACAATAAAGAAAAGAGAAAACAATGTTGGGAGGGAAGTAAGATGTTTCTATGATTCTACAGAGGGTTCAGTCACTGCTGTATTTATTACAGGGATCTTTTTATACTAAATTTGTTCTGTGTATAACTAACAAAGTGGCGAGTGAGTGTATTTGTTACTGGTTTGATGTTTTTAGCTCTAGATCTGTTGTTGTTGTTGTTTGTTTTCATCTGTATATTTCGTTGATGTGTGTTTTTGATGTTTGGCCTGGACCAGATTCCCTTCAGGATGATAATGAAAATTCAAGTTGAGTTTTCAAAGGCCTGAAGTCTCATCTGTGCTGTTTAACAGCTGGGATGTAACGTTGTGTGTGGGCTACAGAAACATCGTCTGCACCTTCCCTTGCGGCAGATGTTCCTGATGTTGACATCTGCAACAAAACCATTTGTTTTCTTGTTTAATAAATTATTCAATGTCTCCAAAAGCCCAGGATACAACCTACAATATTAAAGCAACAACAGCCCACAACCCCCAACCATCTTCATTTCCGTGTCAAAAAAGAACCAGATTTATTTTTTTGTGTTTTAATTGATATTTAAAGATAGTTTGTGAGGAGGGTTTATTTCCTGTTTCTGATCTGCTCTCCTGTGTCTCTGCAGACAACTCCACTGCTGTAAAGGTGGCCTGCTACATCCTGATCGGGGTCGGAGCTTTCTCCATGCTCATGGGCTTCCTCGGCTGCTTGGGAGCCATTTATGAGATCCGCTGTCTGCTCGGCCTGGTGAGTGAGATGAGTGAGATGAGGACGTATGTTTGTATTCGTCTACGTACGCATGGCAACATCATTTAGACGCGATGATGGATAATGCAGGCATCGTACGGAGGGTGGATTTACTGCCTCGGACGGTCAAACTACTTCTGTATTTGTCTTCATGTCATATTTAATCCGGTCCAGCAGCTCAGCGTGTTCAATCGCTGCTGGAGACGCTGCCAGCAGCAAAGCTTTAAATTATCGGATACAAATTTAAAGGATGGATACAGTTAAGAACTGCGACTATCAGTCCATTAATCATAATTTAATTTATCAAATGAAAATTATAAGCAGCTATATTGGCAATCGCACTTTGTTTTGACCCTGTGACAGTGTCGGGTTCCCCAATGTTGCTGCTTTTCCTTTCTTTTACATCATATACTCCAGACAAAAGTTTTAAGAAATTATTAGGCACTGAATTCTATGAATTGAAACCATTTAAGCCCATGAGCCTTTAAGTCTATGACTGTCATCTTATACTTAAAATAAAAAAAAGTTGAAATGTTACTCATACCACTTTTTTTGTCTTTTCTAATGACATGATGGTAGACAACTTAGACAAAAGGTTTTAAGAAAATAAATGAAGTTTCCATGTTCTTCCTGTCACATGACGTCATCAACTTCCTGCTCCTTCCTTCCGAGAACATGAACAAACCCTCCCAGAAAGTGGGCATTTTATTTAGATTATTATGATTTTCCCTGACCTGTATATATCTATTTAATCATTCAAGTCTCTACAATAATCCCCCCAAAACTAATTTTGTATATGGGATAAATGGGTTTTTGTTTATGGTAATATTTGTGCAAGCGGCAAATATAATATCCATTAAGATGCTATGTACAAAACAAAATAGATACATAACATGATTGTTAGTGACTCAACTAATGACATGAAATCTTTGAAAGAAATTTGGGCTGTAATGGGTTAATAGTTGAAAAACCCCTGTTTTATAGGTTTTACCAATGATTGAGAGCTGATTGAAATAATAGTAGTAGCCCTGACACTGTGTCTTCCTGAGTGTGATGAGTTTGTTGCCTTCATCCTTCAGTACTTCACCTGCCTCCTGCTGATCCTCATCGCACAGATCACAGCCGGCGCTCTCATCTACTTCCAGAAGACTGTGGTGAGTATCTTCACTTCCTCCGTCCTGATCAACTTGTGTGGTTCAGCGACCAGAAACCACTCTGACACTGTTGTTTCTGTCTTTTAACATCCTATCTTCACCAGAAGCGGAGATGTAACGTCTTGCAACCACATTGAAGCAGATATTTGACCAGTTTTATTTTATAAATTATCTCACAGCATGATGAGCTGGCAGACTCTGAAAAACATAATAATATGATAATAGAGAAAATTCGACCTGCTGATACAGTATTTCTCTATCCAAAATATCATACTATTTATAATTAGATTATTAGAATCAGAGGTCTTGAATTTTTCCACCAAAGAAACAGCTGCAGAAACACAATACTAAACTAGTTAAAGCTGAATATGATTTTTTTTAATGGATTACAGAAATGCAAAGTGAAAAAAGTGAAAACACTTATTTCCAACATGATTTTGAAGATTTTAAAAAGAGGAAAAAAAAAAACAAACACCAGACTGATGCAACATAAAAAAAACAATAACGTGATCTCACAAACACCACAACAACCACTGCAACTTCCAGAATTTGCACAGTGAATGTGAGCATTGACTGTGTGCAGCTTATTGACAGAACGTGGTGGTTTGCAGCTCACCTGTCAACAACAGAGCGTCATGCTCTGATTGGCTGGTGTTCACACCCACAGTTCGTGGCCATCGCAGCTATGTGCTCCTACGACAGTGTTCTATCAATAGAAACTGAATCTAACCTGCCTCAGGTTTCTCACAACAAGTATATAGTGAAACCTTGAGAGCAGCCTCTGATAAGGTGACATGTGGCCAAACTGATACCACAAACTGAATTTTAAACTAAGAGCATCTGATGTCACGGCGCCCCCTGCTGTTTAGTTAAAGACTTTTTAAATATGTTTTAAGATATTTATGAAGAATAATTTATGCATGATATGTTTTTTTCCCCACAAAAACAATGCAATTACCTAATTCTTAAAATGACATCATCTCCTTCTTCTCCCTTGTTGACAAATGCAGAATCTGTGACTATTTATAAAATATTTAGAATATTTTGCTTATTTCAAAAGTTGAACTTCTGGACTCCAGATGTCTCCTGTAAAGTTGGACACTTCAAGTTTCCACATCTCAGTTGTAATGTCTCTAATGCAACGTTATGTCTAATGCTGACATCTTAACGTTAACCTGTTTTCCACTGCTGAGTGAGCTACCAGCCCTCTATTAATAGATAATATAGCACATGCATTATTCTTATTTATTGTCATTCCATTCTGTGTGTTTTGTTGAGCTGTGCTGCTCTACTGTAGACTTTTAAATTGTCCTGCTGGGGTTTAATAACGTATTTAAAATAGTTTTGAATTGAAGTTAATAGTACATTTACCTCAACTGTCATCAGAGTAGCAGTATATCAAACTGAGGAGGATGCGATTTTGTCCCACTTTTTCAAATGGTAGATTGTCCGCCCAGTTATTTTCTTGATTAATTGCTTTCTGGTCCATAAATTATCAGAAAGTGGTGGAAAAAATGTTGATCAGTGTTTCATGAAGCCACAACCCAAAGATATTCAGTTTACTGTCAAAGACTGATAAAAAACAGAAGATATTCACATTTGAGAGGCTGGAACTACAAAATGATTTTTTTTGACAAATAACTCAAAATGATTAATGGATGTTGGCGATTTCATTCATTGATTGATTGACTAAATGTTGCAGCTCCAGTTTACATGTTTATCTATTTGAATTTGTCAGATGTGCTGAAGCAAAATGAGAAAGAAAGAAAAGAGACTAGCCCCCCCCCCCCCAAATGTGGAGCTGAAGTCGTCCTGGTTCTGCTGAACTGGACTTTGAGTTCATGGCTGTACGTCTTTGCTTTAAGTATCTGAACAAAAAAAAGGGAGATCTCTGTTTATTGTATCTGAACATTTGTTGGAAGCTCTTGGCTCTCCACAGCCTCTGTTCCCTCTCTGCCAAATTGAGTTTCAAGGCAAACCTTCCCCCCTCCTGCTCCGCTGCGAGGGAATATCTGCTTTTCCAGGACAGCACAGCGAGCTGCGTTCACCGGAGACCTTGAGCGTCTGGATCCTCGGCTCTCCCAGTGAAAAGATTTAACAACAATTACACACAGACTTCCTGCGTCTCCAGTGGTTTGGATCCATTCAGAAACAACGCTGCTGTGTTTGGCTCCCGGTTGGAACTATTTAATGTTCCGAACATGCTGGATCTCTGATCGCGGACCTGGCTGCCAAAATCTTCACAGCAAGAATGCATGGCTCATGAATTCACTTGACATACCAAAGTTGTGAAAAATAAGACATTATTCAGGAATGTGAGTGAAACGTGACACAGTGGATCATCCTGTGGATTATGGTGTTTCTTTGTAGGAAACATTTCCATTTTTGTTAGAAATAATGATAATCAATCTCACATCTGTATATCATTTATAAACTGAACATAACACATTAACTAGTGAGCTTTGGGGGTGCTGGAATGTGATTTCTTTACCTTTTGACAAAACCAAACTACATATTCCCTCTGGTTTCTAGTCCTCAAGAGAAGTTACCCAGCTGCTGGTGGTAGCTTCATATTTACTGTAAACACTCAAGAGGCATATCAATCCTCACATCTCTCAGCAAAAAAAAAATGAATAGATGGCAGCAAGAGGAGAAGATCTTTGAAAAAAGGTGAAACTGTTGAGGCATGGATGGCTTTCTGCCACAAAAACCGCTCAACTGGCTTCGATAGGAAACAGGAAAGACGTCAGTAAGCAGGGTCGGACGTGGTGGTCGGTGGATTTCAGTCATTACTGTGATGAGGATTAACAGAAAAGCAACTTTTCCTTGGGTGAGTGAGAATGTCATTCCAGGACATGATCAGACTGCGTCAGCAAGAACAGCTCGTCCACGTTTCCACAGAGAGAGAGAGATATATTATAGTCAGGCTGCAGTGCATAAACCCCTCATTACAAAGATGAAGGCACATTTGAAGAGTTCAGTGGTGCACTGGTCTACAGAAATGTGGGAATGATATGATCAGATGAGTCATCAACAAGTGGGCGGTTGCATGCGTGGCATCCACGGAGACGTCTGAACATGTGACATGAGGGGATTCACTGGTTCTATGCTGTGGTGGGGGTTTTGCTGCTATGGTTTGGGTCATTGCAACTCAATACAAAGTTGTCCTGAGTAATCATCTTCTTCCTGGGATGATTTTTTTTCTGCCCTGATGGGAACGGCCTCTTTTATTCCAATGTCCCCATCCAAAGGACCCGAGAGGTCATGAATATGAAGCATTGAAGCTGTTCTGGTTCATGTCGTGGCCCAAAACCTTGCCAGGCATTTTATGTAGGATTTTCTTAAAAATTATCACCCATCTGTATATAAAAATGCTCCCTGCAGGGCTTCAACCTTCTCTGGACACTATAAATTCTATGTGCAATTTATTTTGTCAGCACTTTATTTTATTTTTTTTCAGTTAAATGATGAGATGTCCAAAATCGTCACCAAAGTGCTGGACAACTACCCAGGGAACAACTCCACCACTGAGCAGGCCTGGGACTTCATCCAGAGGAATGTGAGTCAGATCCGTGCTGAAGTTGAAGTTGTGTCCAAAATGAAAGCTGCTTTTAAATAACCACAACCATCAACTAAGTTTCTGTCATCAGATCTTCAGTCCTGAAACTCTTCATTTTCTTCCAGAAATCAAGTTTCCGCTACAATTGAACCGTTTAAACCCAATTAACCACTTATTCACACACAGATATACTGTGATACACATCTCTATGAAGACAAACCAATCATGAAATTAATAGATTTAATAAAGCACAGGTTAAGTTTTTTTAAGGTATAAAAAATTCATGGTTGTGTGATATTACATGTTATGTGTACATATATGTAGTTAAAGCCATTATTATTAGTATATTAACACATTTTTAGAAACTCTTTGAAAAAAGAGGTGCCAGAAAACAGAATAATCAATTCATTTTTTTTAAATAAGGCTGAAAAATACATGACTTTTCCTTTTTTATACGTCTAGGAGCATCAAGGATAACATGAGACTGGTGTTTATCCAGTTGTGGAGTTTATATATTCGGATAAAGTTTCAGTTAATAATCCGAGTTGATCTGTTGTTCAAAAATCATCCTGCCAAACTCTTAATCTCTCCCCTGACAGGAAAATTGAAGCGGAGAACAATTTTTCAGCCTCTTAAGTCAACAAATTGATTGACCCATAATTGACGAGGGGTTTTCATTCCCGACTGAAAAGCTGCTCAAATCCAAACGTCCCTGAAAAGTGGTTTTAGCGGGCTGCTGCTGTCCGTCTCTGTTATCTTTCGGCCTCGGTGTTGCCAAGTCTCCCCGCTGATCGCTGTCCTGCCGTCCTGTGTGCAGATGGAGTGCTGTGGCTGGAACGGCCGTATGGACTGGAACGGGAACATGGTCATCGTCAACAGCTCTCAGCTGCTGTTTCCCTGCTCCTGCCAGAACACCTCACTCGCCAGTGGAAACTTCTCTGACAGCGGATTCTGTGAGGCTCCGACACCCGACTGGCCCGTATACGACACGGTAAACCATGTTTTCTGTTATTCTCAACTAGGGCTGCAAAATTCTGGGAATTCTTGAAAAATGTTCTATGTGAATTAACGGGAATATATGGGACAGATAAACAGGGATAGATGCAAAATGTACACAATTGGATCTTAACAGGAAATCTAAATATAGTTGGGGACAAATATATTGCAGCATAATCTTGGCTCAGGAATAGTCTTGGCTAAAACAAAAAGATTAAAGGGATAGTTCAACTTTTTTGAAGATTCACCCATTTTCTTGATTCCCATAGTCACAGAAATTGGTGCTTTACCTTTTTTTGTCAATACCATCTGTTTCCAGACCAGCGGAGCAGAGCCGCAAGCTGCTCAGCTACTACTGCAGCTAATGGTATTTTTTAGTTTCCTTAATCAAACTCAGCAAAAACACGATCCAGCAACTCCCAAAAGCTGTGGTGGACGAGTTGTTACCTGCACATTCACCACGATAGAGAATAACTTCAACATTCCAACACATGAAGCAAATACAGTTCATGTTGTTATCTCATAGAGCGGTGAGGTACGCTTTGATAATATTATGCTGTAAATATATGCTATTAATATTTAACTTGCAAATACTAAATAAAATTGATTCTGACACTAGGTAACTAGCTGGTAAGTTAGGCGCTAAATATTGAATATTTCCAAAATTCCCAAGCTTAACGAAAACTTTGTGGAAATTTACCAGACATTTTCCACCCCTTTGTAATAACTGACCCTTAGAGTGGGAGGCTCATACCAGGCTGTGTCCTTCATTCTTTCACTCTGTGTTTCTGTGTGTTTAATCAGGGCTGTGCGGCCAGCGTGGAGAGCTGGCTCCTCACCAACATCGGGGTCGTGCTGGGTATCTGCCTCGCGGTGGCTCTGATTGAGGTAAAGCAGCAACATGAAATAAACATGATGTCATTATCTGCTGGCTGAAGGTTTTCTTATCAACAAAGAGAGACCTTCAGCCTGTAAACACTCCACTCAACTAGAGACAGAAGACAATCTCCCAGCTTTGTTGCATTGGTGAAACTGGGTGAGAAGGGAGAGCAACATTGTCTGATATCCAAGACTAAGCATCAGAGAAAAAAAATGAAACATTTCAACAGGGAATTCAAAGTGCTTTACAGAAAACAATAAAAGACACAATTAAAAACAGTCAATTAAAAGGGGAAAATAAATAAAATAAAACCAGGGAACCAAGGAACATCAGCTATATCTATAAGTCACTGACAAATATATAGAAAACATAGTAAATACTAATTAATTAATTTATCTGTCTACTTTTACTGGCTTTTGGAATAAATTTAGAAAACATACAAACATCAAAATGAAATATTGCATTTCATATAGTAATATGTGTTTCAGGTGTTTTTTCACATTAAAGTTTAGTTTATTTTTTTGCACAAATGTGATGATAAAGTATCACACAGTAGAAAAGTAAAAAGGAACGGGCTCATACAGTATCCAGCCTTCATTTAACATACTGAGACATACAGAGATGAGAAAGTGAAAAAAAATGTAAATACAGTTGTAAGAAGCATTTATCACGTCTCTCAAAATGTACATTTTGTGTTCTTGTTGCTTTATTGTTATTTAAAAATCCATTTATATCACTTTTTCTTTAGAAATATGACAATTTTGTCACTTTTAAAAAAATGTCAAATGGTGTAACTGAAAAATAATGATAAATTCTAAATGTGTTTTTCATTTTTAAAACATTTTTAAGAAAGTTAAATGATCTGGTACCAGGTTTTTAGGGTTACACCACATGACAGTTTTGTCACACAATACATCAAATAGTTGTATTGTACTACTACTACTTCAAAGATGAAATAATAATCAAGACAGAAATATGAAGACTAGATGCAGGGTTAGAGTTGGAGCTGTAATACAAACTAATTGGTAATGATTGATGATTTGAATTGGAACACACTAAATTCCTTTGAATATAGATGGAATGCCTGACGATAAAAGGAAAACATTATGAAATACATCTGGACAGATTCATTATGTTTAAACATAAACTCAGTAGAAGAGAATTTACAATTTAAAATATTCTTAAAAAACTTTTTTTGGATTAAAGGTATCTGGTTGAACGATATGTACCCAAATCTGAAATGTACCCGATCTGAAATGTTGTGTGTGTGTGTTTTGTGCGTGTGTGTGTGTGTGTGTGTGTGTGTGTGTGTGTGTGTGTTGGACAGCTGCTGGGGATGATCCTGTCCATCTGCCTGTGCAGAAACATCCACACAGACTACAGCAAAGTGCCAAAGTACTAAACATCGACAGAGGAAGTGACGTCCTGGAAGTGAAGATCCATACAAAAAGAGGAAGAGTATAAACGTGATGCATTTTTTCCCGCCCTGTATTAGGTGAAACATTTTGTCCAAATGTAAAATACTATGTGTGTTTGCTTTATATTTTGTTGGATTATTCATTTGAGGCACTTCCACCTGTTTTTTTTTTGTCAGCCCAGTTTTCTTGGAGCACTTTAGAGTTTTTATAGCTATGCGAAGTTATAGCGATGCTAAAAATGTTTAAATATTGGATCCGAGCAATGAGGAGGATGCATGCTCGCTCTCACTGATCCATTAAGACGATTCCTCTGTTAGTTATCGTTTCTCAGTTTAATTTAGTTTCCCAGAAAAAAAACCTGAAGAGAAAGAGTCAATAGATTTGTGAGATTCTGCAAGACAACTGATTTGGACAACTGGAAAAAAGTGTGTGGCGTGTGTGTGTTTCTTTTTGTTTTAATTGTTTTTTTGATTTTTTTTTTTTGTATACACCAGCGTTTTGAGTTATTGTGAAATGTTTTTAGTACTTTGTATATAATTTTAGTCATTATTTGTGTGAATTTGAATCAAAAAATAGCGCCAGTGTTTTCTTTAGATGATGGTCTGTCTTTGAATTTTTAAAAGTTCTTGTTTTCTTTCATGTTTTCTTAGTGTTGAATTGTCAGGATTTAGTTTTGGAAATAATAGAAATAATGAGGTACTAAAGAAACATGTATGACTCAAAGTATCACTCCCAGTTTACAATAGTCTGAGTTTTATTTTTACAGATAGCTTTAATTTTCATCTACAAGCTCACATTCTACCTTATTTTAACCCAGAAGAGCAAGTGTTTGAGCAGTGAAATGTTTCTTTTAACCACTTATGACACATGTGAAATATGAAAAAAGGAAATAAACAATTTTAAATTCTATTTTAGAGCAGGCGACACATTTTTGATGAGATCTGTCCTGGTTTTGTTAAAATTTGTTTAAACTGCAAATCATTTGATATTCATTTATGTACAATTTTAACTTTTTAGCAAAAATCTTGTGATGTTTTTATAATGTACAAATACTCCACCCTGTTTCCTTTTTTATGTACAGTCTGAATGAAAAACTTTCACTTAACCTTATAATGGTTTCTATGACAGAAAAGGGTACGCCTGTTTATAACTAGATGGACTTCTGGTAGCTAGCTGGATTAGTAAGTGTGTACTCACAGCATTCATTCTGTTTCATTTTGCCAATAAACTGATTACAGTATTTTGTTTGTTTGAAATCAATCATTGCTGTAGATATTGCTGCTTTCATATTGTTTTCATAGAAACTGGTCTAAAAACCTCAGTGTTCACTACTGTACCTGCAGTTGTAGCCAGTAGAGGGAGATGTGCATCCACATAAAAACCTCAGGAACAGATGTTCTCTTACAGTGAGAGAACCAGGCCCCGGTTGTTCAAAAAATTAAATCCCCAAAGGACAAAGTGCCACAGAGCTTCATGTGTCACTGCTGCCTGTGGATGTGCTGAGCTTAAACCAATATGAGAGGATCCAAACATGTCGCTGCAATCATTTATGCACTCATGTCACAAACATGAAGATCTGATAATTGTTCAGACTGAGTTTCTATGTTGGGATGTTCCCACAATAGTTAAAATGCATTCATTCCAGTAACCATCTGTTTTCTATACCTGCTTATTCCTCTTTAGGATCACATTGGTCTGCTGGAGCCAATCTCAGTGTACTACAGGCAAGAGGCAGGGATACACCCCACACAGGTCACCACTCACACCATTAACGTACACCTACAGACAAGTAGAGTCTCCAATTAACCTCAGCATGTTTTTGGACATGGGAGGAAGCTGGAGAAAACCCATGCAGACACAGAACCTTTACTACAATCTATTACTGGTCTAGGCTTCATATGGTCAACTTTTGGATTTTAAAGACTACTTCTGCTACAACGAGTTATGTTTGTTGGCTAATACTTGTAAAAATGCACCTCTATATATGAATTTGACCCGGCACATAGTCATTGTAGTAACTTGTCCACACAGAAAGGTCCCAGCTCAAGGACTTGAAGCTGTCACCTTCTTGCTGTGAAGCAACAGCGCTACCTACTGCACCACTATGATGCCCTCCGCTAACTATTGTAGACCAAAAAATGTGTTTCTGGTAATTAAAGACAATATATTTAATGAATACCTGGAATATGTATATCAAAGATATAATAGAGAAGTACTCCATGGATGAAATAATGGAATAAATATGTGTAATTTTGTTTGTTTCTCAGTGATCCATGACAGCAGAAGTCCTTAAATGAACTAAATCTATTAAAAAACATGTTGACAGCACATACATGTTTAGATGCATATTGTAATATATGTTCAGTGAGTTGATGATAAACTGGATATGTTTGTAGATTAATGCAGGTTTAACAGCTGATGATGAATGATGAGGAGGATGCATCAAGATGGAATGGATACCCTGAAACAATAATAATAATTATAATATTTCATTTTCTCCAGTACACTGAAAACATATTCTGACTCCTACGGGTTTATTTAATACATTTGAATTATATGAATCATACAATTTGAATTATATGACTCATATGAATCATCCTGGGCGACACGGTGGTGCAGGGGTTAGCGCTGTTGCCTCACAGCAAGAAGGTCGCAGGTTCCGTCCCTGTGTCTGTGTGGGTTTTCACCAGGTACTCCAGCTTCCTCCCACAGTCCAAAAACATGCTGAGGTTAATTGTGACTCTAAATTCCCCCTAGGTGTGAATGGTGTGTGTGCCCCACAATTGGCTGCGACCATCTGGGGTGTATTCCTGCCTCTTGCTGTAACGCGCTGGGATTGGCTTCAGCAGATCTCTGCAACCCTAATGAGGAATAAGCAGGTATAGAAAATGAGATGAATCATAATTATGTTTTTTAATTAATTCTATGATTTACTGCACTTTCTTAAAACAAACTAATTTAACTCAATTAAAAGTAATTAGAAAAAGTATGTACAATTTAATTTGTACAATTTAATTTACATCTTCTACGTGTGTGCAGACAAAATATTTGATTTGGTTCATTGTCTGAATGGTAAATTTATTATAGGTTAAGATACAGAAAAACAGCTAAAGGTTTTAATTAGATTGGATTTAACTTAAATATGTAGTTCAACTAGTACATTGACTTATTTAAAATATTTATTTTAGTACCTAAAATTAGAAGTATAAGTAATTCAATCCTAATTTAGGTATTATTTAAGGTATTATTTCTCTTGGAAAAATTTAAGTAAATTCTACTCAAAATAATTAATTTGCAAGTACTATCAGTTTAAAAAATATATTTAGAGGTAGATCAATGACATAGTAACATGAATTAATTTAAACATTTCAGTGTATTTTTTTGATGACAAAGAAGATAATGAGTCTTGATTAATATTATTCAAAGTTCTTCATTCAGTGATATGTAAACTACATACAAATGTCTGAAAATGTTTTGTTGGCACTGATTCACACATCAGTTTGTAGGCAAATGACACTTTTTAATTATTCAGCTTTGAGATGTGTCCTCAACTGTATTTGAGATTTAGCCTGTGGACAATTAATAGTTATTCTCCTGAAAAATCACATATTAGACATTTTGTAGTGAGTTTCCTGAATGTGAAAATAACTTCTGTACTGAAAAAATGAAATAAATTTGATAGTTTAATTGAAGTGTTAGGGTTATCTGTGCCACAGATTGTAGATCTGCTACAGAAGCTGTACAAACACTGGAGTGCTACCTTAAAGCATGAAATAATAATCAAATTAATAAAAAATATAAAGGGGGATTACAAATTTAATAAGGAAGAGACTTCATTATTCAACATATTTCAACTGCAATTGTTTTTATAAAAAAGACAAAATCAGAGAAGTTGTTTCGCTCCTTCAACTTTAAAAGTTCTTTTTTAGAGAAATTAACTTGATTCTGGAAAATGTGAACTTATCAGAACAGCTGGTCATATAAAACACTAATATTGTCTCAGTTCCACAAAAATGACTCAACATTATAAAACAAAGTTGATTCTTGGGGGGAAACAAAAGAATTGAGAAACAGATTCGCTAGATGGTTGTTTTACAGCAGGAGGACCAGGCTGGATAATGTAGCCATCAGCATCCTCCTCTAGGCTTCGTCATCTTATGAAACAACACGACATTCGACCATTATGTCTCTCACAGCTGCTGCCAAGGTAAGTTCATCTATTTGTCAGAGGCAGATGTTCTCCAGAGGTTCCTGACCAAAGCACAGAGCCGAGTCAGCAGCAGCTCACGTTGGGTTTTCCACTGGCAGAGTCTTCTATGACAAGCAGAGCGATCTGCAGCGCAGCTATTGTTAAATATCTATTATAAATAAGTAGGTCGTGAGTAGGTCGTCTATGAGCAAAAGGAATATTTAGAACTCACAAGTGCGGAGAACGTTTTTGATTTAAATGTTCTCTGACAGCCAAATATTTCAGACATTGGCCAACGGTTCAGAAGGTGATAAAGTTCATTGGTGAGGAGGGATGAGCTGTCAATCATCCCTGCCCAGAGGACACGGTGTCAAAGTGGAAACCGGCCAAGAGGACACAGGTGTGGAAAGAGACCTGGACGTCATCAGGTAGGTCAGAGGGCAGCGGTGGTCAGGTCTGGCCATGACGGATTGTGAATGTACAAATAACTTGTGAGTGTAGTCAAATCCTGACATGAATATCATCACCCTATTAAAATAATGGCCCAAGTGTTTTTTGGGGGGGAAACACACACACATACACAAACAAACATGACTGTGTGACTTTAGTCAACTTTAAACCTGGTTTAAACTGTCCTTTCATTCCATAGTGTAAACCTACATAACCTGGAGTTAAATTACACTAATGTCACGTCCCTTTCTTCACCACTTTTCTTTGCCTGTTTTCTATTAAACGTGAACTTTTTGAAAACTTATTATTAAAGTATACATTTATTTAGATTAAACAACATTATAGCTTGTAGCCTTTATCACTCACCAGTAGAAATTGAATCAAGAATCATGATCAGAGATTCTTTTGCACCATAGATACTCGCTTCTTGAAGCAGCCGCCATTATGAAAGCTTGTTAAATTGCCCAAGTCAGGATTTTTTTATCCTGACTCAGGCAAAAATAAAATGGTTGTCCTATAGGGCATTGTTTATTTATCTAAAACCATAATGCAATTTTAACTATGGTATTGCACCTTATAGATTTTCCTCATATTTTATGCTCTAGTTGGATTGGAGAGCAGTGATCAGGCAGATGACCATGACAGATATTTAACCTTCATCATGTCCCAGTCCACGTAATCTGTCTCTTTTGTTTACTTGTGGTGTGTTCTCTGTAACTGTGAAAACATGTTGCTCAGGAAATAACTAAATAAAGTTATACGTGTGTGTGTGTGTGTGTGTGGGTGTGGGTGTGTATGTGCCCCGTCATGTTCAACCCACAGCGAGTCCCAACACACAGAATCACATCACAATCCCTCCAACACAGACGTGAGAAACAACAGCTGACAGGAAACAGGCAAGACATTTAGTCTGTGTGAACGTCTGTTCATGCACACACACACATACACGCACACGCGCACACACACACACGCACACACACACACACACACACACACACACACACACACACACACACACACACACACACACACACACACACACACACACACACAATCCAGACCACTGAGATCATCATCATCCATGTTAAGCTTAATGTAATTTCACCTCACAATGAGGGGCGTTGAATGCAGAGAAAGGAAGTCATTAGTGAGATGGGTGGGAGTCTGTGTGGGGTCGATAGTGAGGGTGACGGGGGAAGGTAGGTTAAAACTCTGCTGAGCCTTTTCTAAAAGAAATTCTGCTGTTTGAAAATATTCAGAGAAAAGCTCAGAAAGCAGCATTTAGATGAAAGCTGTTACCTCCGTCATGTCTGAAAAAGTGTGCTGTTCCTTTTTCATTCAAGGTAATTTAAGTCTCTTTCCTTGAATTTAGGTGTTTCTAGCATCAGCTTCTTATGCAGATGACACAGAGATCTACACACTCAAAAGAATCATTTGTTGGGGGAACATAAAAAAATTATGAAAACTATTTCCATCTAATTATAATATGGTAATTTAGCAAAAAATTGTGTTGTTGAGTTTCATAAATGTAAATATGCTGGGTCGACATAATGTGTTTGTGTTACTGTGACTTAATTAAAAGGGGTAAATCCAACATAACTTTTAAAGGTTTTTTCAACTTAATTAGAAAACGTTAATCCATCATAACCTTTAGATGTTAATTCAACATATTTGATTTAAGTGTGGATGACCCAATTTAATGGGGTTGGTACCATAAACTTGAATTTTCTAAATTAGCATATTACAATATCATTTCAAATATAGTAGTACCTACCCCATTAAATTGGGTCACCCACAGTTGAGTTGAAATAACCTTTAAAAGTCATGTTGGAGTTACCCCTTGTAATTAAGTCACAGCAACACAAACACATTATGTTGTCGCAGCATATTTACATTTATGCCACTCAACAAAACAATTTCTTGCTAATCAAGTATGTAATAATTGGATGGAAATACTTTCCATAATATCCCTACATGACAAATTGTAGCTGAAATGATTTGCAAAAAAACAAATTCTCTGTCATCTGAGCTTGTGTAGGTTGTGTTTGATGAACTGGTTGAAATATCGTATGAGTCACTTCTGTCCTTTGAGCTTTAAGTTTGACACTGGCTGCTGCTGGTTTCTGCTGCATATACAGCAGGGCAGCGTGGACCTGGAGTTATTGACATAGCTGTAAATGTCCCAGGTGTCGTTCCGTACAACAGGCAGTGTGATTGCTATTCTGTGCTGAGGCCCAGGAGTCTTCCTCCTCCTCCTCCTCCTCCTCCTCCTCGTGCAGTAGGTTCACAACGAGAGGATGCATTCTGCATTTCTGTGTTTTTGCCAAGAACATCTTCTATTTAATATTTCATATTTGTTGAATTGTAGTGGCTCATGTGTGTTCATTAACCTTCCTCTTGTGTTAGTTTGCTGTTTCCATCCCTTATGTTAACAGGTCTGTTTTGACTCACGCCTTAAATCAGCAGTAAAATACACTAAAAACAAATATCTATCATCCAATTTGTTGCTCATCTTTTGGTTACCTTGTCAGGTTTCCTTAACCTTGAAAATATTGGATTTACTATTTTTGGTTTGGTTCTGTGGGCTTTATTTTTTTGTTAGTATACCCTTTGAAATCATTTTTTTAAATGGTCAAATGAACAAAGAAAATGCAAAATGAAAATCCTCTAAAGCACACATATTTGGGAGCTGGCTGTCATTGTGTTGGCTGATTTTATTATTTATTATTGAAATGATTTCTTTATATTCTTATTTTTACAACTGACCAACACAAAGGTCATAATTTAAACCAGAGCATTTTATAATTTAGTGAAAACATGTTTTTTTCTTCTTTTCCATCTTGCTACCAGGAGCCTCATTGAGCCTTATTGACAGTGAATTTAACTTGAGCTGGACTACCACTGCATTAAGCAGATTTTGATGCATACCTGCCAGCCAATCAGAAGAGAGAATTCACCCAGACCACGGCATAATTGAATAATTGAATGAGATGTTTCCAGCACTCTGTCAATCACAGCGGTTCCAAGAGGCAGACATCTACCCCCTGCTTGTGCCAGTTCCCAGTGGGCGACCTTTTCTTTTCCTAAAGTCCCTCATGCTTGCAGCTCCTCTGTCGGCCTGTCAGGGTTTATACATCAGACACCTGCAGCGGCCATCGCAGGTGACAGGGGAACACGCTGAGGTAATGGACAGAGACAGAACAGACCCTGGCTTAACTCACAAGTCACTCTCCAGCAAAGAAGACAAGAAGGGTTTACTCCAAAATGTCTTTCTGCAGAGGACGAGACACAACTGGAATCTTAGTTTTATTCGTGGGAGTTTGAGATGGACAAGGGGTCATGCTAGAGGGCAGTTAAGAAGAAAAGAATAAATATGCATACATGGTTATTTGTTTGTGCTAAATCTGAGGAAATACAATGTTATATCTCATCTGTTTAGTCTGACAAACAAAAAAGCTGCTGTATTTAACCACACTATAAGCCTATTTGTATTAATCATGTTTTTGCAGCGATGCTAAGACACACACACTCTTTCCATATATACGCCAAATCATAAATTTAAAAAATGCATCTTACTACTGAAGTGTTAGTGGTTATTTTTGTCAGCCTTTCACATCTACTGTTGCCATTAACACAGAATAATCAACAATTTGAGGTTTTGAGTTTTTCGGTCGAATGATGAGTTGCTCCAATGTGAATCCTGATCTTTAGGTTCTGGGATAGGAATACTACATTTAAGATTAATAATGGAAAATCCATTAAATTTTATAACGGAACCATGAACGTCAAAAGTTTAACTATGACTCCTGAGGTGTATTTCAAGTAGCCTTCTGTCAGATCTCACAATAAGCATTACATCTCAGATTAGCTCATTCATAGGGACACATACACTATGTCTTAGTTAAGGGAAAAACGAACAAATGTACACAATATCAGTCTGAATAAAATAGTAGTAAGGCTGATTATCAAGTCACATTTGTAAAAGAAATCAAGCTAAAACAAATCTGCAGTTAGCAATTTGAATGGTGAGCTGAAGAGAATGTTTGAAATTTATAAGAAGCTTAAATCTGTTCGTTTTCAGACACAATTTTAATGAATTCAGCAAATATGATGCACAGATTTTTTCTATTATGTATATATTTTAAGCTCCCATACAGTATTTTACACTTTTCATGGGTTTTATTTGAAGATTTGATATCAATAACACAATATATCTGCAGTTTTAAGCACCAAAAACCATTCTTCTCTCCTTCTTGTTTCTCTGAAGCTTCTTTAAAGAGGCCTGTGATTTGTTCTTCACAGCAGCGTGGGCTGAGACTCATGAGTTACTGTCGTATTTAGAGGCATGTTCTCACTGAGCTTCATTGCTTTCTTACAACCAAATGGAATCATGGAAACTAAATCAGATTTGGAAGCAGACATCAGCATGCTTGCAACAGATTTCAGTATTGAAAAAACATTTCTATCTTTCTCTCTATGCAAAAAGCTGCTTCTTTCCTCTTTTTTCTTCTTCTCTCACTTTGAACTTCACTGTGCAGAGTGCTTTTTTAATGGATAAATTACATCAGACAAATTATAATTCAAAGCAGGCTGTTTTGTATGCCTGAAATCATGTTTGGAGGGAGAATGTTAATTAATGTTAAAATATATGATTTTCCGGGGAAGGTTGAGTATTTTGCAAACTACCATAACAAATGTGAAGTTTCCATAAGGAAGCTGCTGCAGCCTTTGTACTACCTGAGGAGGTGCAATCATTAAAAGATGAGATAAATCCTAGTGATGTGTGATGGTCTCCCCGCTGTGAGCGGCTTTCTCACCCACCGTGAGAACGGGAAGTCTGATGCATTATTTAAAAATCATCCTCCCAGCCGCAGCCTCTGAACCGCTGCTGGTTCCCCTTTTTTCTCAAGCAACCGAAAAAAAAGGCTTCATAGACAAAGAAAATAAAAAAGTGAAGGTTCCCTTAAAACCTAAACCACTGATGTCATTTGAACCACCCATGTAGAGGGTGGTGAGTGGAGGTGGAGGTTTAACCATCGCTGTTCCAGAGCTGTGTGCTGAACAGACCGGATCTCCCTGGTGTCCTGGACGTGTTCTGCCAGATGGAGCTGCTCCGTCAGAGCAGGAACAGAGGTGGAATGTTCACAGTTCACTTAGGATGACAATGCTTCGCTGCTGTTTCTCTGAGCTGCGTGGGCTGAACCTAAACACCTTCACACTAAAATACCAGGCAGGGGGAGGTGGAATATGATGTATGTGCATGAGCAAGGATTCATGGATGTTCGTTATTGTTCCAAAACTCTTCATCACAGATTGTTTATGTATCATATATTAGGGGAGGGGTGAACAAATATAACAAATATAACTTAGCATCCCCTGATTGTAATTAAAGACAAGAATTTAATTCGAGGATCCCAAACCAGCAAATAATTGATTTATTTAGTATTGTGTTTGTGTGTGTGTGTGTGTGTGTGGTGTGTGTGTGTGTGTGTGCGCGCGCGCATGTGTGTGTGTGTGTGTATTAAATTGCCTTAAAGTTCATGTATTTCCTGAGTATTAAACATTGTGGGGATTGATTTCTAGGTGCAAATTGCTCTGGGTAAGATGAAGATTTCACGTTTCATTTCTTTTCATAATTATTTTAGAAATTATATTTAAAGCCTCAAAACGAGTTGTCAGGACTTCTGTGAAGTTGTGATGTCACAGTCATACAGTCACTGCCCACCCATCCATTATCAGCCAATCAAATTCCCCAATCAACCGAGACTCGTTAATATTAACAAACTGGACTGAGCTGTTCTCTGAGTGAGAAGATGTAAAACTATATTAGGATGATTTTTGCGTTTTAAAACAACAAATATATCTTGTTAGGTATATCACAAATTCAGGTTATAAGCAGCAAAATCTGACAGACTGCACTAGTGTGTAGTTGATGCTCATTGTGTTATATTTGATAATATTGATTGTATTCAATTTAATTCATTTGGTTGTTTTGTCGTAATAATTCCCTGTGATTTGTTTTTACCTAAGTGGTCTATATTTTGTTGTAGTTTGGATTAATTGTCCATCGATTTAATTTGTGTTCTATTATTGTCTAATGAAATGATTGTGGATTAAAGTGCTACATTAAAAGCATATAAAATGGATCTAAACAAACTAAAGTGTGTTAGTGACTAGGTGACCTTGCCCAGAGGCATCGTGGCTGCACTGGTCCATCAACCTCTGCAGCGGTCAATTAAAGAGAACCCAGCATCAGAGAAAACAAAGAGCTCTCACGACTGGGTGTGTTTTTCTTTTTATCTCTGCCCTCATTTCATATTATTTAGTTCTTTCATGCACTGCATGTGCGAGATGGCTGCCCATGTTTGGCAGCTGCAGATTAGCAATGTTTTCTGTGTAGAGGGCAAATCCCAAATCAAAAGATTAACACGAAGAGCAAACTGCATGAATTCTTTAGCGGTTACTTCATTCTTTTATTGTTTCTTATGCTTTTAACTGGGATCTTTTTATGTTTTAGTGAAGTTAAAATGCAGAGTGAACACTAACAGCCTCTCTACAGGTGTTTTCAGTCATGCTGGTTCAATAAATGTTCAGATTGAAAGTGAAAGGAGCTTTACTGAGAATTAAGTCACCAGACTTCATCTACTGTATATTCAAATGAATAATAAGAATAAGAATAATAAGAATAATTTGAAGTAGAAAATCTCTCAAAATGTTATTAGCAAGAACACACCAGTCCTGGAATATAAAACATTATGTTTATACTTCTAAATTAGATTTTTCCCCCACTACATTTGTTTCATAGATTTATTTTTCAGATATTTAATCTCGTCAACCTATTAAAATAATGGCTGAAGTCATTTTTTCCATTTTTTTGGGGAAAAAAACGTATCAAATGCAGATCCAATAGGCCTAAACAATGGATGACTGTGGACATGCATAGAACGTTGTGTGTCACTCATGTAATATGAAAGAATAAAGTGACTCAGGACAATTTTTGAACATTCTATTGTGACTTATGCAACTTTAAATGTGGCCAAGGGACTTCAGATGGAAAGTCGCCTATGGCTATAAACTGGCATAGTTGTCCTTTTTTAAATAAATAAATTAAATTGAGATTAAAGGTTTCAAGAGAAGCAGGCTCAGGGCAAGCCAAGAATAAGTGGCTGGCTTTTAAACTATAACTTGTGAAATTTAGATGAAATTAGTATGCAACATTATAGCCTATAGCCTTTATCACTCACCAGTGGAAATTGATTCAAGAATCATGTTCAAGAACTTCTGCTGCACCATAGAGTCCCTTGCTGTTTGAAGCAGCCACCATCATGAAAGCTTGATAAATTGCCCGAGTCAACCCATTTTATCATAAGAATAAAAAGCTTTGAGTTCGTCTAAGTCACCCTCTTCACTTAATTGTCATTTCCATTGTCCTATAACATAAAGATTATCCTTTCAACTCAGGATTAAAGTGATTTTAAAAGACGTTGCAGCATCATCAAGAGATGATTTAGGCCACAAACTCAAAAATGTTGTCAAAAAATTACTCACAGTAGGTGATGATATGTAAAACATATAAGCATTTTATTATACACAGCTAAAAGAATAAAAAATAAAAGACCACTGCAAAATTATCAAATCAGTTTTTCTGATTTTGCTACTTATAGCTATGTGTTTGGGCAAAAGGAACATTTTTTATCTATAAATTACTGGCAACATTAATTCATTCATTCATTCAGTCATCTTCTATACCCACTTATTCCTAATTAGGGTCGCAGGGGTCTGCTGGAGCCAATCCCAACACATTACAGGTGAGAGGCAGGGATACAGCCCCATGGGGCACACACACCATTCACTCATACTCACACCTATGGGCAATTTAGAGTCTTCAATTAACCTCAGCATGCGGAAGCCGTAGAACCCGGTGCAAACCCACGCAGACACAGGGAGAACATGCAAACTCCACACAGACCCAGGAGCCAAGGAGGTCTTTAACTTGCTGTGAGGCAACAGTGCTAACCCCTGCTCCACCGTGTCGCCCCCTACTGACATTTCCCCAAATTGCAAGTAAATTACACCATTTAGAGCAGAAAATTATATATATATATATATATATACAGGAGTCATGTATTTACATTGGTATATACTGTAAATAGACTAGTGAAGAGTTGGGTAAAATATACATCTACATAAAAAAGAAAACTTTCTTTAGAGGGGCAATTTATTTTGTTGGAGGGCCATTTTCCAACCACTTCCGCTTTTTGTTTTATTTTGAAAATCTAAAACGGAAGCTGATTGTTTCTACTGCGTAACTTGACTGTGGTACAAATGTGAGTGTAACTGGAGCAGAAGTCCACATCGAGGAATGAGCGCAGCTCTGCTGTCTGTGTGTTCTCTGCGCTGCTGGGAGCGTGGATGCACATTCTAGGAGTTTGTTGGATTTATTAGTTTGTGAAGAGGCTCCAGAATTTATTTCCACCGCAGACACATCTGGAGAAAGAAGCTCATCTCTGCGGTAAGTTGTGTTTACTGAAGCCACAGCTGTAGCAGAATAACCTCATTATCACATACTTTGATTAGTTCTCTACTCGTAAAAAACGGATTTGAGAAGATTCGAGAGCAGTAAACACCATAAACACATTATTTGGTGTCGACTGGAATGTCACGACTTTTAATAAATGACCCAATATACAAACAGAGGAAATGTTATTTATTTTAGTCTTGCAGCATAGTACAAGGTGCTACAGGTTAAATCTGACCTGCATGTATTAACATTTATTAAAATCATGATGGCTGTATCCTATTTATAGTGTGGAAATGTTTCCTTCATAAACAAATAACATAAACATTAAATATTTCCATGCTCTCTAAACAACTGAATTAAGGACTAATCGCCCATTTATTAATGACTAACAAGGAATTTATTGATGAAAAACACATTTGTGACTCAGAATTGTGTATATGAAGGATGAGGATATGAACATGTAAGGGTTAACCTTTATTAGAATCTTTATAAAAGGTCATTTGTTCCATCTTCCATACATATTTTATTGAATGCAGTTAAATTCTGTGTAATACTAGTAAAATATTAATTTACTTTTTAGTGGGTTCCATTGGTCTTATTGGGTGTCTGGGGATAAGTGATTTGTGATGAGGTGAAGCTTTTCTTGTCTTAAAACAAAATGAGAACAAAGGTGATTTGCTTGTTGTTTATAACTACAGCATCCTTTGTCAAAGAAAACTGTTTAAAAGAACAATGGAACTATACCCTGGTGTGGATTCAGGACTAGTTAAGATTGAAATTAGTGCTACAACTAACAATTATTTTCATAATCCAGTAATCTGTTGATTATTTTCTTGATTTATGAATTAGTTGTTTCGTCCAACAACTTTGTCTACTTTGTCTTCTAGAAGAAACGAGACAATATTCACATTTGAGAAGCTGGAATCTGAGAATTTAATCTTTTCCCCAATAAAAATGAATCAAAACTAATTAATGGATTATCAAAATAGTTGCAACGAAATGTACTGAGGACATGATGAGGACTGAAAAATCATTCTAGGAAAAAAAAATGTGTGTGAACTTCAGTGATTATTCATTTGATGCCAACTATTAAATGAATCACCACTTATTTTGGTATTCAATTCACATTTTTTTTGTATTTTTTTAATTCTCTGATTCCAGCTTCTCAAATGTGAATATTTATTTTTTTGTCCTCTATGACAGTAAAGTAAATATTTTATGGTTGAACAACTTGACTTCATTTTGGGCTGCAGGTAAATATTACACTGACATTTGTTGTTATTTTATGGCCCAGACAGTGAATTAATATCTAGAAAATCAACACATTAATCAATAATGATAAAAATCAATAGCTGCAGCCTTGTATGAGCATAAACCAGAAATCTACCTCTTCTGTTGACAGTCTACCAGCCTGCTGTGTTTAATATTTTTAGAGCTAAATATTAAAATGTTCAAATGTGATTTGATTACCTGCCATGGTGGCCTGTTGAGTAGCCAAAACAAGCATTTGGTTGGTGGTTGGTGTCACTTTTACACCCAATAAATCTGTACAACACACTGACTTCCTGCTGCCAGACTCTCTATAGAGACGCTATTTCCTTTGCATTTTGTATAAATCAGTTTGGCACATTCATATGTGCCATCTGAAAAGAAAAAATCGGTATATGATCATATTTATTGTTCCGAATCATCAGTGCCAAAAAAAGACGTGTTCCATAGCTACTGTAGCGTTGCATGTTCATATTTATGAGGAGAATGTGGTTTGGCAAGTTAGTGAGCGGATACATCCAATTTAAATCCACTTATAAAATGTCAGAATCAACAGAAAATGTCCAGACAGCCTGAAGGAGACATAGACAAATTACTATCTTTATGTAACTAAGAGTTCGAAAATACATTTAAACTATAAGAAACAGCAAAAAGGCAGCAAATCTTCCCTTTAGGGACCCAGCATTGGCATCTTTTAACAAAGCATGACTCCAGGTGTCTGTCTGTCAGACAGGAATGTTCTGGGCTGCTGTTAGATGGGTGAACATGAAGTTTTTGTGTTTAGTGCTAATTATTAGCTCATGTTAACATGTGGAGAACATAGTAAGCATTTTACCTGGTAATCCTCAACATGTTAGCATTTAGCTCAAAGCGCTGCCTGTGGCTTCTTAGTTGTGTTACTTAATATATCACTTAACAAATAAATTGATTGTTTCAGAGGTGAAAATGTTGCCTCTTGTCTCTCAGAGGTTATTTTAACCCAATGCATATAATTAAATCAGTTGAGTCACTAACAATGTGTAGTATTTTTTTTTTGCAGAAAATAGGATTTTAATGGCATTTATAGTTGCTACTTGCACAAATCTGCCCATGATTCAAAACCTATTTATTCCATGTACAAAATTATTTTTTGAGGGGATTATTCTAGAGATGTGAATGATTAAATAGACATATACATGTCAAGTTGAAAATCATAATAATCTAAATGAAATGACCTTTTTCAGGGAGGGTTTATTCATGTTCTCAGGAGGAAGGAGCAGAAACTTGATGACATCATATGACAGAAATCACCGGAAAACTTATTTTGTTTAAAACCTTTTGTCTAAGTTGTCTACTATCATGTCATTAGCTGTATGAGTAACATTATAAATTGTAAGTATTAATTGACAGTCATAGACTTAAAGGTTCATAGGCTTAAATGGGTTAAACAATTAAAACAAGGTTTTGTTTAGTTTTTTTTTCTTTTCCTGGACTGTGCTCTGCTATCGGTATCCCCACCTCAGCATCCAGTTCCATCTGTCCCTTCCCCTCGGTGCAGCATTGAGGCACTTAGTCTATTTGAGGATCACAGCATGGTCACTGTGATCTGACAAAGGCAGCGAGGAGCCGCGGGGGGCGTGATCCTCCATGGCGGGCGGTTACTTTACTTCCCATCCTGCCAACAGAGCGTCTCCAGGGTGAACTGAAGAAAGAACGCTGCTGGACTGAAGTCAATCTGTGACAAATAGAGACCTACTGTAGGCCTGTAGGCCTACTGTAACATCTGTTGTCTGAAGAGAAGACAAAAATACAACCAGGCTGTCAGAACTTCAGTTTGAAAACGTCAGTCAATAGATGGAATGCTGTGTTGGTGGTTATTCCTTTCTTTAGTAAAGTCTGGTAGATAAGCAAAAGAAAACAAGGATTTGGATTTAGAGATGAAATGAAACACTTGTTTTTTTTATCAAATCATCTTTTATTCAATGAATTGATTAGTGACCAATTGTTAAATTAATCAGCATCTATTTTGATAGTCAATGATGGTTAGATTTTGATGTTTAGAGAGAGAATAATGAAAGATGAATGAACTGTTGTGCCCCCTCGCCCCAGCTTTAACATGGGTGTGATCGGTTCAAACAAAGAGTGATTTTTTTTTCCTTCCAGTTCTTGACAGATTTCAGCCTGCTGTGAAAAATGTGTGTGACTGAGTGGTAATGACTCAATCTAGCAAGAAGGAGGAAACTGTTGTTTCCTTAATTCTGTTGATTTAATCACCACCCTTTAACACAACCTTCTCTCCTCAAAGGCACTGCAGGCACATCATGTTAACGCCTCGGTGCTTTGTCAAAGGTCTCTAGTTTTAACGAGATTAAATTCACCCAAACTGAATTAAAAAGCAGATGGTCAGTCCCACCCTCTATAGAACTACCACTCACCTCTGCTCTGCCACAGCACAGGGGCTTTAACACACACACACGTGTGTATGTATGCATATATATATATATATATATATATATATATATATATACAAATCCTTTAAATCATGTCTGACTGAGACCTTTTAGACTATTGTTAACCTTTAATAAATGTCTATAACATTCAGACAAATGCTCATCCAGGGCACAAGTTGACATATTCACTCATCAAGTTCAACACCACAAACCATCCAGTTTCCTCTTGTTCCTCTCTTTTAGAAATGTTTAAATGTTTGCTGGTTAATTTTCTGTTGATTAATTAATTAAGACAGTTCATAACTACTACATAATAGTAAACACTTGAGCAAAAACATAGGTTTGTAGGGTTATGAATTTTACAATATTTCATAATTAAAGTAACTGATGGAGTATTGACGTCCAGACTTTACATGTTTATCAAGGGTCAGCTGGGAATCAAAGCTTCTCAGATTGAAAGGCAGATGTCAGACTTAATAAACTACAGAATTTGTAGTCTTTATATCTATAATACATAGCTTGATAACATTTAAGGGAATTCGACTAATTACTTATAGTTTATTAAAAGGTCCCATATCATGCAAATAGACACTTTTTATGCTAGATAAAAAATCTAGGGGTTGAATGAATGATGATTTTAGTTAGAATGTGACGTCTGTTCAACTCCTATTGCTGCATCAACCACGTTCCGTTTAATTTAAAGTTCAGGGTCAAAGAGGCTGGTGATCAGAGGTAAACGTGTCCGTCGTCAAAAGCCTTACCCTCCTCCCCAGGGAAGCTAACAGAGCTAGCCTTGCTACAAGCTAACATCTGACATCTCTAAATTTCTTTTTCACTTTGAGTTGTAACCTGTGGTTGGCCTTAGCCATCTGCCAGCCAATCAGCAGAGAGGCTCATGAATATTAATGAGACGCTCCATGACCTATGCTTTCTAGGGCAGCAGCGAGGCACCTGAGGGAGCGGTGTAAAAGTACATGGAGTTTAATTAGTGCAACTCAGAACAAAGATACATCATGTTAGGGGCATCAAAATTTCAAATAAAACCCAGAAAGGTGCACAAAATGGGAGCTCTAGTACAAAAGAAACAATGCAGATTTAAATACAGTCGTTTAATTATGAAAGCATTTGCCAATCGTGCACACGCTGATAAATCAGAGTGTGAATACAACTGCTGAGAGAAACCTACAGACACAGTATTTTTCTCAAGATAATCCTCACCAACCTGAACCAGGTGGTTCCAGTTGTAATGACATTTCTTTTACACACCAAGGCAATTTCAGTGAGAGGAATCTGCTCCCTGTGTGGTCCTGGTCAGACAAGAGCAGCTCAGATAGTCTGAGAGTTAGATAATCTGCATTCACTGTTAAATTGTTAGCATCTTAAAGGTTAGTTTTAAGTCACTCCCGGTCTATTAAAGTCACTTAATAAACAGCAGTAAACGTGATTGAGTGTCAGGATGATGAGAAGCAGCACAAACTAACCCACCTCGCTGGGTTGGAGTGTAATTGGGTCTTCAGAGGATTACGTGTCAACGCCTGCGTTTTTTCTTTCATCTTTTAAGGTTTGGTTGGTCTCTGAGTGGCTGACAGCTCAGCTCTCTCAGGTGGCACTAAATGCTGAAGTGTGTATTCTCTTACTCTCACACTTCCATCAGAGGTGAAGCTGCTCTTTAGCTTTTAAAGCCATCAGATAACAGCTTGTAGTTTGGAACCAGCTGACAATGTGCAGGAGCTTTTATCTCTAGGTCCATTTCTTTGTTGGTTGTCAGGTTGTTGTTCTGGGTGTTTTTTGTGGAGTAGAACATCACATTTATATATCTTGTGTTGTTACTGTCACTGTTATCTAATGGTACACAAAATCCACCTATTTTGGGGTCAGGGTTTGGTACATTATCAGCAGTGTTGGGAGTAACATGTTACAAAAGTAATAAATCACTGTAATGAGTTGAGATGAGTGAACCTGCAGAAACGTTGGATAACACATTCTCCAGATGGTCACACACTCATTACTTTACGTTTGTAGTTAGAAAGTAAGAATTTGGAGAACATCGTCAAATGCACTTTGTGTGCTACACCTAAAGAATTGTCCACTTCCTGAAAATAGCACCAGTAATTTATTTGGTATTTAACAATAGTAACTAAACATTTACAGAAAACCTGTTGGCAAGATCCTTGTTGCGATTAGCAGCAATAATGACAACTTAATTTCCAGTTATTTTGGTGAGAATAACTTAAAAGTGATGCATTTGTAGTGTAGTGCCTTACATGTTAAATACAGTAATATTGTACTGTAACAAATTACTTTTAAATTACAGTAACAAGTAATAAATAACGCATTACAGTTTTGAATTAACCTGCCCAACAATGATTATCGGTAGAGCAGAGAAAACAAAAAGGATATAGAATGGAGTTGACATCCCTCTCAGGATGAATCATAATATCTTGGGAAACCTTTGATTCATATAGAAGCTTCATCAGATCTAAATTTCAGTTTTTACTTGCTTTGTTGCCCTCTTTAAAACACATTGTCTTTATTGACTTAGAAATATTACTTGCATGCTTTTCAGATCCAAAAGCACCTAGTTAGACCTGTAGCAGCAATACAGTCTGCCTTCCCACACACTAACTCTGTAAAACCCTGTTTCCGCCTCCACTTCCTCTGGAAACGCCCACTCTGTCGTGATTGTTAGAAATGTTCCGCCCCCTCAGAGAGCTGGGGTCGGTTGGCGAAACAGAAATCAAGTACAAGCACAAGGAAGGCACGCTTACCATTAGCTACCACCCTTGTTGTGACACAACAGGAGCCATTTCCAACTGGCTTGCATTCAGGTTTCAGAGGAGGCCAGACCACCACAGAATGAGTGGGTGGTCTTATTTAACCGGAACACCAGAGACCTGTTTTCTTCATCATAGGGCCCTTTAAGGTCTGATGGATGTTCACTTGGTGCAGGATTAGTCACAATTTCACCTCATCTGCACATGAATGTGATTTTGTTTTTTTTGCCCGTCCTTTTCACACTGTGGAAATTGAGCAAGTGAGAAACAGGAGCAGGGCTTCTTGCTGTGTGGGCAGCGTTTCTGTCAACAGATTTGGACGGTCCTCCACATCCGTGAGTCATGTGCCTTCTGTTTGACAGTCCTGTATTAACGGACACAGCTGCCAGCTGCAGCCTGTGTAACTGTGTGCTGAATGAGCAGAAGATCTTACTCAACACTACAGAGATAAACACATGACTGTCCTTTATTTACTCTTAAAAACACAACATCATATATCTTATAGTATATTATTTAACGACAACTATTGTGGTAGTATTGTTTTCAAAAGTTATGTCCACAGACTTTCTGATCTGCTTTTGTTCTGTTTCTATTGTCCATGCAACCATCCATCAAAATTACACAAATTACCATTTATTGGATAAAAATGTTATATTTTCATTTGTGTTTCAGGCCATCTGATAACTGTTAGACCTACATTTTAGCTTGGTGTTGGTCCATTTTTATGTTGCTGCCTGTGTGATGGATTAGTTATGAACAGAATAATAGTGGAATCAATGATTTCCACGCTTGTCTGTTCTGTCACGACACTTTTTGTCAGTTAACTGCTTAAGTCTTGACGGCTATGACACACAGTTCTGCAGTAATGATTCATGTATTGTAAGCAGGTAGGAAAAAACAAAAACATATGAATCATGAACTGTGAATCATGTAGAACAAAACGCTTTGTTTTAACGTGACGAATCACGCTCATTACTGAGATTTTCCTTTTCCTCTTGGGTTTCTCATGTTTTAATATAGTGTAGAAACTACTGAGGCTACGATCGCAGCAACAGCATCAATTATCATTTTATTTCTACTTGCATGTGGTGGTTGCTATAGAAACAGTGAGGCATTAGCTAGACTACAAGGCCTGGGTCACAGCATGTGACTTTGTCCAGAAAGAGAGGTTTGAAAGCACTTTTGAGTAAAATAAAAAAAATAAAATAAAATGATTTTGAAATGGTTAATTGTGATGCTGACTGCACAGCGACAGCAGTGCTTCAAGCTAAATGCTAACATTAGCATGTTCGCATGCTCACAATGGCAACAATAATGTGGCTGTATTGTTTTCCAGGTATAATGGACGGTATGTGGTCACCATCTAAGATCATCATGTTAGCATGCTAATAGTTAATATGCTAATAAACCCTATAATAATAATCTTTGTTGGTGTAACACTTTAATAACAAACTATGAACTATGAACCAAATGTAGTAGCACCAGAGATCCATCAGATAGTTGAGATATTTCAGTTTAGACTAAAGTGGTGAAAGACTGAGACATGCCTGTGGTCATGCTATCAGCGAAGCTAAAAACAAAACCATATATTTCATGAGTACAAGTGAAAAACTGTGGTGAACCATGTCCTGTAGATTCATTTGTGTTTTACATTTATTAGGTAATGTTTTTATTTGTTGGTGTTCCTCCTGCAGGTGATAATTACTCCTTTTCTTTTGCTTCTACAGCTGATGTAAAGCAGCAAGTGGTCAAAGGTCAAAGAGATTCTTCTGCCTACGTTTGAATCAGAGACTTTAATCAGGTACTCATGGTATGACACTTTCTGTTGCTATTCAGTCCTCTCATAATGTTCTGTCTTCACTTCAGTTCTGTCATATTCACAGAATGTCTGTTTTGTTGTCATACCAGCACATGGCAACTGAGAGAGTAAAAATGTACGGGTCTGCAGGTGTGCACCATTTTGTCCCTGAAAGCGTGAGCAGAGATATGAGATAAAAAAGTATGTTCATGCAGTTATATAAAGAATGCAGTCTGGGATAGTATCATTTAATTTACCTTATCACTGTTTGTACTGCAAAAATAAAAAAAAACAACCTGGTGCAACAAGTGGCTCACATGAGCATGTGTGGGGTCATGCCCCTATAGACATGTTATAGTGAGAGAATGTGGCAGATGGTAAATGTGACTGTCCAGTCTTCAGTCCACATCAGATTTAAAACATGGTCCCACTGTAATTTTGTTTCCCATTAACACTCATGAGACATTTAATCTTATCATCTATTGTAATCTTGTTGGAAAGTTGGATTATTCTTGCTGATGCATTTTATTTAAACAATGGAGGCTCAACACTTGAAGGAGCTAATCTGTAGCAGAGGAGACAGTCTGAGTTTCTGACAGGTTTCAACTTCTCAGTATAATAATAGAGAAAAATTAAACAATTTGACATAAAGTGCTATTTATCCTCCTCATGTCAGCATTTATACTGACTCCAGACTAACAGGCTGGAAAGGCAGAACCTGCGGCACTGACTAAAACATGACATGTTTGCAGATACTGAGTAGTATTTTAGCTGTGTTAAATAATTGAATTCTCTGAATTTTAAACTCTATTTCAGGATACAACTTGTCCCTGTGTGCATAGTCAGCACAACCCATGACATCACTCTTACCTCAGTTCAACTGGAAGAAAAGAATGGCCTCACTTTGAGAAGAACATCATGTTCACTGCACCGCAAAACATTTGCAAACTTTACAGCCGTTTCATTTCCAAATGAGCTATCTTGTCATTTTAAATTAATATGATTTTTTGTTTGTCTAATACCATTTAATTAGTAAAAAAAAAAAATGACTTTAGCTTTGAGATAAATTCTGGACCTTAACTTTGTTATGTCATACTCATGTTATATGAGCTATTAGTATAATATGAATTAAATCTGAACTGTTGCCTGTTACAGCATTTTTCAGAAACATAAAGCTGCTAGTGAGAATGACCTTACTTCACCAGCTAATAATCAATACCTTCCCTGTGGAGAGAGACTAGAAACTGATAGTGGACGTCACTGTTTAAACAGGTCAGACAGTGGACAGCTCCTGGTGCTGAAACCAGGTCAAACTTAAATAGATCACAAATTATACCAACACTTAATCTTCCTTCAAACCCTGTGAAACTGTGTCCTGCAGACACCTCATTTATTAGCAGTCAGCGTATTGCTGCTATGAAACAAGACCCTGGTGTGAATCCCCAGACTCTCAACAACCAGCGTGCGTAACTGTTTCTGCAGCGATTACCCACCAGCGACTGGACTCTCCACTCCAATAAATCACTGTGTCACAGAAGCTGGAAAGAAGTGCAGCATATACAAAAGTGTTTTCCCTCAGCGCAGGAAAACTGGTGAATCTGATTGCCTTCATCCATCAGAACTGAACTGTGCAGCAATAGATGGAGACAAAGGAAAGTCCAGAGCATTTAATCTTTCTGCTGCTGTATATCAGTAATGAGAGAATAAGTATTTAGACGATTGATATCGATCTTGGTAAATCTCAGCAATATTGTGCGGTTGCTTTTTGTTTTTTTGTGTGTTTTTCTTGTGTGGGTTCTGATATTCTGATGAGGTTTATCCAAGTATGAAATGCTTTAACTGTGAATGGCTATGAATTTTATTAATTAATCAGTAACTATGAATAAATATGTGAATGCTCAAGATAGACTTAAAAAGCCACAGCACCAACAAATTATAGTAAAAACTCTCTTCTCCAGGTTTGATGTATGATGTAGTATCTGCTTTTTTTGTCTGTTTTCTTTGAAAGACTTTCTACAATTCTGAAATAATAAATTTGTGGTCCACACAAACACACAATTTCCTCCTATCTTCCTATCAGTCCCAACATTTACTACAAACTACACTGGCTGTTTCACAATAGCCTCCAAATCAGTAATGAGGCAACAGAAATGATGTAAGATGTAACTCCAGTACTAGAGGGACATGCAGCACCCATTGACTCTCTATATCACAGAATAAACACAAAATGTGATCACAGTTATGAGGGGAAAATGATTAAAGCCTATAATTGTTTGGGGGTTTGGTTGCCATGGCAGTTGATGAGAAGAAAAAGACCAAAATAAAATCAAAAGTGAGTTTAACTCTATCCTAAATATATATATAATTCAATAGGACTTTCTGACTCAAATAGCTGATTTGAGGCATGTTATACAGTGTGTGTCAGTAGATCTGTGTTTTTTATCTACAAGTCTCATTTCAGACACTGGACTGTAAGAATAAATAACTTGAAGTTATTGTGTTTGATGGGTTCCACAGACACAGAGAACTCACAGAGAAGAAGTCACAAACAACCACAAACCACCATTATCAAGCTGTATCAGTAGAATCTGATCAAACCCAACACCTGAGGCATCTCCACTGTTGCCCCACTGGAAAACCAGTGCCAGGAGAATCGGTCTGTGGGATTATTGAATTCAAGCAATGATTCTCCAAAACTTCAGAGGGAACAGCATCAAAATCAAGCATTGTTGGCTGCAATAATTAGAGAGAAACTGTGAAATCCTGGAGCCACTGGAGAGGGAATTATTCGTGGCCATTCTCTGTCTGGCTGCGTGAAATTATCCAGCTGCCCCCACATTTTGAAAGAGTCACAGCTGCTTAATGGGACTAGAGCCCACTCTGTGTTGCTCTGCGTGCGCCTCTGTAGTTTTTTACACTCAAAATGCAAGATACAGGATGAGAATGAGCTGATTTTCTGTATTAAAAAGTACCATTTTTCACTAATGTACCACTAATGTGTGTCAGTTTGTTGTTCATGTCCATCTTAAAGTACAGTAAAGTCATTAGATGTGAAAAACATGCAGGAGGATGATTGGCTGTTCCTTTTAGGCCTTACAATACGTTAAATTCAAATTGACTGATATTTAGCCATTTTTATTTTTCAAAATTATGTGGAAAAAAACCTGTCCCCACTAATATACGCTCCAAATATGAAGGAGATCAGATGAATTAGATATGTAGATGACATTAACATATACAGGCAGAGATTTCCTGTATGTGAGATTTCCACATACAGCAGTTATGGAGTTATATTTCTTTCCACCTGGTGAATATCAGTCAGCAGAACTGATTTAGTCCAAACTGTTGTTGCAGATGGTTTCAAATCAAGCCCAGAAAAAATGGTGAAGGTGACCTCAAGGATCAATATTATGCTCACTGTTTTTACCCTCTCTTCTCTCCAGTTTTTAATCCTTTTAAAACACACCATGCTCATTGGTGAAGATATTAGTGCCTGAAGAAAAAAATACACACTTGCACATTCTATAAGTTTAGTGTGAGATGCCAAAATAAGAGCAAGACAGCACCTTGATCATCCAATTTCTTTAGATTCTAAGAGCACCTGGTGTGAATTTACACTTTTACCTTCTACATCAGTTGTTTTTGGATTTTGGGTTCCATCAATTTTATCATGTAATTATAGCTGAAGTAATGTAATTATGTAATTATGAATAAATCATGATTACTGATAATTGTGATTTTTGCATTTGCGACCCCTGTTGGTTTTTAATCAGAATGTCTGTTTTCTGCTTTTACTATTTGTATAATTATGGCAGCAGTTTTGTAATTGCAATAAGTGCAACTGTGTAATTGAAACATGATTTTTCTGGCATCACTATAATGCTTGTTGGGTTAGTTTTTTTGACAGCTCTTCACATTTTTTTTCTTACCTACAGTCTGTAATTGTATTTTTGGCTTTGTTCATTTCATAATCACACCCCCACTCACCGTGTAATTTCAGTTCTTTTGTAATTGTGTTGACATGAGTGATTGACAAAGATGTGTTAATAATGCTGAGTGCATGTGTAGACAAACTCCCAATGGACCACACGTGCCCTTATTTAATTAACCCCGACCTCAACCAAAGAGGCAGCAATTACCTAGAGTGGCCTGGTAGTCACAGAACCTCATACTGAGGGGTAGAATTATCAGTAAATACACATTGAGCTCAACAAAGTCAGACACACAGCGAGAGAGAGACGGTAAATAAGCAGGAATGACTGGTGTTAACAGCTGCATCAACTCTGTAAAAAGTGAGCAGCAGAGGACAGCTGTAAGTTTCCAGTCAGTCTTCACTGCTGGTTCCTGTCATCTAACTGGTAGAACCTCATCAAACAAATGTCACCTTCCAAGCTTCAGATGTTTTAACCACTTAAGCACCAGGCCTGTTTTCTGTTTTTCTACTACAAATGAGAATAAATATAAAATATTTCTATGTACTTAAACCTGGTATCAAAATAAATCTATAACATGTGAGGTGACTCACCCAAATCACAAAGAAACATGAAATAAGCTAAGTTATCTCTAATGCAAAGTTCAATGATTATTAAGATAAGACTTCAAAGATCAATTATTTGTCTATAAAATAATATAAATCACACTGAGGATCATTACAGAACATGAAGAATATATGCTGTAAAATGCTGATATAGGAGATTATGAAGGCCCCAATTAAATAATTACACAGACAGCTCAAATCTAAATTAAATACCTACTACTGATATTAAAATAAACAATTTTCCTGTTATATTGATGCTGTGGATATTTACAATTTATATTGATGCTGTAACAGTAACATTGTTACAGATAAAAATACTTATTAGTATATACTATTTAGTGTTGTAGCTGAGGTTTTCTCATGTGATTTATGTATAAAACTCAATGCTGCCCTGTATCAGAAGGTTTGGGATATTAACAGCTTAAAGGTGTTTTCTCTGTAGGAGTAGCAATTTATGTAAAGCCACTTTTATAATGATTGACAGATAAGATCTTATCAGGAAAAAATGGACCTTTAAACATCAAAATTAAAAGGCTTTAATATGGTATAACAAGCAAAAATCCTTCAGAGCAGTCATGCTCCTAATTAACTGTACAGCTATCAAACTGACCTGCTTTTGGTCCCCTCAGATGTGACAGGAGGCTTTATGTTAGTTTTAACTCGTAAACACCATCAGGGACCATAAGTGCACAGTTGGTCCTCTTCACACCCCCACGGCTGCCTCCATTTACATCAACATGTCCTCCTCAGCAGCAGCCAATGTCCCTCCATGTGTCACACGATCCCACAGGGACAGGCTGTCAGTGTCACGTCCCCAGAGCTGACAGAAACCGTTACTGCCCATGTGTCATCGTGCCTTTCTCTGCTGCTTGTTGTGTGTTCATATCAACTGCAGAGTCCTCAGCATCTTCTAGAGTTTAGAGTCCTCAGCGTCTTCTAGAGTTTACAGCGTCCTCAGCATCTTCTAGAGTTTACAGAGAGTCCTCTGTGTCTTCTAGAGTTTACAGAGTCCTCTGCATCTTCTAGAGTTTACAGAGAGTCCTCTGTGTCTTCTAGAGTTTACAGAGTCCTCTGCATCTTCTAGAGTTTACAGAGAGTCCTCTGTGTCTTCTAGAGTTTACAGAGTCCTCTGTGTCTTCTAGAGTTTACAGAGTCCTCTGCATCTTCTAGAGTTTACAGAGAGTCCTTGGTGTCTTCTAGAGTTTACAGAGTCCTCGACGTGTTCTGAAGTTTACAGAGAGTCCTTACAGAGAGACTGTAAACTCTAGAAGACGCAGAGGACTCTGTAAACTCTAGAAGTTTACAGAGTCCTCTGCGTCTTCTAGACTCAGAGACGACTCAGAGTCCTCTAGAAGACAAAGTCCTCTGCGTCTTCTAGAGTTTACAGTCCTCAGCATCTTCTAGAGTTTACAGAGTCCTCTGTGTCTTCTAGAGTTTACAGAGAGTCCACAGCATCTTCTAGAGTTTACAGAGTCCTCTGCATCTTCTAGAGTTTACAGAGTCCTTAGCGTCTTCTAGAGTTTACAGAGAGTCCTCAGCATCTTCTAGAGTTTACAGAGTCCTCTGCGTCTTCTAGAGTTTACAGAGTCCTCGGTGTCTTCTAGAGTTTACAGAGAGTCCTCGGTGTCTTCTAGAGTTTACAGAGTCCTCAGCGTCTTCTAGAGTTTATAGAGTCCTCGACGTGTTCTGAAGTTTACAGAGAGTCCTTACAGAGAGACTGTAAACTCTAGAAGACGCAGAGGACTCTGTAAACTCTAGAAGTTTACAGAGTCCTCTGCGTCTTCTAGAGTTTACAGAGTCCTCTGCGTCTTTTAGAGTTTACAGAGAGTCCTCGGTGTCTTCTAGAGTTTACAGAGAGTCCACAGCATCTTCTAGAGTTTACAGAGAGTCCTCGGTGTCTTCTAGAGTTTACAGAGAGTCCACAGCATCTTCTAGAGTTTACAGAGAGTCCTCTGCGTCTTCTAGAGTTTACAGAGAGTCCTCAGCGTCTTCTAGAGTTTATAGGTAGATATATAGGAGAGTAATTCACAGTTTTAGAAAATTAGCCCCCAAAAATTTAAAATCACATAAATTATGTTGTTAAATCATATAATATTATATGATATAACATATAATATATATATATATATAAATATTTTAATATCTAAACATTATCTAAACATTAAGCATGTTTATCCTATTAAATTAGCTATAACCATTTTTATAATTGTCTGAATTCATGTATAAATGTATGAAAAATATATTACAAAAATAAATTAATTTTAATAATGAAATATTTTCTTCAAACTGTCCATAGAGGTTACAAAATTAAACCGCTTGTTCTGTCTGATATTAATATAAATATTTCATTTGCAAAGATATAAAACAGAGAAGGAGCAAATAACAACATTTGTGATTTTAACATATGATTAAAAGACTAATTGAATTTCAATCAATTCATTGAATTTCCAGATGAATAATTGAAGTCTACATAGAGTCTACGATTTATTTTATGTTGATCAGTAACTTGATTATTAGCTAATTGTTGGAACATTTTGCACTAAATGATATTTCTCTGCTGTTTTCTACAAGTACATTTAGTACTAACAGAAATACTGACTTCACCTGTTAGTTTTGAATTTCAAATTACATCCCTTCCTACGTATCACTGGACATTTCTGTTTATTCTTATTCTGTTGTGTGTGTGTGTGTGTGTGTGTGTGTGTGTGTGTGTGTGTGTGTGTGTGTGTGTGTGTGTGTGTGTGTGTGTGTGTGTGTGTGTGTGTGTGTGTGTGTGTGTGTGTTCAGGGGGAGGTTTCAGTGAGAGGCTCGGCCATGGAGGGTGACTGCCTCAGCTGTATGAAGTACCTGATGTTCATCTTCAACTTCTTCATCTTTGTGAGTTCAGTTCTTTTCTCTTCTTTTGTGTAAAATCTGAATAAAATGGAAGCAGCAGGCCAGGAGACTAATCTGTGACTGACTTGTTTCTCAGAATGACTGACATGGTTAAAATATAAAGTATGGAGAGGGCATGTCAAGACAGAAACATTCTAAGTTGAACCTAATCTTCAGTCTCTGGAGAGTAGTTCTCTGTAAAGCAATCTCTAATGGGCATGTGATTGAATGTGTTTCTATTCATAGCTTCACTTTCTGTGCTACTTATCACAACCTCTTCACTATGTACTTCATTATAAATTTCTGAAACTTTCTGAAACAGTACAAAGACTCATAGGATATATCAGATTTTAGATACACACACACACACACACTATACCTGTAAGTAGATCAATTCATTGTTATTTTGAACCTGCACATGAGACGATTGTTGACCTTAAGATATAACAGAGGAAATCACCAGCCTGAGCTATAGCAAATAATAAATAAAATATTTTCACCCAATCCATCATTTCTCAAAAAGATGACTCATGTTGAATAGAATAACAGAATATGTTGATGTGCTGAACAGAGTGAGTCAGCAGTGAAAGTTTACTGTGTGTCAACATAAAAAAGGCACTCTGCTGAAAAACAGCATTTCGTTGTTGTTTTTTCTTCCCACTGATCTTAATGATCTGTGATAATGTCATATTGTTCTGTCTAATTAACCCTTGCTCTCCCAGCTGGGCGGCTCCTTCCTGCTGGGTGTCGGTGTTTGGGTGCTTCTGGACCCCATGGGCTTCAGGGAGATCGTGGCGGCCAACCCCCTGCTGTTCACAGGGGTCTATGTCATCCTGGCCATGGGAGGCATGCTGTTCCTGCTGGGATTCCTGGGCTGCTGCGGAGCCATCCGAGAGAACAAATGTCTGCTGCTCTTTGTGAGTCCGCTGTAGTCAGCGAGTGTCGTCTGTCAGTAATCAGATAAAGAAATTCAAAGTTTGAATGAAAGATTCAAGGGAACCATGACACCCAATTTGATCATATTAGGAAAACTGAACCATTCCTGGGACTTTACTCCATGTCTTCAGATTTTTATAATTATAATTATTATAATTTACGCTGGATGTTTTCACAGTTGTTTTCAAAGACGTTTTCTGGATATATACACCACCGGTTAAAAGTATTAGAACTTGATTTTTCAGTTTTTATTAAAATTGTCATAGTTTAATGTGTAATGTGACAGATGTACCTGGAGGTACAATGTGGATTACTTTGCTGTAGGATGAACTCCTGACTAACTAGGTCTAGATCATGGGGTTCTGCTTAGAACCCTAGAAAAGACCCAGACATCAGGCTTCATCCATGCTGACATACAGACGGGGGTTAATTAACCAGAGAAACGTGGTTGGATCAACTTTACACATTTTATTTGAGTCCATTACTGCAGAAAAGCTGTAAGTCTAAGTTGTTAACTATTACTGGATTCCTGAACATTTATATCTGTCTTTTTTGGGTCGTTGGGTAGTTAACTGATTATTTTTGTACCATTTAAATGTCCCATATTCTACACGTTCCTGTTTTTTCTCAGTATAGTTTTCCACTTCTTTTCTCCAGCTTCTTTCTAAGCCTCTCCTCCTCCTCTTTAAATGGCTATAGGGGGTGTTGGTGGTGACTGTATAGTAGTGACATCACAACTTCACATAAGTCATGACTACTTGTTTTAAGGCACAGTTTCTGAATATAGGCTGTGTATGTTTCTCTGTGGATTGAGTGTTTTTGAAACATGGGACAGTATTAATACACTCTCTCCTGTCATATATACAGTCAAATATATACAGGGGTCTAATAAATCTATAAGGTGTTCATTGGAATTAAACTGCTTAAATTTCAATAAAAACCTTTGACCGGTGGTGTATATAAAACAAAGAATCCAGAAAATTATGGTCATATTAATCAATAAAGAACTAATCATTCGTGGCAGCCTTCAAGTCCTAATCAATCAGAATTATGAACATTCTGCGGGATTCTAAGTTTATCTAAGTGTGTTAGATCAGATTGGTATTACATAATTACCTCCATTAAGAAGGTCAGGTTTTAACCGGCATTTGTTTTCTGTTTGTTAGCAAAATACCTCAAAAGTTTCGCCAGAATTTTGTCAGATTTTCAGCAAATGTAGGGAATGGTACCATGAACAGATGATTGTTTGGTAACATTGCAGTAAATGGACCTTCAAACAGTGGCCATCGTTTGGTGGTGATATCTGCATGGCTTGTTTTCTTTGCACACGACACCAGAGACACTAAAAGAGGACTTTGACTACATCTACTTTTTATTCCATGATGTTGCATATATTCAATAAGTATAGGACAACAGTGTTGGGTGGGAGTCACCATATGCTTGGTGCAGGACTGCTCTCTGTGATTTTCTAGTTTATCACAGCCTACACTGTACATTCATAAAGGAGAGTTAGAGGAAGAGTAGCATCTATCCTCCATTACATCCCTACTTATAGGTTATGTAAAGCCAGACTGAGACAATACAAGTGCACCATCTAGAGGAACTAAATGTAAAAATTCTCCTCAGCAAAACAGCGAGATGATGATTGTTAGTGTTGATTTATTTTACTTTACTTCTCTGCTTACTTCTGTATGTTTTGTGCATTGGTTTGCAGTAAAAGGTATGTCTATACGTCATATATTGACAGCATTAGTCAGACTGTGACCTTGTGTTTTTGTCTTTGCTGGACTCAGTTCTTCATGTTCATCCTCTTCATCTTCCTGGCTGAGCTGGCAGCTGCCATCCTGGCTTTCCTCTTCAGGGAGCACGTGAGTACTTCTGGATCAATTTGCTTTGTTAGAGAACAAAACTGCGTTAATCATCATTGCTCAACATTCCACTGAGAGCAGGAAGTATTTCTGCTGTTACAGTTTCACAACTTTAAACAACAGATGCGTTTTAGTTTTGTTAAATTCAGTTGAATCCATTATTAGGCATCCATCCTTTACTGCAAATTACCACAGAGAAGGTTTGAAGCAACAAAAGGTTGTCAGATACAACTAAAAACATCTGTTTCAACATCTGTTGAATCTGATCTGAGTAGGTTTATCTATAGTGTAAATCAAGTAGTTGGACTACATTAACAATGAAAATATTGTAACACATGAACTCAGAGGAGAATAGGAATTAAAATGACAGAAAAGAAACCAGAATTATGAGAAGAACAGCTTTTACAATCATGGTTTAATTATTTAGCTGCAGACTTTTACATGATAAATGATTCATATGCTGCTTCCTGCATTCCAGTAACTGATGTTCTGTGGTATCACTCATTTGAAATGTCATCATGGAAGATCTCACATCACTGTTCTCATTAAAGGTTCAATGTGGAAGAACTGGCCACCTGATCCAAACAAATAGGAGGCACTATGTGTATGTGTGTGTGTGTGTGTGTGTGTGTGTGTGTGTGTGTGTGTGTGTGTGTGTGTGTGTGTTACTGTTTATACTGAATCAAACTGCTACAGAGACATTAGAGGCAAAGGTAAAAGGGTAAAAGTCAGCAACTCTACAGACTTTGCTGAATGAATTAAGAATAAACTTTACTTATAAACTTTATTTAAACTTTATTTAAAATTGCTGCATTGCAATTAAAAAAGTAATGAGAAAGACAACTTAAATCTAAACAGTTGTTTTGTATATGTAGTTGTGTGTCTTAAGGTGATATAATGGTCTGAGTCATAGTGCCAGGATGTTATGAGGAAGCTAAATTAACAATGAACAGCATCCTGTTGAACCTTCAGTGTTTGTTGCTGTATATGTGAGTGGGGGTGGAGCTGGCTGTAAAAATTTAACATCCTATTCTTAATTTGGAGCAGAAAATACAGTGTGTATCAAAAGCTTTTAAGAAAAACCTAACCTGTCTTTAGAGTTGTAGTTCATCAATCCCTGGATACAGGAACTGAACTGTGTTTCTGTCTCTATACAGTTAACCAGAGAGTATTTTGCCAGGGAGCTGAAACGTCACTATCAAGGTCACAACAACAACACAGACGTTTTCACGTCCACATGGAACGCCATCATGACCACGGTGAAACATCACTTCTTCCATTAAATCCTGTTCCCACCATATAATCAACCAAGTGTGAAAATACTTGATGATCCATCAATGTCCAACTTCAACTACATTTCGCTGCCCCCTGCCATCCTGTTTTTTTTGTGCAGTTCGATTGCTGTGGTGTAAGTGGCCCTGAGGACTTTGAGGAAAGCCTCTTCAGGCTTCTCAGCCCCAATAGCATGGTCCCTGAGGCCTGTTGCCAGAGGAACAGTTACCCTGGAGACGTGGAGCACATCAGCATGGAGCAGTGTGTGAGCGGCAGCGTAGCCTTTCGACACAACAAGGTCATTAGAAAAAAAAAAGCATCAGACTTGAAAGTGTGCTTTTTTAATACTTCATATACATATACTCATTCTTTCAATGAGCTAAAATGTAATATGGTGCTATGAAACTATCTTAAACACAGCAAAGCAATTAAATTCTGCTGGATAAGTCAACTTTAATTTCTTAACTTTCGTCAATAGACTAAAGTTAACACAGACTTAATCAAATACAGAATTGAAAGTGTGCTATTTTACTATTATATATACAGGAAATACAGTCACTACACAAACTGAATTCAAGCGTTCTTATCTATTGGAATCAATTAGCTAAAATTTAATATTGTGCTATGAAACTATATTAAACACAAAAAGATGCTACTCTGATAAGATGCACAACTTTAGTCAAGATCATCCAACATATAGACCTATTTTTATAAATTTAACAAATATTTCTCCTAATGAGAGGATAACACTACAACTTCTAATGTAGACATTAAAAACCTGTGTCTGCTTGAAGTGAAATAAAATAAAATAACAATCCTAGAGGAAAAGAATGAAATGTGCAGCTATACCTGAGAAACTTTAACGGAGTATTGATTTCACTTCAGACAATACAAGAAAAAATAACCTTTTTATTTACAAAAGCATTATATCAACATTACTTAAAATCTTGAGCAGAGAAACATGCACCTTTAATCTCTATGATTCCATCAGGGTCATTTTTCACTTGACAACTGTTTCTAATCCTGAATAAAGTTGGTGGAGTTCTACTTTAATTGAAACTGAAGTGTAGAGTGTTGAGAATTGTAGCACCAATGAAATCTTCCTTTCTAACTCTTAAAGAATGAAACACACATGTGGACACATCACAGTGCGCGACATCAGCATTATTAATAATGGTTGTGAGTTCAGTTCAGTTCTTAGCCATGTTTTACGTTGCAGGGCTGCTACTCAGCCATGGTGGACTACTTTGAGACCTACATCTACACAGCAGGAGCCATGGCCATCGTGGTGCTGACAATTGAAGTATGTCCTCATTAATATTAACATTTCATTTAGTTCTTGTTCCCTTTCATTTGGGATAGTGAGTGTAACAACTCTGCTCCCTGTGTGTCTCTGCAGCTCTTCGCCATGGTGTTTGCGATGTGTTTATTCAGAGGCATCCAGTAAACTCAGCAGCAGCAGCTACAAGAAAGAAGACAAAACTGTAAAATATGAAATGTATTTGTACAGTGATCGTTTATGTGTCTCGTTGGTTTCGTGACATCATTTTGTACTTCACAGCAGCAGCAGCAGCAGGAGGAGGAGGAGGAGGAGGAGGAGGAGGAGGAGGAGGAGGAGGAGGAGGGTTGATTTACTGCTTTGGACACAATAGACACACACAGGAAGTCGTCTGTGACCTGAAGCCGAGGTTCTGCACTGTCCGCACTGTTTTCTCACAAGTAAACGATTAACACTGGTGCTTAAAAGTTCTTCTAGCTAAAGGCTAGAGGCAAAGTGGATGATAGATGGGATTCTGAATACTAAAGTCACTTTGGTCCAGGACTAATCTGAGTCCAGCCAAAGATGGAAACACACAACACAATTTAAAGCATGATTGATAACCTCGGCTGGTCATGATGCTCGAATTTCAGGATCATGAAGTTTCTGTTCACAACGGTTCAGGGACTGATGACAACACACAGAAAAGAATCTTTGTCATTGGGATGATATTGAATATATTTCTTCACCTGAGTGTGAGGAATGTTTGACTGGTCATCAGACCACAATGAGCCTCATGCACGAACATTTTAGTCAGAGTTTAGTTCTGACTTCTTTCTGAGGTTTGTTTGTTCAAGTGGTTTGAGTCGGATTCTACAAACTCTTAAAAGCCCAATTTATAAAATTTCTGCATTAAAATGTCCTCAAACAACTAGACATATGTCATATAATTTGCTGAGTTGTTTACATACATTATCCCAAATGTTTACAGTAAGTTTTCAAACCTAGAGAAATACGTCTGTCCACAAAACTGCATCAGAGAAACGCAGGTTTTTAGGATGAAATTTAAGTCAGTGTTTTTACTAGTTTTAATCTTAATTTGTTTTATAGAGTAAGAGACATCTGCTGATAAACTATGGTCCTTTTCAAATCACTTTAACAACAGCAATAAATCACAGAGGTATCAAAGAAGAGAATATCACAGACTACAACAGGCAATGTTACTGTGTGAGGTTAATCAGAGAATATTCACCTCAACACAGACCTGACTGAAGACCATGAGGCAGCTGCTAGACAGGCGATTTACATCTAAATACTGAAATTTGGAAGTATTTTGTGCCAAAATATGCTAATGAATTAAAAAAAAAATCCAAGACTATTCTGTATTATTTTACTGTTGTTTGAGAAATGTTTAAACTGTGAACTCATTCATTATTATTCAAAAATGTATACTAGGACTCACTAAAATAATCTGAATATGAGTAAATTGGTGAATGTGTCTTGCATGAGGCCCATTATCATTAAGACGAGTCATAAATCATTAAACATGAGCCTTTTCATAGGATTTTAAAAATGTATTGTTTGGGGTTCTGAGTACAGTATTATAAGTAAGGGAGTTTTCTCTATTTAAGTTAGTGATGGAGCACCTGTAAATTTATGTGCGTGTGTGTCTGTGTGTGTGCATGCATGCATGTGTGTACGTGTGTAAATATACCTCAGTAGAACATTATGTGCTTTTCTTCTTTGTGTACAGTGATCAGTGGTTATAAAATGGTAATGTCGCTAAAATAACTTTTTTTCCCCTGTGCTGTATGTGCATTTTGAAAACTGTAAATTGCACTGATTGACATTAAACAGATGTCTGTGACTTTATTGATGGTGTAGTAAATTACCTTTCATGAACAAATTATACAAGTGGAAATATTGCCTGCAAAGGAGCACCAGAGGAAAAAAAAAACATTAAACACCATAAAACCATAGATCCTGCAGGATTATTCTATGTTGGTCCAGCAGGTGGCAGTAATGCACCAATAAACTGAATTACCAAACGTCGATCAGCCGAACGAAGAAGAAGGTGGACTTTAAGGATTAATACCAGTGTGAGTCTTGTGAAGGGTTAAATCCATGGTTTAACCCTAAAACAGGCGGGAGTGGAAAATAAATAGGCAATAATTTAATGTTAACACTCATCTCTTTGGGCCCTAGGAATAATATTTCCACATTCAATATATATATATATATATATATATATATATATATATATATATATATATATATATATATATATATATATATATATATATATATATATATATATATATATATATATATATATATATATTCTTATTATTTGGGCTTTTTTTGAGTTATATCTCCCAGGGTACATTGCCCTATTATGGTATAAACACAGCCCAGATGATCAACATAATAATGTTCAGTTTGACAAAGATTGTTGTATTTTTTTGTCATTTACATTACAAATAGCACTTTTAAAGGTGCTTTTATTTATTTTTATTATTATTATTATTTTTTTTTTACCAATCTCATAAAAAAGAGACACTAAATTAACAAGACACTTGTCCCACTACAGGGCCTATATCTGTATCTCCTGGTGCATGTTGCCTGTTTAAGGGTTAATAATACATCCACGGTTAAATATTTGTTATATTTGCTGCTGTGTGTGTGTATGTTTGTGTGAGTTTGAAGGACAATGAGACATTTTGCTTGTAAGGAAGCAGCAATGTCTGCAGTTCGGTGTTTGACCAGTTGATCAGTAGCTCTGTAACCAGGAGAGAATCTCCAGTCTGGACCAGGATGACCACACTGAGTCTCCACAGATTAAAGAGGAACAGGAGGGACTCCACATCTGTGAGGAGGGAGAAAAGGTGGCAGTGAAAGAGGAAGAACAGGAGATTGAGATGTTCATGTTGACACCTACTTGTGAGGAAACTGATAACAGTGAAGATTAGACTTTAGATGTGAGTCCTGATGAAACTCGGAGGGCAGCAGACAGAGAGAACATCGTCATTGTGTCAGTTACGGGTTCTCTGGAACCAGAACCAGACCAGGAGAACCAGCTCCTCTCTCCCACCTCTCATGTAGCTGAGAGACCTGATCTAAATCGAAGCAAACATGGATCAACTAAAAATGCAGAATCAAAACCACAGAAGAGACGCCACAAGGGCAAAAGTCACTAACAATGAAGATAATTCTACCACGTTAGATATCCACGGTAATGCTTAGACAGGGAAGCAGCGTTTTGAATGTGACACTTGTGGGAAAGTTTTTCAGTACAAGTCCATGTTGCACACACACCTGAGAGTCCACACGGGTGAGAAGCCGTACCCATGCAGCACCTGCGAGAAAAGGTTAAAGAAAGACATGAGGGTCCACACAGGTGAGAAGAAGTACCCGTGTAACATTTGTGAGAAACGATTCTCTCAGCTGGACACATTAAGGTGTGTCCAGCTGGTGTGACATCCATGTCACACCTACGAGAAAAGATTCCCTCAGTTGAGCTATTTGAAATATCTGAGAGTTCACACAGGTGAGAAACCCTACGCATGTGATATCTGTGAGAAGAAGTTCACTCACCCAGGAACAGCAAAGCACATGAGAGTTCAGACAGGTGAGAAGCTGTGAAATCGCTAAACTTGTGGGAGAGATAGCGACACACGTGCAATGGGAAAGGATTCAGTCAGATGCCAGAACTTGAAGTGCATGGGACTAATTTAGACAGGAAGCTTCATAAGCTTCATGTATATATCCTGGGTATCTGATGGTCTTAAAGGTGAAGTCTATGATTCCAATACATTTTCTGTTCAGTAACTGTCTCCTCAATGGCCTGAAAACAGTCTGATGTTCATACACATCCACTGATGTGTAAATGGGAAACAAAACAACAAGACATTTGATGCAATTCCAGTCAATCAGCAACAAATATGGCAATTAAATCAAGAAAGCAAGAAAAAGACTATTCTATATTATATTACTGTTACAGTTTGTGGTGTATCATGTTAATATTTAAACTGTGAACTCATTCAGACTAATTCAAACAATATAATTTGTGAATTGTCTGTAGAACTCGTGTTTCAGCTCTGAATCTCAAGACTTTGGTTCATATCTGAGACAAAAATCTTTACATGAGAAGATGGCTGAATGTGACTAGTTCTGTTTCTTGTATGAGGCCATTAAGACGAGTCATGAATCATGAATTCAAGTCTTTATTTACAAGTCTGAACATTTAAATACAATTGTGTTTAAAGTTGTTGTACAATAAGTAAATGCATATTCAGTATTTGATAATGCAACGATAAACCGGTTTGCCAATGCCAGTTTGACAAAACTGTTGTGTGGAAGCAAATATTCTCACTACAAATTAAAATGGATTCCAGTAATCCTTTTACATTTTGAAAATGAAGCTGCATTTTTTTTGCCTCAAATAAAATGAATAATCAGTAATCAGTTTTCAAGACTGCTCATTCTGTGAATATATTAAAACTGAAAAATAAATTATATTTAAGATTTAGGTTTCAAAATATTCTCCAGCAAAAAGGAATCAAAATCCAGTTTGAAGTGTCAAATTATAAAGTTAAATGCAACAGGAAGGCAGCACTCCCCCACCCCACCCCCACAGAGAAAATTGCATCATATATATATATATATATATATATATATATATATATATATATATATATATATATATATATATATATATATATATATATATATATATATATATATATATATATATATATATATATATATATATATATATATATATATATATATATATATATATATATATATATATATATATATATATATAATTGCTTATATTATATTATATAATTTATATTATAATTATGTCCAGACTGTAGACTGTGTTTTCCTGATATTGATGGATCACATTTCAGGGGGGCGTCTGGTCACCATAGATTCGCTGCAGTTTCCACTGCCCTCGTTGAGGCTTGTAAACTGATTTCACTGTAAAACCAAAAGTGATAGGAGGTGGCTGCTGTTTCTGAACGTTGTGACGCAGGTTTCTTGATGTTCTAAATGATATTTGTGTAAATTTTTGAGCCTGTCGAGTCGATCCTTCCCCAAATGTGGAAACCACCTCTCAGACAGACTGGGACAGCTGCTCTGTACCTTGGACTCATTCTGTCACACTTTGTTGGAGAAGGTAAGTTCGCGGAGTAATTTGATGTGGTGTTGTTTTTTTTTCAGATAAAATGATCACTTCATGCTCCCAGTAGGTTTCACACTCCATTTGCACTAAAGAAATGATTTCCTGTTGGTAGGTATCACAGTCTCTTTTCCGATCGTTTGGAAGAAATCTAGAGGCTCCATTTTGTTTCTAATATATCATGTTGAGTCAGCCATGTTGCATAATATGATTCTCTGCTTCTTAGTAATCACCTGACACACTGGAAGAAAAGAAAATCCCAAGGAAATAATCCCCCAGAAACACGTTCTGGAGCAAATTGTTTATATTTCAGTGTTATTCACCGTCTTCCAGAGAATATTGGAAGTTTTAAGATTGATTCCCTAATTTCAAGGCAGTCACGGTTTTATGTACTGGACAAAAAGCCACCAAGGCGGGTAAAGAACTCCACAACACTAATAGAACTACATTTCTGTCCGATATTCACTTTCTTCTTGCTGAGTTTTTACTCGTTGCCAAGTCCTGAGGGAAATATCTGTTTAGCTGTTAAATGCTCCACTATGTTCAGTTAACTGTCTGTGTAGATATTTCCCTCAGGAGGTGATAGACGGCATATACAGACTAGAATAAAGCAAATATCTGACTTCCATACCAAGTGGACAGAAACATGAGTCCAAATGAATGAAGATGTTGCTTTTTAACAAAAGAAAAATGTGCCAATAAGCAACAGTCTAACATATCAAATGAAAAGCTGATGATATGTTAAAATTTGCTTCGTTTTTTTTAGTTCAGGTGGACTAAAACAATCTGTTACTGCAGGTTAAACTATCTCTAATACTGAGCATCAGTCTTTAAATATTGTGATGATTTCCTGTCTCCAGGCAGTGTTGTGAAGGTGCTCTGTCAGCCTGGTCAGGAGGTCTCTCTGCCGTGCACGTATCACTATGAAGACCACACACACATCTCTCAGCTGTCTGTGCAGTGGAGGAGCCCAAACAACGAGCTGCTGTGTCACTACATCAAACACAAAGCGTTCCAGAATTGCACCGCCGGCTACAACATCTCCTACAGCCCCGGCAGCATCACACTCCACATCCAGCAGGTCAAGATGGAGGACTTTGGGGCTCATGTTTGTTCTGTGAGCAAACGTCACGAGTTCTCTGACTTCAGCGTGGAGCTGGCCAGGATGTCCGGTGAGTCCATGAGTGGATTTATGACCTTTAAAGGATAATTCTGAGATATTTGTCTTATTGTTAATGAATCACAGACATTGGGCCTTATTCACATTCACTGAACATTCAAACGTTCTAATCTGAACAAATTTGTGACAGATAATATAAACACACACATTTATAACCAAAAATAGTATCAAATATCCATGAGGTTGATGCCCTTCCTTCCTCATCAATTACTGTCATAATTAAAATATTCTATAACTACTAATCTACATAAATCTAAATACATATATCTAAAAAATGTACAACCAGTTCATTGTTGGTTTGCTCTACCTATGAGGTTTGCTGATATTATGTAAAATGTAGAAAATATGTGAGATGTGACACTGAGCTAACAAGATGTGCTGGTTTCTTTAGGAACTGTTACTTCGGCACCGAAGAGTGGATCACATCAGTCAGGTATGTTAAAATCATAATGTCAGAACACTTTCTCCTTACTGGTCAGTGCTAAAGGGTTATTTGTTTAACACTGTGTCAACACTGATATCAGTAAATCCAAACGTATAGCAAATATGTATATAAAATAAATATGTTTAAAGTCCTCAATGGACATAATGTGAACAAAGTACCATGAAGAGCATTAATGCATGTCTTTGCCTTTTCAGGTCCCAGCTGGAGACTCATTCTTCTACACACTTTGGCTTTAAGTGTTTGCATTTAGGAGATAAACAGATATTTATTCATTGAATGCTGCTGCAGACAGAAACATGAACAGATAGAAGCTACACATGTCCTGAACAGAGCCCTGCTATTACATGGGATGCTGTGTTGCATATATGACTTTTGTGTGTGTGTGTCCGTGTGTGTGTGTGTGTGTGTGTGTGTCTGTATCTGTGATGCAGCCCTTCATATGTCTGCACACGAGAAGTGTCTCATTGTTTCTTCTGTTTTGCTGAATGGAAACATTCCTGCAGGTGTGTCTGCATGTTAATGTGTTCAAGGATAAATTTGTTGTGCAGATGGGAAATTCAACATCCAGCTAAAACTAAGACATCACAGTGATACAAATATAATATCCTCCTCCTCCTAAGAAGGTCATGATGTTGTTTGTTTGTTTTACCCTACCTGCAAATCATCTCTTTGGGATCAATAAAAGCTATATGTCGAATGTATTATTATTATTGTTATTACTATTATTATAAGGTTTTTTATTATAAGGTGACACACACACACACACCACACTCACTTTACGCTTCAAGTGTCATGCATGAGTTCTATTCAGTGCAACTGCAAGTACAAAATCATTTCTGTATCATGTTGTTCTCCATCGAGGGGCCATGAACCCACAGCTGGAGTGAAGGAGCAGTGTGGAATAAAGCTGTGAGGAATAAAGAACTGCTAGTGGAGTTGAGACCAAGCATAACCTCTGAGGCTGAAAAAATAAGACGAGGAAGTGCCAAAATCTGCAAAATGTCCCATGTATTGATGCCATCAATAATTAATTGTAGTTACTAATGTGAAAAGGACTTGTTAGACTCACCAACATAACAAAATCCCACAAATATAATGCAAATATGCAGCCTTTAGTGTAATAATCCCCGAAACAAAATACATACATGGCATTGTATTAATATGAGCCATCAATGTCACCACTAGAGCTGGACTGACTAGTTGAACAACAGGAAATTAATGGCTGAATATCTATTTTTGATTAATAATTAGTTGTCCTTTAATAATACCAACCATGTTCTGAAGACAAAATATCTTTGTTTTTTTAGAATAAAAACAACAATTACAGACAATACAGTATGTCAACTCAACTCAAGTAACAGGCATACCATTATTTAAGTCAATATTCACAGTATTAAACACAAAAAATGTGAGTTTGCAAGTAGTGGATTTATTGAGATTAATACATTTTAGAGAATTAAAGTAGATAAGAATATTATATTATATACTGTATTTATTTAGCCCATCAACTTTGACCCAAATTATGTCATATGTAATGACAACATTTGACACAGAAATTATTGGGATTAAACAGGATTACACATTACATATCAATCAAGATACTTGTTTTAAATCACCATACTGCACCCATTAACCTACACCTGTTATTTCTGATCCATGAACACCCAATATTTGATAGCAGAAATTAAAATTGCTTTATGAAATCAACCATAGTGAATATAGAATTGGTGTTCTGCACAGGCTGTTGCCCTAAGTTTCAAATTCAGGCACAGGTTGGTATTGAACCTTTGATACTTTGGCTTTGTACATGACCACTGCACTGATCATGCCAACAGCTGCCAGAAGACATCCAGCGATGAAGACCATGTTCAGGTTCAGGTTCATGTTGTCCACTGGAGGAAAGAGAAAAACACTTAGGATTTGAGGCAGATGAAAAAAGCAGCTTTGCTGTTCAGAATTCATTTCATGTTCCCTGTAATCATACCTGTGTTGACAGTTCTCTCTGCAGATCTTCTTAGGCGCAGTGGACCCTGGGAAACAAAGTGGTTTGCACTCTGGATGACGTCCGCTCTCCTGCGGCGGTGATGGTGGGAACCATGTGATGTTGAGGGGTTGATGCATCCCTGTGAGCACCTGGTGTTGGAGTTCCCTGCTTCACACATTATGACTGAGCATCTTATGTAAACCTATGAGATGAGAAGATCAACACTGCTCAATCCTCCCATTTGACTCTCAGCAACAGTGTTAATAAGCATAAAGCTCAAAGTGTCACACTATCACTTTGAAGTGTTTGAGAAATCACTTTAAGTCCTTTTACAGTAATTTTCTCTTTTAAAAATAGTTAATTCCTTACCTGATCATGCAATCCAATGAACTTGAAGGCCTCCAAGCAGAACCTGACTTGATTCGGATGGTCGGGTGAATGGAACTTAACAGTCTCATCCACCTTACACCTATGAAGAAGAAATAGAGAACCATCTACAAGAAGAAACACACTGGAAGAAGATAGATTGACATCTACTTTCCATCTGGATGGAGCAAATCTGAGGGTGAAAGGTGCTGTGGTGGGATACTTACCCATTATCAATGATGGGGTAGGTTGGCCAGTAGTTGGGGTTATCATATGGTGAAGCTGTGCAGGACTCCACAAACAGCTGGGTGTTGTTGACTGTGGAGGTGGCGTCGATCTCCATGTAGATTCTGTCTCCTACATCATACTCCAGAGGGTAGGAGTTTGGATCCTTCATTCTTTGGAATCGATTGCTTTGGTAGAACTCAAACTGGTAGGTGAGTGTACCAAAGCCCTTGTCCCACAGTGTGATATTATTTCTGTGGGCAGAGAAGCCCAGTGTCACATTTCCATGTTTGGAGTACTGGCAGTAGAAGTCCACCTCCAGCAGGTGTTTCCTGGTGATCAGGTCTCTGCGGTCGTCAAAGGTAGTGAGTTCATTCTTGAAAATGAGGTTATCATCGTCCTCCTGCAGAGTAAAAGCTGTTTTATTCAGTCCTCAAAGCACCACCAGTAATTACAAACAGCAGGTAGTGAAACCAGTGACCCTCTGTTACCTCGAGCTGAGTGCCGCAGGCGTTGAGCGGGAAAACAGCGATGACGTGTGTGCTGTTTGAGTGAGTCTGGAGGCTGCAGACGTTGTTGGCGGGATCACTGAGCTGCAGATGATCCTCATGGAGTCCACGGACCGAAGATTTCTCAACCTCAACTCTCATCGTGGACTCACCGCAGATCACGTTGGTTTTAACTAGAGGAAGGGAAATAATTTTTAAACCATTTTATTCACACATTATGCTGAAAACTGCATAGTGTGCTATTATAGAAATATTTAAGAATTAAATTGGAACTAATTGCATGTATTCAAATCTATATTTTCTATTTAAATCTTATTGTAAATCTATATTTTATTTTCCAATGTATTTCTTTTGTCTGAAAATACATGTGAAAATAGGCAGATTTGTTCACAATTTTTGGACGCCAATCGTGGTCCAATATTCTACTTATACAAGTTGAATAGTTTAATATTGATAAGTTTTGTAGTGGAATAAATGTCTGTTTTGTGTTAAACAGTAGTTTCTCCAAAGAGCTGTGTTATACAGTAGCAGGATCTGTTTTTTCATCAAGAAGATAAACTTCAGATAAACTTTTAAACACATTCTGTGGAAGTTGTATTTCCATCAAAGCAAAACTGACAATTCCTTCCATTACGCTTTGCTGAATTCTGTTTGTTCCAAGCACAGCAATGTACAATAAAACATGTTTACCAGCAATATTACAAGCAATATGTACACCAGAAATGGAACCTCTGCATAGCACTGAGCAGTTATTTGGGGACAATATTTACCATCACAGTTACTGTATATTTTTCAAAATCTTGACATTAAAATAAAACTTTGACTCACTTAGCTCCTTCTTAACGTCCACCAGAACACACCTCATCTCAGACTGATAGATGTCGGACCTGAAAAGCATCAGTGAAGACTGAATTAATATTTTAACTGAGAGGAGTAATGAATGTTTTATTTTTGTCTCTTAAATACAATTAAACTTGCAAAAGTCTGAGGTAACTTTAGTAAGATTTTGATTTAGGATATAAAGGTATGCTGGATGGATTGATCATTTGTATATTATCTTGTTAAACCTGCTTGTAAACTTAATATTTCTCCTAACTTATTCAATATTCTTACAGTTATTTATATAATTACGATATAATATAATTATAATCTTGAAATGGCATTTTTTTCTATCAGTCATGATTTTACATTTGAATTATTTTAAATATCGGAAAGATGATTAGTTCCATGTTTTATCATAGCTTTCTAAATTTCAGAAGACGTTTTCTACTTTGTTGCTAGAGATGTATTTTACAAAAGAGTGAACACAGAGTTACTTACTGTGAGTTTGGGGTGGGGTGGACATGGTGATGATTTGTGCTTTGAGTGGCTGCTACATGAGACCTTAATAAAAAACATGTAAACACAGTTAAAACATAGTTTGCATTCACATACTAATACAAACATAAAGGAAGTGAAGCCGAGGCTCACCCTGTGAAAGCTTCAACAGCAAAGCAGATCGGGTAATGATCTCCCAAGTCTTCTGGAATCGGCGTCCACCTAATGACAAACTCATTGTGTGTGGTCCTGTGCTTGGTGATGTTCATTGGTCCACTCATGATGAGATCATGTACTCTGTGTGAAAACAAAACCACAGATTTCCTCTTGAATACTGATGTTATCAGTTGAAATGGTGAGTTGTTGTGCTGCCACATTGATCCTGTTGGTTCTTACTTACACTGCGTATCTAGCTTGTGCTTTGACCCTGATCTCCACTTCTTTGTTGACCTCTGCATGGATGCGTTCTTCATTCTGAGGTGTTGGACTCACAAACCTTGGCAGGTAGTCTCCCTCCTGACATGAGGGAGCAGGTGGGTCCACTGGAGTTCAAAAAGAGATCAACTTATATTTTAAATTCTCTTCATGGGTCAAACTTTCAAAGCTTTTGTACTTTTGTCAAAGACAGCGATACTGAGGTCATGCATTACTTTCCCATAATTAGTTTTTTTGGTAAAAACCTTGGTAAAAACCTTTTGGTAAGCCCCATGTGAATGTCCCAGAGCTGCAGCATTTATGAGCATCAACCTTGTTTAAGGTCATTGTCAAAGTTGTTTTGCTCAATGAGATTATGTTGATTGACTCATTAAAATATGGTCAGATAGTTATGAGGACACATAAAACCAAACTTACCAAGAAAAGAGAATTGCAAAGGTAGTTTGCTGAGGGGAGAAGTGCTGGCGTACGGGTGTCCTGTGGTAGGTCGAGAGGTTGTGGTTGTGGTTGTTGTAGTTGTAGTTGGAGTTGTGGTTGTTGTTGTGGTTGTTGTTGTGGTTGTAGATTGTTGCCACCACCGCCATGGGTTTGTGGGTCTGGGTGCTGTTGTGGGTGCTCTTGTTTGCTGCCACCACCACCATGGGTTTGTGGGTCTGGGTGCTGTTTTGGGTGCTGCTGTTGGCTGCCACCACCACCATGGGTTTGTGGGTCTGGGTGCTGTTGTGGGTGCTGCTGTTGGCTGCCACCACCACCATGGGTTTGTGGGTCTGGGTGCTGTGGTTGTGGTTGTTTGAGCTGCTGTTGACCACCACCTCCAGTGGTTTGAGGGGGTAGTTGTGGCAGGGGCGTAAGTTGTATGTCCCCACCACCAAGCTTGTCTCTTTCTCCTCATAGACAGTGGGGACCTGAAGGAACGGGATCCGTCTGTGTAGGACAGCGTGATGGGCCGTCGTGGGAAGTCTTCAACCACCAACTCAAATCCGTAAACTCTGTCGTCGACAGAGGCTGAGCGGTAGTGTAATGTGCAGGAGCTCTAAAAATGTGAATATTCACCAGTTAAAATATCAGTCTGTTACTGTACAATATATTAGAAAATGTATTTTTTGTAACTCACCTGATCTAAGGAGAATCCTGAAGGACGGTCACACCTGTGACACTCTGTGCCTACATTATTTCCATATCTGCATCGAACTTTGTCACCATCAGGATCAAAGGACATCAGCTTGTATGTCCGTGGGCAGTTCTGAGGAACTCTTCAATAGAGACATTAACATGAGTTAGTTTCATAACTTTAAACAAAATGATCAAATTAACAGTATAAATAACATGCATGTCTGAATAGCTAGAAATGATAAGCAGCAAATACAGGAGGAAAACAAATAATAACAACACTTTTTTATATATCATATTTTATTCAAAAAGATGCAATATATTGTGCAAAAAAGTATGAGGCAGCATGCTGTTATTGGTATAGTAGAGAATCACTGAAACATTTTACAATGAAAGGTGAAGAAACGTGTTTTATTTTCCCAATCACAATATGTATGAGGCTGACTTTGTCATTAAAGTCTAATAATCCCTCTGGGTGTATATGCACTAGTCTGTTCTACAGACACTTTTACTATTATTTAGTGCCATGTGGAATATATCACTTTTATAACTATTATATTTGCATGCATCAAACCCAGGGACGACAGGTGAAAATTAGAATTGTGTTATATCTGGTGCAATTGTACTTATTGTTCATTGTTTTAAATAAACCAATAAATGAAATGTAATGTTTTTGACAAGAGATTTACCGTAGGAAAGGAAGAATGGCAATGTCTGGTGATCTGTTTGGCTCTCCAGTGTCAGATCTAGTTCCCAAATCCACATAGGTCAATAGTCTCCAAGAACTCACAAAGTTACGCGTTGGGATCCAACAGCAGTTGGCTGCCCTGTTAAGAGTGGAAACAACATTCATGAAATACTGCATCTAGCCACAAAATATACAATTGTTAAGACTCAATTGCAAAGCTTAACTTGGAAAGAGATGCTCAACAAACATTACTCAATGAATAGATTTTAACAACAGAAATAACATGACTTAATTAAAAAAGTCTACCTTATTTGAAAAGGATTGTCATTTACAATGTGTTTTGTGGTCACGGTTTCAGTTTCACACCATTGGTAGATATATTGTGGTGCATTTATGCTGCTGTCAATTGTGCCGCTCTGATTTTTGACATTTTCGCCACAGTTGCCGGTGTAACAGCTCCAGGAGGGAACAAGACAGCCATCAAAAGTTGCCCTTTTGCGAATGTCCACCTGTGGAAGAGGATTAAATAGGCAAAAATATCCACATTAAGTGTAGAATTTTATCCACATTTTAAAAAGAATGATTATCACTGTTGATTATAATCATTTTGAAACAACTACAACTAAAGACTATATCATAATCAATGAATTGTTTTTCTTAATAAATTACTTTATAACTGTTAACTTTTACAATATAAAACAATTTAGGGGTGCTCAAGTTGTGCCATATTAATGAGAGAAATCTAAGCTTCTTTAGTATAAAATGTAAATCTCATTGGACATCCTGGATGCTGATGACAAACATCAATGAAAAAAGATAATTTCATACATATGAAATACATATGAAAGCAGTCCACATCTTTTTACTTTCCTGGATTCAACTGATACAGTCACATGTGAAGATATTTGAATGTACAATTTCTGTTGGCACTAATGAAAAATATGTTTTATGTTTTTTTTTTCGATTATTGTTAATAAATAATACATATTTCAAATGACTGCAAAACATAGTAATACAAAGATCGCACATTTGACAATAATCAAAACTAAATTAAATGCCAGCAATTGAATATAGTGGTGTGTAGTGATAATAAAATGATTGATTTCCTGTATATGACACTAACATATTCATACATTATCCATCATGCATGTTGCAGATTCTTACAAGTTACATTTCTGACCTTATGTGTGCCATCAGGGTTTCTTCCTTTGTAGGAGAAGGTCATGGTTCCCCCGTAGTGATGTGAAGCAGAAGCAAGTGACACCAGGAGCAGCTGAAGCAGCAGAACCTGAGTGGAAGCCATGATGCACCAAACTCACCTCTGTCTCCAGACTCTCTGCCTCTCACATCCATCTGCAGCATCTTTATATACAGGTGTTTGGAGACGCTGGCGGCAGTGCTACCACATTCACTGGCATGCATACTATGTTGCACAACAATAGGCCAGCAGCAGAAAAACTGGTTTCAGTAAAGATATCTCAGATATGAGATTGACAGGTGGTAGAACGATTCATTGTGGTTCCAACACAGTTCACAAGACTCAATTTCAGTCTTTCTGAACTGTAATGTTTCTAAAGGTGCAAAGATATACTGTATATCTACACCTAAGTCTGCAGCTGTACATTCTATTTCAATATATTTTCTTTGAATGAGCATCTATTTAAACAAATAAAGTGAGTGTTGAGTGAAATGCATCTATACTGTGGTCATAAGATTATTTTGGAGTTGCTGACAGATATGACTGCAACCCAAAGATAAAATTGAAGTAGGCCTATTTTTTTCTATTTTTCCCCCAAAGAATAAAGAGTTGTGCATGTTAAAGCCCACAAAACAAAACAGAAATCTTGGTTTCATGAACTCTTTACCAAACTATAATAGTCCAATAAACAGCTGCAGCTGATTCAGAAGCTGCTTGAGTCCTCACTAAGACCAAGAAATTTAAATGTTTTTTTTTCAATTGTATTTATTCATATAGCCCAATATTACAACACAGTTGTCTCAAAGTGCTTCACAAAATTCAGTCCAAAGTGACTCAGACATCCCCCGTCCTTAGACCCTCCTTCACGGCAAGGAAAGAAAACCCAGTGGGAAAGAAGAACCGCAGTGAAGGAGAGATCCACTCCCATGGACGGACAGGCTATAGATGAACCAGGACTGACAGACATCCATCTGATGATGATGAAATATTAGTCTGTAAAGATGTTTCACCCTATAGAGATGCCGTAGGGTGAGAAAGAGGATCACATCACTCTGAGGAACTTACTAACTTCCTGCTTGTCAAGGAATCTGCATTAAATTATTGATGGTTTATAAAGCACTGAATGGTTTACACTGAACTGCTGATACAGTATGAACCATGCAGACGTCGCAGGTTATCTAGGACAAGTCTGCTTTCTGTCCTCAGAGTCAAAACTAAACCTGCAGAAGCAACATTTTGTATGTTAAACACTGCATCAGCCCAATGTTTATATGCCTTGGATCTTCTGTGAACAGAACTAGTGCTCTCTGCCATGGAGAACAACTAGTAGCATTTCTATCTTTCCATACTTTTGTCTTTACATAAGAATATATTTCATCTTCATATTTCTTCACATTTTATATTATTTAATTTGAATCTATCCTCTGGGATTCAGTGACCTTATACAGGTCTGTTCAAACTCTCCTCTCTCTGGAACAGTTTCTCTTAACAGTGAACCCAGCAGCTGTCATTGTGACTTCTGTGAACTACAAGGTTATAAGATGTGTTAAACTTGCTCAGGGCTCATTCTACCAAACATACTCTGCACTCTGTAATGACTGAAACTATTGTGCAGAATAAAACATTATTCTTTCTTATAAAGCATTTTCTTGACATCTTTATTTTAAATCAGCGCATCCATTGTGTATAGAAACAAATCCACAACATAAAGGGACAGTATAAGATACATATAACTGCAAACCATCTAAAGTTATAGAGCTTCAGAAAATAAAGGTCTATAAAAGACTTTGCTGCTTATCCAGACACTTCATCCACCTTGTTTTACCTTCTCAAAACCAATAGAGGAGTAACTGCATAAGTTTTCAACATAACTACTGTGAAACCATTAAAATTATGCTTTCCATTTTCCTCGATACACAAGAATGAACTTAGGTAAAGATATCACATCAAAAAATTATTTATTGGAAACAGAAGATATGGCATCAGATGGCTCCATATTCTAATGCTGGTATTTCTTCCTGGTTCAACTGTCAGGGTTTAATTGAGAACGTTTATGGGAAGTCTCTTCCTCCTCCCATCTGATCCTCCCACACAAGAAAGACTTCTAAGAGTGACTCAAAACATACTTATTCTGCTTAACTTTTAATTGTGGCTAATTCACCATATTAACTTTCTATTTTATTATCAATGTATTATTAGTGTCAGAATTTTTCTTAATTTTTCAAATGTCTATTTCTTTTTTAGTTTAATCTTTAATTTTGGTTGTTTTCTTTGTGTGCTACTTTGGATCAACTGAGTTGTGTATAAAGTGCTATATAAATAAAGTTGAACTTGAAGTTAATAGTAATGAGTCTGATGGTTGATGGAAGGTGTTAAATTATGTCGCCTGGGGGTCACAGGTCAAGCTGGTCACACTGCATCTAAAACAACAAAGAAAAAACTACTAGAGCAAAACTGAAAATGAAGTGGCATGAACTGAATGGGGAAGCTGAAGGAAAAACAATGATGATGAAAACCTACATGGTCTTCGCATTTCCAATTATTTAGAAAAGACAGTGGCTAACAAAGTCCACCCAGGAAATAATTAATGCTAATGTTAATGCATATTACTGAAGTCTGTCCTAAATGTTTATATTCACCTGTACTTTGACAATGTTGTAGAGGATTTTGCCAAAAGCCAGAATAAAAAAAAAATAAAAATCATGAGACACACAAGCTAAGATGATTTTTAAATTGATTTTAATTTATAAAATATGTGTGATTGCCAATACTTATATTTCTGTGGGATCCTTTATCTTGCTGTCAGTAGTTTTGTTAAGACCTGTATTAGGGGCTTATTCTCGTATATTAGTTTGTTAGGTGGGCTCACTTTATTTATAATTAGCTATAAATCATTATGCTGTTAATACAAGGAAAACAGGTTATGTTGTTGGTTTAATTAAAATGACCTGCGCTGTGAATCCTGTTGTTGAGTGCAAGCAAATCGTTTCTTGTAATTATGTAATTATTATTATTAGTCTTGAGTGATCAGAATGATGACTGTGCTGTAAATCCTGTTGAGATGCAGGTGAAAGACTGTTAATTAGGCCGTGATTGTTCATGCTGTGTGTGTTGTCTGGAGGTGGCGATTGACCCAAAAAAACATTCAACTGCACATACAGGTCTTCAAAGTCCTCCAGCTATCATACAAACTCCTTTTCTCATGAATATGAACTCTCACTCTTTCAATGAACCTGACAATGTAACTTAAACACCAGGAAGAAATACCAATATTAGAACGGGGAACTTGGGCTCATTTCATCCTTCAGGCGAGTGTAAATTCCATGATTGCTTTGATGCTATGCTATACTATACAGTTAACTAGATTATTGCAGCTGTGACGACACAAAAAGGTGGGCTAACTTTAAGGAAGTAGTTACTTTAAGAAGTTTCTCTAACCTTTACTGAGTGATCATTTTGACCTGAACCATGATCTTTCTCTAACCCCAACCAAGTTTTTTTTGTGCCTGGCATAGTCAGATTTTAACCACAGAGATGTCCTAGCATAAACCATCATTAATGATTAACAGTGGCATATAATGGTTTTGGATTACTGCTGATTACTGTCAATAGAGGCACCAGATGAGGAAACCTCCCCTGTGTCGTTCTGTAGTCACATGGTCAAATCACGTTTAGATGTTTAATATGAATGACTGGTTGGAACATTCCACTTTTTTCATTTGTACAAATCTATGCAGTAAAACTGGTAAATCTGGTGAGTGCAGTAAAAGTTTGGTGAAATCAATCCTGTATTTGGCTGGTAACACTTGTCCTGTTGCAGTATTACAAGTCTTAATTTCATTAGCGTGAACTCTTGCTGCACTGTCAATAGCAACATTTCCAGGAACAGCTAAAGATCTTAATCCTAGAAACGAACACAAGGGCTTTGAGCTACATGACTGAGTTTCCTTTGGCTTGATAAACTCTGCATATATCCAAGGTACAACTGAAGTACAGCTTCATCTAACTACTGTCATCAATTCATTAAAGCTCAAGCACAAGCTGTTTTAAAGCAGCAAACAAAAAAACAAATCTAATTAAGTGAACCATTCATTTCTGGAAGTGCTGAGGCTGGGTCCGGTGCAGGGTCCTAAGGGAGGAATGCAAAGAGGATCTGGGTCGAGGAGGCAGAGGCACGATAAAAGCAGTTGGTGGAAGTGGACTGGAAAGACAGGGTCAAATGGAATGCACAAAATAAGAGGAGCAGAGTCAGTGAGAGAAAGTTGAGTCCGCAGAGAAATTAATGATTTCTTGACTTCTTGAAGACTTCAAGAATGACTTCTTGGAGTCTACATATAATGGTAGGTTCTTGGCAGCAAGCCACACCATGGCTTCGCTACCTCCTCCTGAGATGGAGACAGAGGGGTATGGAAACCACACGTAACCATGAGCGAGGACATGCCAGTAGCTGTACAGGAGAGGCAGTTGTGTGCATATCTAATCCAGGGAAACTGGTGGCTCCAGGAGACACACATGTCGCAGGCCCTAAGGATAGTATCCAAAGGACAGGCTGCCAACGCCCCCAGTGACTCACAGAATGCTTTCCACACCTAGTATGAGAATTAAGGGCCTCCATCCAATGTCAACTGGGATACTGGGTGATGGATGGCCACCAGAAAGGCAGAGGGTCGAGGGTCCAAGTGACACCAATGTCCTCACTGCAGCACAGATGACCTCAGAGGCATAAGGACAAAAAGGCAGTTAGAGGACAGTTACCTGATGCCATGTTGTCCTTGACTCGCTGCTTGATCCCCCACTAAATCACACCCACTATGCTCCCATGGAGGGAGGTAAGATGGTCTTCAGTGGGATGCCGGCCAGCTGGTGCTCTCCCTGGCAGGAGAGGGCATCAAGTTTACCATTTTGGAAGCAGAGTTGTTAAGATAGCGTGAAGTTGAACTGACCCAGGAACAGAGCCCATAGGTCTGTCAAGAGTTGAGTCTCTTGAGTCTATGGCCGACCCAGCCAGTGTCTCCAGGGCCAGCACCACCGCAAGCAGTTCATGGTTCTCAACATCATAATTCTGCTCAGCAGAGGAGAGAACACAAGAAGAGAAGGCATTGGATGCAGTTCATTATCAACATATTGCAACAGAAGCACTCTGACTCCAGACTCAGAGGCATCCGTCTCCACAATGAACTGCTTGGAGGGGTCAGGGTGGACACGGACAGGAACCTCAGTGAACAGCGATTTCAGCCTGTTAAAAGCCTTGGGTGTCCATGAAAAGGGCCTGCAGGGAAAAGTGAGTTGAGCTACCTTGCTGTAATTCCTGATGAAGCGGCAGTAAAAACAAATCCCAGGAACTACTGGAGCCATTTATGGCTTTCTGGGATCGGCCAATGCACCACTTCTTGGACCTTGGCTGGCTCTGAACGTGTCTGCCCCTTTTAAATCATGAATCCATGAAAGGTAACTGACCCAACATTGAACCCAGGAGAACACCAGGATATCGTTGAGATACACAAATGATTGAGCAGGTCTCTGAGAATGTCATTAACCAGGGCCTGGAAGACAGCTGGGGCGTTAGACTGAATGGCATGACCAGATATTCAAAGTGACCAAGGGGGGTGTTAAAGGCTGTCTTCCACAAGTCCCCCTCTTTAATACGGACCAGATGGTAGGCATTCCACTAATCTAATTTGGATAACCACATATAATGGCAGTGAAATGTATTCCTGTCAGTTCCTCACCTGTTGATGGTAAGGGGAGGCATAGTTTCTTTACATCTTATTCCAACACAGATTATATATTAATATCTGGTATAATGTATACCTTTTGTTTTCTATACAAACTAATTCAACTATATTTCAAGGACAGACACTACAGGCTGTAATACTAATTTCATTCCACTTGATGGCGATATCATCAAAACTGTCAGTGTCTGTGAACCTGAAGGAGTCAGCAGAAGCCAGTGAAGACAAAGGTTGAGGGTGTTACATACTCTTTTCACAGAGGACATTTTGATTTGTCACTGTAGGAAATGCTCAGGTGTTATGAAGTTCATTTATGAAGTCGTGACAGTGTGCCGGTTAGCCAGCATGTGCAATATGACGGCCCTGAAACTGAAGCAGCTAAATGGGATTTAACCATCATTATCAGTATTTATGTTTAGTGCCCTGCAGTAACATGTCAAAATGTCTTCAAGGCCTGAATGAACTGAGCTGCTTGGTAGCGTGGTACAAAATAAAAAAGGAACCAATTCATTTAACAGAAGTGATGTTCAGGCACAACAGATGTCATCAAATACATAAGAATTAATAAAGGAATAGTTCAATATAGCAAAGTGGTATATACTGGTACTGGTATGGTATTCTTTTAAATATTCGTATTAGATGGTTAAATGATAGGATTGTATTATTAGTATGGATTTAGAGTAAAGAGGAGATAAGCCAATCTTAGCATGGAGACTGGAAGCAAAGGGAAAAAAGAAGTCTGGCTCAGTCCAAACCTTAAAATTTAATAAAGTGAAAATAACATGTTTTCTGTGATTTTCTGTCATGAATCTGTCTTTAATGAACATTACCATTTTGACTGGTGCTATATACACTGTAATGATGTCAGAGGTCATGACCTCTTTTCATATCACACAGAGTTTGTTAAGTCAATACTCAAACATAATGAAGCAAGTTGCTAAGATAAGCATTATATTTTTTTTCCTATACAGGGTCGACCTGACCATAGATACTGGAAAATAAGGTAGGTATCTGCTTTTCGTAAAAAATACAGAAAATATAAATGTGACAAAAGCCAAAATGCAACCAAAACTTAACACGTAAATACTTGCATTGATACTATACTATAGTGTTTATGATTTCAGTGTATTTAGAATGGTGAAGTTATTTTAAATTTAATATGACAAATTTACAGACAACTTTTTCCCAAATGATAGTTTTGTACATATGTTGTTGTACACATTTAAAAAATATCAACAATTAAGTTTGAGGCTGGATCATGATGCATTTTTTTAAGTTTGTTGTTGCAGCACATAAAGCAGCCTGGAGGACGTTTGTGGTGTTGGGATTGGTTTATAGATCCCTTCATGTTACATATTTGAGAATTTAAATTCCTAACAGGGAACAGTCAAAACGGGGAATTAAAACTAATAACAAGAATGGTGTTATCTTGTCGAAATTATGGCCACTGTCACAGCGGTGCTGTAAAAACCTGTGTCCCCTGTGCGATGGAGCTCTGGATCAAGTCTGTTTGTTTCATTTTATCTGCATCTGCAAAACCCACATTTCGGCGTGGCCCAGAAGGCACGATAAACGGCCTTATGTCAACAGCAGGGCGTGGGGTTTCCTGAGGACAACCTGGACGGCCGCCAGCACTGTGAGTGAAACCTGATGTTATATACAGCGTGTCTGCTAGGCCACGTGAGCAACCTATTTTAGTTCAACTCAAACCTATGGCACAGCTGGCTGCACGTTCCACTTCAAATGAGCCGGAGCAAATTGGTTCTGTTCTTAACTCGCCTTTTGTTGTGCTGCAGAAGTCTGAAACCAAGGGATCTATTTTTTTTGTTGAGTATGTTGTAACTTCCTGTGTCCGTTGCCAGGCTGCTGCAGTATGTATATATGGATGGTGTAGTGTAAGGCAGTGCAATTAATTTAAATTTTATTGCAGTTTTGATTTGCTTGTCAAACAGTCTCCTCATAATCAGGTTGAAACGATTTATTTGCCATTTTTCTTTACACAATTTCTGAAAGAGACGCACATGTGAAATATTCACACAGTATGAGAGCGATGAGTAGAGATAGAGCTGAGTCATTTGGTTGAAAAAAAAAGTGTTGCAAAAGTTCTTTTATATGGTTTTTTATACTCAGGCTGACTAAATGCATTGTTTGACTAAAAAATAATCATTTGAATAATCGTGATTTCAATGCTGATCAAAATACTCATGATAATGATTTTTTTCAATAATCAAGCAGCCCTAGTCTGTAGTGTCCCATTTTTAACTGAATAACCTGTTGAAAATGTTGTAGTTAAATATTATTTGAGGTATTAGTACTTTTTTTCACCCATTTACATTTTATGCAACTTTATATTTCAGAAGTAAATGTTTTACTGTGTCACACTAAACCCCCTGAGCCAGATCCAAAGCCTCTTCAGGGCCACAAAGCCAGAGTCCATCCACTGGACTACTTTGCATGTTTTTTCTTTGATATACTTTATTGATCCCAAGCTGAGAAATGTGTTCTCCATTTTTGACCCATCCCCTAAGGGAGCCGTGGGCAGCAGTGCTTCCGGGAATATTTGGGTGATTTAACCCCCCGAGTCAAAGGAAATGGGTACCATTATTATAGTCTTTGGTATGACCTGACCGGGGGATTGAACCCTTAACCTCTTATTTATAGGGATCCAGTTTTAAAATGTTTAATTGCTACTTTTTTTTAAAATTGTTGTTATTGCTAATTGTGCAAATAGTAGCCAAGGCTTTGGTAGTCACCTGCAGTTCACTTCACTCACACTTTTGGCTTATAAGTATATATGTGTTTGCTTGTTTGCTGCCACTTATACTTATATACTCTTATGTGATATCTGTTGTTTTGTTGAAACTTCTATAAGAGGTTTATTCTCTTATTTGGGTTTGGTGTAGGTGAAAATTGATGATATAACAAGAAGAAAACTGTCAGGGAGGCTGCCAAGTAGCTGACAGCAACACTGAAGGAGCTGCAGGAATATGTGACATGTACTGGCTGTGTAGTCGTGTGACAACAATCTCCTCTTCTTATGTCTGGGCTATGGAGTAGGCTAGACGGAAGTCTTATCTTACAAAGAAAAACACTGAAGCCGACAATGACCCAAAGCATTCATCCAAATCAACAAAATAGTGTCTTCACCAGGATAAGAGGGAGGTTTTGGAATGGACCAGCCAGAGTCCAGACCAGAATCTGATCAAACATCTGTGGGGTGATGTAAAGAGGGCTGTGGCAGCACATACCCTCCACATCTGTCAGATTTGGAGCGATTTTGCAAAGAAGAGTGGGCAAATATTGCCACATCAAGATGAGCCACACTCTACATAAAAAGACTGAGTGCTGTAATAAAAACGAAAGTGCTGCAACAAGTTATTAGTTTAAGAGTGTGCATATTAATGCAACCAGGTTATTTTTAAGCTTTTTATTTTATTAGTTGTGAAATTATGTATCTCTGTGTCAAAAACCTGTCATTTTAACAGGGGTGTGTAGACTTTTTTTTAATATCTGTGCATTGAAAAACAGTGAATGAAAATACTTTATATATTAGTTAGGAGAAACTAGGGCGTAATTATAAGATGTAAAGAAAGTGTTCTAAGATAGTATCTCTTGACTCTGTAATAGCTCAGTACTCTCATTCCAATAATAGTAATAATGACATAATATAATCTTATAAATGTTTGGGGGAAAAATACTTTTTTCAAGTGAAACTCAATATTTAATTTTATTATTCTAGACTATTATATGTACAAATATTTTGGGGAAAAATATTTTTTAAGTGAAAACTAAATATTTTATTTTATTATTCTAGACTATTATATGGACACACTAGTCTATAATTATACAATGTTTTTTAGGGATTATGAGATATCTTAGTATCGTAGTATATAATATGCTAAGACATTGAAATAAAAAGTGGTAGTTATCTGCATCTGATAATACCCAATATATAAAATGTCATTGGACATTTTGCTATTAATACTTTAACCTAATTGAAGCTTCTGAATACTGACATTACTGATCATGTCACCCTGTTAAAATGTCAGAATTTTAACCTTCTGCTGTTCTCAGTCATTGACAGATCTTTACCAGCATTGATTGTTTAGGGGTAAACAGTAAAAGCAGGAAAATCAACACTGACACAGAGTAACTGACCTTATAAAGTTTTGTTCCTAATGGCTAGAGCCGCTCCTCATCAAAGATTTTCCTTGTCGACTAGTACTCATTAGTCCAAGCCATTAATTGACCAGTCTCTGCTTGTCTATGTTGTGTAATTAGAAGGTGGTTGGAGAAAGAATGTTATAATTAACTAACAACGAAATACATAAATGATGAGCTTTTAAAATATATATTTTACAGGCCACAAGCACCTGCCTTTTAATGACAGTGGTAATAGACATTGATTCATTTGGCCTGTGTTGTAGTCAAATCATCTTTGTGAATATGTTTGTCCTTCACTGCAAATCAGCCGTTCTCCTGCGAGATTTGAGACACTCTTCAACTGAGGATCCATTAGAGGCTGCTTTGTCTGTGCATGTTAAATGATGAGTAATGACCCCAGACCTCCGTATTTTGTGCTCTGAACCATTTGGCCCTTTGTCGCAATATGTTAAATAAACTAATTTGTGAATATTTTTGTCCTTCACTGCACATCAGCTTTTCTCCTGGGGATCTCAACGCTTCAAGTCAGGATCCATTAGAGGCTGAATGTTCAGGCTACTGCATTAAGAAGAGCAGCTGTGTTTGTGTTTAAACACTGAAGAGGATGATAACATGTTTTAAGAGTCTGTGTATGTCTCATTTATCAAGAGAGAAGCAGCCTCTTCACATGTTACATCAACATGTTACACAACAGCTTCGCATGAATAAAGTTGTTTTGCGATTTCATATATTTGATGTTTATCCAGTTATTGTAGTGCTGTTTTCAACCTAAAGGTGGTGTCATAAAACAGTACAGAACGGACCAGAAATTACTCAAATGACTAATTTAGAAGGTGGGATTTCATTAATCTCTGAATTGAACGATCTTTTAATTGTCACAATGAATTACAGTTTCTTCTTTTCAGCTGTCTTGGAGATTCTGTAGAACATATCATGTACATTTCATGACTGATAACAAAAGAACCCGGAGCAATTGTGACTCACATTAATGTTGTGACAGTTTCATTCTTATTGCTAGAATTACCTTCAGTTAGACGTGTGTTGACTTCAGTGATTGAACTTTAATGTAGCATCAACAGCTTCATGCAAGTTATACTTGGTGGGCTTCTTAAAAAATGTTGTGTTTTTTCTTTTTAATAGCAAACAACATATGATTGATAATGACAAGTATTGTGTGTTTCTCCTAATCCGGATATTATTATTTTTATTTCTGATTTATATCTCTGTGCTGTAGACCTATGTTTTTTTAATCGAAAAACTATTGAAAAACACATGAATCACCCCTCAGCACATGTTCTTTCATCACTATGAACACACACACACACACACACACACACACACACACACACACACACACACACACACATACACTTCTTCAAAAGAAATGACAGAACATGTCGTTGGTATATGAACTTCTTGTGTTTTCTGATCTGTCTTCACTATCAGCAGGACAATGTGTGTGTGTGTGTGTGTGTGTGTGTGTGTGTGTGTGTGTGTGTGTGTGTGTGTGTGTGTGTGTGTGTGTGTCAAAATTATAAGATAAGTAAATATACTTTATGATGTGACAAGGCTATGGTTAAGGATTGGTTAGGTGACATTGTGGTTTGGGTTAAAACTACTACTTCTCTAAGATTAAGAAACCTCATAATTATTAGTGGTTGGAAATGGAAAACGAGCAGCAATCTGTTAAATTCCGATGAAACTCTGCCCCCTCACCACCGCTGCTTCTTGTTCTCTTTAACACGGCAGTTTTGACAGTCATTTTACTTTGGAGAACAGGCTCTGAAGCGATAAATGCTGATCAATCCACTGCTGAAAGTACTACTGAAATGTAAAAATTGCACCATTTCCTTCTGCTTAAATAAAGTTTGCTCAGAACTACAGTGGTCAACTGTTTCAGGAAATGATTTATTTAAGGGAATCATTGACAGCAAGCACATGAAAAGTGCTGTTCTTGTCTTTGATGGCAACACGTGCCTGAATCACTATAAAATTCTTGGAAATTGTTTGAGGGAAAGAGACTTCTTTGTGTCTTGACTGAAGAACAGCTTCAGTCAAGACAAACGAGCAGTAATGACAGTCCGGTTAACTTCTCTTCACATTCATGTAGCATATCTCATATTTTGGATATGACATTTCTGCAGGGAGTTGTTTCTATGCAGTGGAGAAAAAAGGAAAACATGGCAGACTGAAGCAGCAGAGAGGTGCTTCACCTTCCATCCTGTCCATTTGTTACTATGGTGAGATGAGGTGGTGAGCAGCAGGGAGGGCACTCAAGGGCGCTGTGTATTTAGTCTGAGCTGGCCGAATAGCTGGAACAACAATCCTTGTTCATCTGGTTTGTTGTTCTAGATATAGAGCAAAGGCTCTGGGGGAAAATGACAAAATGCAGCACAGGTAAACGGGTACAGCTGCTAAAGCTCCAGATATTACCAAGGACACATGTTTATATATCTCCGAACTAGTCTGAATCAGTCTGGACCGAAAACGACAAACAAAAAACAAGAAGAAAAGAGTGGGTTTGGCTTTTAGTTTTAGTTTTTTCCTTAAGATTATTCATTCAAAATTTCAAATTTTAACAGTAAAACATTTTATGTCTGTTTGGATTTCTAATCCATGCAGATAGTTCTAATTATTATTTTTTATTTATTTAATCCTTCCTTAACGAGGCAAGTCCCATTGACGTTGGAAACATTGTTTGCAAGGGATTACTGCCTTTATCCCAATATAATATTATTTTTATTATTTTTCCTTGCACAAAGTATCATAAAATAACATTTCAAATTTTAAACAGTGAGTTCTGTCTTTGCAGAATAACTGTTCTTGATATTATGGATAATCCACAGAATTTACATTAGAATTACAGTTTTAACAGGAGCTATTTCTGTAGTAGAAAGTAGTTCAAGTGAAAACATTTATGTAATTATGGCTATCTGATCTGTTGGCTTGATACCACCGGAAATAAGTAAGAAAATGTATTTGTTATTTTGGTGAACTGACCCTTTAACATGAGCCTCGAGCCTAACATGAGCCCCATCATGGCTGATGATGTTCCTCGTTAGGATATTACGTTCCCAAATGAAAATTACATCATGAAGATTAAATTCTTAACAGCTGATCCTAATCTGATCCAAAAGATTATTTTTACTGTTCTCAGAGGACAATGAGGGAAACTGTAGACAGAAGCAACATTACGTCACCAGTGTCTCTTCTTCTCTTATCTCATTCAACACATTTCCTGTTCGGGCTCTGACGACATTTTTTATTTTTTGTGGAGCAGCCACAGTGGCTGTACTCACTGCTGGTAATACAAATAAGTCGCTTATGTAATAGAATAAGCAGGATTTGTGCAGTAGTTGTCGTTTCAGTAACAGGTATAAATTAGAATAGAAGCAGAACTTCAGAGGGCGATCAATTTGATTGATTCATTTGTTTTTGCCTCCGCAGGCCTTTGTTGAACAGAAGAGGCCATAAAAGACAACAGGCGAGCAGTGATTGTGCATTAATCACAACCTGATCCAGAACGTTCCTGGAAATTGTTGTAAAGCTTTGATTTATTGCAACGAGGGAAGTCAAGGGTGTGCCGGAGCTGATGGATGTGGCGTCAGAAGCCACCCACGCTCACACTTTTTTTTTTCTCCAGATGGCCAGAGCTACTTTTACTCTTTTAGAGTTCAGAAGTGAAAAAAAAAAAAAAAACTGTCTCCAGACGGAGGGTTGAACCTTGAAACTGTGGAGGATCGGCTGATTGCTGATCTCATGGGTTGGTTTATAAATAGCATGCCACTTTAAGGGCATTTCACCATGTCATGACACCGCATTGTTAGCTTTTCACACGTCACTTATCACTGTTTATTCTCCATAGACGTGCATTATAATCCAGTATCATGGCTGTCTACTTCCTGCTAGGTTTCCTTTGGAAAAACAACAAAAAAGGCAGTTCCTTTTATTCTCAGTGGAAAACACAATAGTAGATAGTTTCAGTAATAAAGATCCCATATTTGACACTTTTACTGGGTTTTATTTGAAGTTTTTATATCCTTAATAAAATATATTTATAGTTTTAACCACTGAAAATCACCTCTATATAGTTTCACATCTCCTCTCTGGAGCTCTATGAAGAACAGGAAGTTTTGTGTCTGTTTCATTAATATTAATGAGCCTCTCTTTACATTGATTGAGTTGAATGGCTGTGAATATGGGGGGGCAGGTGTTGTTGTACAGTTGTGATGTCACAACCTTATGGTAGACCTGAAATGGGACAGTATCAAAGATAAATTAAAATCAGATTTTCTACCATATGGTACCATTATTTCAAGCTTTCTATTGTGGTTACTGCTGGCACTGCTATTTCTGAAACCACATAGTTAAATGTTGTTTGAATCATTGTCTTTGTGTGGTTGTCTGAGCTGATGATATTCTTTCAATTACAAAAAAAAGATTTTAGTCTTAAAGAGGATAAATTGAAGTTGAAATCCATAAAGGCATGCAGCTGTTTTATTAGCGACATCCATGGATAATATAATGTGGATTTCAACAAACATTTCAGTAATGTGTACAGCTTGTCAGTATCAGGAGCAGGTTATCATACAAAATTTAATGCAAATACACATGACGTGTCAATGGGACACATAAGTTACCTGCTTCTGATTGGTTAGAAAACAAAAATAAAAGTGAAAAATAGCAGTTCATTCTGATTATCAGGCAGACACAACAGTCAATCACTCCAAAATTACATGAGCGGCTCTGGCTCCAGTTCCTGTTATTAGTTATATGCACACATGCCAAACTGCAGCAGAATCCATTAAAATTATGATGCTGTCTGGAAAAACGTTGTTTATATTCATTTTATCCTTGAGTCCTGACTTGTCTTTTGGCTTCTTCATTGGAAACTTGTTTTTTTCACAATTGTTTCTGATGTGATCTGAAGCTGAGACGTAAATCAGACTCAAGGTTATAGAAACACCGCTCTTCCCATAGTAGAAGAGTAGACACACATGACCGACCATTAACATGAACACGGCTGTGTGCTGGATTTAAAATAATAAAATGTTAGCATCAGAGGAATTTCCAATTTGTCAACTTTTAAAACTGTTAATGCATCAGTAGTCTGCACTGAAATTATGACCTTGTGAAGTCAAAAGGCTGAAAAATAATGGAGTGCTGGACATTTACAACAACCGTACTGACTCATAAATAATTCATTGAAACCATTGTAGAGTAACAGACTGAGTTTACCCTTGAAATGTCAAAAAATAAGTGCTCCTTTTTTCACATTAGAATGTATAATCTGCAAATATTTATTACACATTTCAATTTAGAAAATGAATAAAATAGATGCTGAGAAAATAAATGCATTTTTACATTTCATTTTTAACAGGTCAGTTACTGTTCGTGTTGTTGTTCAGCCACCATCATTGACACATAAACCTGATGGGGGAGAGCAGATAAAAGTGCCAACAGAACACAACTGGACTCACCAGCTCTGGTTTAACCTCATTTACTTCATAATGTGTGAAAATAAGCATTTTTAAAGCCACCATGATGTTTAGAACGTTGTGAATTCATCAACCTTGTGAAGCTTAACCAATGGTGGAAAGTAAGTCAGTACATTTTCAGTACAGGCTGTTCTCATGCACAGTTTGTTCTTATTCATACTAAAAGTAATGCTTTTTAATTTGTAGGTTATCCCACAGGAGAACACTGTTTGAGACCACTAACTGTACATTATTACTGTCAGGAAGGATCATTTTAACCTGACACTTTTACTGTCAAGTCAGGCATTTAACTGCTGTTAAAATATAGGGAAATTTGTACCAGACACTTTAATCTCAATCTGTTATCTTTACCAGACTTAGTTAGGTACCCAGTAATTAAGTATAGGTTAAGTAAATGCACATTAGACTAGTAGGGTGAATTTTTGGTTTGTTTTGTGTTAAGGTAGTTAAAGTAATCTGATTACTCTTGAATTTTTGTGGCAATACAAATAGTTGCCCTTTAATTCATAATGAGCTAATAAAAAATGTTTCCCAAAAACACAACTCAGACTCCTTTAATGAAATAAAATAACAACCTTCAGACTAAACCAACATGACCTCACTGAGCAACTGCTTCCCAATAACTCTCAGTTGTTTATTATAACCATATAGCAGCATAACTTCATAATTCACTACTTCAACAAACATGTAATAACCACAACAATGTATATAATAATGTGGGCCACACACACACACACACACACAAACACACACACACACACACACACACACACACACACACACACACACACACACAAACACACACACACACACACACACACACACACACACATGCACACTAACTACACCAGAAAACCCTGTTGCAGGCCTGTTTGATGTGTTGTAGCTGATGAAGCTTCTTCCTTGTGCAATGGAAATAAAACGACGGCTCGCGGTTCAGATGAAGATCACACGTTAATATAACTGATCACATACTTAACCAATAAAATAATAATCCACATGAATTTTCTAGATGCAAATATATATGTAATATTTTAATTATTAATCTTCAAAATTAACTTAAGATGCACTTATATTCTTATTAACTGAAATCTATGAATTTATTGTTATTTAGGAATCTCTATTAAATGTTATGGAAACCATCTTATTAGGTGTTATTTAAACAATCTTATTAATTGATATTAAAACAACCTTGATTTCCCTTGATGTTGAATAATAAATCTTTATTCCCAAAGCATTAACTTTATTTAACCCCGTCATGCAAGCAATCATGCTGGAACATGACTGTGTTGTTAAGTGATTCCGTTTAACATGTATTTGTTGACAGAAATATATTCTGACAACACATGAAACTTTCGTTTTTAATTTTCTATTGTTGTAATGTAGACGTTAAGCAACAAACTAGATTTTAAAGATATGAAAGGAAAATATTAATTATTGTTAGAATGAAATGTTCTCATATTTAGAATCAAAATGTATACTGTTGTCAAATGAAAACATACACACACAGAAGGTTAATTTTAGGTCCAGACTGCTGTAAATAAGTGAGCACCTTTCAGTCAGGCCCCAAATTATGCAACCAGACATTATTTGGATCATGTCATATGTGGACATTTACTGTTCCTGACATCATGAGGCACTGAGAGGCTGAGAGGAGCGAGACAGAGGGAGGGAGGGAGGCTACCAGTTACATAACTGTGTTGAAATATATCTGGAGTCACATGTTCAGAGTAAAGGCCTGCAGTGAAACACACACACACACACGCACACACACACACACACACACACACACTGGGATGTTACCAGACAGACATTAAAGATTGTGGTGTGGTTCACAGCCATGTGAAAGACGGCGAGCTAAACATGTGACCAGGAGGGGGGCGGACACTGGAAACTAAACCCCGCCCCCTGGTGGGTGGAGCTTCACAATGTTGTCCAACACAACATTGCAGGTGCCAACAGGCTGTTATGTTATAATAGGTGCTGCACTTGTTTTCCTGTAAACTTACATACAAATATTGGATTCACTGGCTGTGTTTTTTTGGGGACTTGTGAATTTTAGTGTAAACTTAAGTGCGTGGAAATCTCTTATTTCAGGGACTTGTTTCTAAGGTGTATTTGGACCCTGTTTGTGGTTTAAAGTTGGTGTGCTGTCAGAACCACATTAGTTGACATTAAAACACAAAGCTATGCCCCAGTGGTTCACTGGCTCACTTGCTGCAACTTCTTAACTCCTATTTTCTTTTTATTCATTAATTTATTCCACATTTTTTGTTGGCTAGTGGGTCTTGTTCATCTTCTTTATAGTTGAAAAGAAGAATGCACACTTTTATTTACCACCATGAGTTGAAAATGAAATGAAAAAAAAATGTTATTACATTAGCCATTGTTCCATTAGAACCAGACATTTGCAGCTAGAATAGTCATTTACCACATTAGCAATGTATAGAGTGTATTTCTGATTAGTTTAAAGTTATCATCATTGAAAAAAGGGTGCTTTTCTTTGAAAAATCAGGAAATCTCTAAGTGATCCCAACCTTGTTAAGTGTATATATATATATATATATATATATATATATATATATATATATATATATATATATATATATATATATATATATATATATATATATATATACACTGTCCTGCTAATTTTAGAGCTACTAACATACAAATATAGATGACTGAATTTTATGCAACTTACAACTCTCCTCACAGCTAATATTCTCAAACTAAAGGGATTCACTCAAACAGTTTTATATCACATCTTCATCCCAAGAAGCTGACAGAGTAATTAAACAAACACAGCAACATCAACGTGAAAACAAATCGTTCCTCGCTGTGAGATCATGTTCCGTCTGTTCTGTTCTGTCTGTTCTGTCTTTTGTAAAACTCACTAGATGAGAAACCAGAGCTCTCACAGGCTGAACTGAGCTACATTTAGCGATACTTGGCACAGTCTGACATGTTGTTTATGACTCATTGATGCTGGGTTTATGAAAGCTTTTGAAACTGTAATTAGACAAACTATAATAATGTAGGATGGCCAAGTTACAAAAACAGAGCTTTAGTTGAGAATGTGGCAGTGGAGATTTTCCAGTATTTCCACCTGACAACAGACTCTATTACCTTTGATATTATTACTGCCAAACAGCTTTTGTAGTATTTGATGTACCTAAAATAACATTTTGTTTAAGTTTATTAATATTCATAGTATGTTTTAGTTGTTAGTTCATCAGAGGGAGTGGGTGATAATTAGGAAGTGGAGGTTTGACCTCCTGCTCCTGCAGCAGATTTGATGTTTTTTTCCATTGTATACACACAGAAAATGGAACTATGCACAAATCTGAAAAGTTGAAGCACATGTGTAAACAAGACTCAGACTGCTTGGCTCTAAGTGAATTTCCTTGCTTTCATTCAAATAATAAGACTAAATCACATCTTGCCAAACCTCTAAGCACAAATCTCATCATTAAGCAGTCACTCTTCACCTGTTCAAACTCAGCTGTCAAAACATTTCAATCACATGTCAGAGCACAAAAGAGGCCTCAGGTGACCTGGATTGTGTTGTTGAAAAACTGGAGCAGCATGGAGAACAGGGAGGAAGAGTGAGAGCAAGACCAAGAGGAGAATTTATTTTTTATTTATTCTTTGTGGGCTTAAGGAAATATGTTTTTGCAGTGAAGTGATCCATTTGCAGCAGGCTGTATGTACCAGTTTTATACTTTTGAATAACATGACCTCACAAGACTATACACACTGTACTGTTTTTGATGCTCTGTTAGAGATAGTCACTGATCACTGATTGCTCTGTGAATCATTGTGATGGAAAGAAAATCAGCTCTGAGAAGAATGATTTTTTTTCTTTAGTGCATTGTTTCATTTTGCAAAAGAGAGTTTTGTGGTGAAAATGGTTAAAACTTGGTTTGGTTTTGTGTTTATAGGTTTAAAGAACTGAGCCATAGTTTCAGGAAACTGTTTAAATGTTTGAGAAAACTGTAAAACAATTTCATTCCCTGGGTGCCTGTTTTTTATGTTTTAATGGCTCTTGCCATGATTTCAGTTTGGAGAAGGAGAGAGGAAGTCTTTTAAATATGTGACTCAATGTAAAAACTATGTTAACATGATAATAACTAACTTGATTGTGTGTTTTTACAGGCAGCACTTGCTGCTGATCATTTTTGGCTTTTAGTTTAATTTCTGATCATTGTTCTTAGCATTTATTTATTGTTTCTCGTGTTGATTTATATCTAATGTTTTTTTTGTTTTAACTAGTAGTAGAGTGGTGTCCTCCAGCCAGGGGAGAATTTAGAAGTTCACTCACCGGTGATAGTTCAGGGTTATGGGATAGCTCACTAGTCTGTTTCCTGTTCATAGACACGTGCAAAAAGGCTTGATTACACGCTGCTGTTTGTAAAAAGCATCTGAAAAGTAACTAGCTGTAACTAACTAGTAACTATTAAGTAGCTAATAATAACTGTAGCAGAGTAGAAAGCACGATATTTCCTTCTGAAATGTAGTGGAGCAGAAGTAGAAAGTAGCATTAAATGAATGTAATGGAGTAAAGGTACTTAGTTACTTTCTATCACTGAAGTTGAAGAAACCTGCCAACCAATGATGCAGAACACAGCTTTGAGAGGCACACACACACATACACACCAAGAGTAATACAGTAAATGTGTGTATTTGCACCTCAGGGTTAAGCTCCCGCACGACTTCACTTAGTGTGCATCATTAGACCTGACAAAGCATCGATCACCAGCTTTTCATCTCCCAGATGCAGCAGGAGGCAGCAGCTGAAATCCCTTTAAAATACGGATGAATGGGATTATATGGTCTGAGTATTCCACTCCCTCAACACACACACACACACACACACACACACACACACACACACACACACACACACACATACAGGCCTGACTCATGCTGAGATTAGAGTTAGACTAATATATCAGTTTGCTGATGTATCAGGTGTTTCATTGAATTTAATCAGTTATCAGCTGGTTTCGACCTGTCACTCAGTGGATGATAGTTTGTTGTAATTTATTTTCCTTGAAACCTTTAAATTATTTAGTAACTAATCTGTAAATAACAGATTTTAAAGTTTTTGAAAACCATAGAAAACTTTTATAAACTACTAGAAATGTGAATGTGATGAGACCAGGTTTTATGTATTATTTAAGTTGTTTTTTTAACAGCAATAATGAATATTCATAAAGACTAAATAGAAATGTGACAGATGTTACAACCAAATTAAAATGGTTTATTGATAATAGTTTATAAGCATACACCTAATATTGTCTATATTGTCTATTTTAAGGATTTCATACATACAGGCCATCATTATGCTACATTACTAATTAAGACATAAACCACAGAAATACATAATAAACATCTTATCATGAATTCATACTGTATCTTTTTATTTTGACAATTAATGACAGATATTGAATTTTATTGTATTGAATGTATGTTTGATAAACTTTTGAAGCCTTTTGTTGATTTTGTGGATCTATTAACACCAGATAATCGTTATCTGCCTTTATTAAGACTTATGCACATTTACATTTATTAATATAGTAGTTAAAATGTTTGTCCAAAGCAATCTACACATTAAGGTAAGTTATCATATGAAATCAGAAACCCACGTCTGATGAACATGTAGAATGTCTGTAGTATTAAAGAATTTAAGAATTTCAGAATTAAAAAAAAATCCAGCAGAAAGAAAGCAGAGCTTTCACTTATTGTTACTTCATAATATTATGAGTTTAAACACAAGTGAGTATTCTCCTTAAGTGACACAGAACATCAAAATCAACCCCCCTCTGCAAAAACTATTTAAAAAAAAGAAGAAAAGAAAGAAGTAAGTGAACTCATTGTTTATTATACTTTAGTGAACAGCTGAATGTAAAGGGCCATTGTTGGAAAATATGTGCAAAGGGTTCCAGATTTCCTTTCTTCGCTGCTTATCCAGTATAATGTTATCACTAACAGGATATGACACACTTGAACAATTGTGGTTTCAGTGGTCTTAGGCTGAGTGGAAATGCAAGTCATTGCCGGGCAGAAAGACAACTGATCGGCTCAGTGTGCTGCAGAGTGGAGTGAGTGAACTGCAGATAGGGAGAGAGTAGAGAGAGTAGAGGAATTAACTCCCAGCTTTGTTAACTCCAGGGATCAAATGATCCATCTCTCACTGAAGCTGTCAGGACACCTTTTAGTTCACATTCTTGTACTTTTAACTGTTCATACAGCTACGATATTTAGATAATCTTAACAACTTAGAGTGGTGAAAAATGCTTTTTAAACCAGAGAAAAGTAGACATTTTTATTTGATTAAAGATTATTTTCTTACTTCATTCAGTAATCACTTACTTACTCACTCACTTATTATAAAAGGTATAGGTCAATCATGGCCTTATTGGCTTCCATAAAACTGTCATCTCTTGCATTTAAAACAAGGCGTTACAACGTTGATGCATAGCTGCAGCTGTGATGAACCTGCCTCATGGCCCTAAAAGCCCTTATAGCGCATTATGCCCCGCCAGCATTCATGTGAAAGTTAATAATAGCTGAGCATAACATTTGTTCACATTCACAGCTTTAAACCAAAACTGGGAAGTACAGGTTTCATTATGAAACAGAGGGTTTTGTACAGAGAGGACGCTGCATCGTTTACAGTGAATTTGCTGGAGTCACAGCTGAATAGGTTTCTCTCTTTTGTTTCTACAGTATTGATTGTATTGAACAGTTTTAACATCCTGCTGCCCTCTCGCTTATTGCAGACCATTTGCCAATGACACAGTTGGCAGTAAAGCCACAGACAGGATATGGGCCGTACGTCTTCAATTGTTTCTCCAGTCAGTTTAAAAATTGCTCCGTGGGCAGATGAGTCGTGGCTGAGCTGGTGCAGGTTTATGAAACAATAGAGGATTTGGCACAGACACCTGACGTCCGGCAGGCAGCCAGAGCTACTGTGAATAACATGGTGTCACTTTACTAAACCTACTACAGATAAAAAGGTTGGCGACCTTGGAAGAGTCTGTAAAATCAGAAATTTGATCCAATCCAAACATTTTGATTTGTGGATATGTGGTTATGTGAGAGAAAGATTGTGGCCTTATAGCACCAATTCTATTCTGGGTTAATGCTTCTTATTTATTATAATAACGTGAAGCACTGTGTGACCCTGTGCTGTGAAAAGTCCTATAAAGTTTCACTTAGTATTTTGTGACATTTTTAGCTGAAGCTTGTTGTGTTTAATAGCAGCTCAGTCTCCAGAGGAAAATAGTTTACTCCTCAGCAAACGGATACGTTGAATGTCAACATTTCAGAGGTGGTGACGTAGTTCTGACGACGTTCACTTTCATTCGCAGGAGGAGAGTTGGGCGGAGGCTTCAACGCCTTGTTTTAATGAACTGGATTTGGCCTGTTAACACCACCTTAACTGGATGTTTTGTACTGTCACATCCGTTGTCTCACCATGTCACAGATTTTCCAAAGTCAATTTTATTTGTATAGCCCAAAATCACACGTTTACAGATTCACCTCAATGGATTTTTACAGTTTGTACAACAGCAACACAACATCCTCTGTCCTTAGACCCTCACATTGTACAAGGAGAAACTCACAAGAAAAAGAAAACTTTAACAGGGGGAAAAGTAGCAAGAAACCTCAGGAATTTTAAGAAGATTTGTCCCATCATGTAAATTTGATCACAAACCGTGGTGTTTTCAGCCAAAACCTAACCACACTTTAACCACACAACATTAAACGATTTGTGAAAATATGCATATATCAATAAAAGGAATGTAACTTTTCTCTCTTTAGACTGAGTTGCAATAACAGATGCTGGTTATATCTGAGCCAGTGTTTAGACCAGATTGTGCCAGTGTATCTTGTAGCTGTTGAGACATTTCACAGGAAAAGTGAGAACTATGAAACAGCATTTCTGGCGGAGAGGAAAAGTCAGAGAATACAACAGCAAAAAAAGTCTTATAATCTTATCATCTAATTCTGAGGTAATCACCTCCTGGCTCTCAACACAGACATAATGGAATCAGTCTTGTCAAGTGTTGAATAATTTCTCGAAAATCTAATATAATTTCCAGTTTTTAATATCTATGTCACTGCTTTTTGTTGCTTTTAAATCCTTCTTTTCTTAGATGTGCTTCTAGTAGCTGGCTTCTAGTTTATGGTTATTTTTTATGATTTCATTGTTGATAATATGATGTTTTATGGCTGACAATTCTCCCTCTCCAACCCTCTCTCTCTATCTCTCCCTCTCTTTATTTCCCTCCCTCCCTCTCTGCAGTGGCTCTGATCCAATAGGATTCTTTAATTGAAAGGACACATGTGGTGACGCGCTTCAGCGTTTCGTCAGGACCAGAGTGATCACGTGCGTCCTTTTTTTTGTTCCCCTTCTTTTATTTATTTTTCCTTCATAAATTTCCACTTGACGCAGATATGCGGGGCTGTTTCCTGCTGTGTGTGTGTTTGTCAGATAAGTCTAAGCCCCGCCCCTCTCGGACACGTTGCCCAGGGAGAGGCTGCACGGGCTGGATGGGACTCCTGCCCGCGCGAGTGTGTGTGTGTGTGTGTGTATGCGCGCGCTGGACAAGTATGGAAAGTCAAAGGTGCCATTATTCACCTCTATTTTTCATCTGATTATAATTTACATTCATAAAATGTTTTTCATAACCTTTTGTATTGTTTTGTGCTGTACTGAGTTAATTACACTAAAATGTCATGTTTTACACTACAAAAAAACTACAAAAATGAAGCTTTTTCAGTGTTTTAGTGAGGATACATTTTATTTTTAGTTCCACTTTCTGAATTTATTATGTTAAACACTACAGAAATAGCATATTTAGAAATATTCTGTCAGTCATTTTATGATTATTGCAATCAAAAATGTATAATTTAGCTTTTTTTAAAACTTGAGAGGCAAGTTGTAGGGTTGTTATGTAATTTTTTGCAGTGAAATTGCTTGAACTGGCAAAAAATACCTATATAAAATACATAGTCTCTCTTGTGTCAATCTTGTAGGCTACTTAGCTGAATTCTTTCAGCATTCATCACTGACCATCACCAAAAACAAAACCAAACCCCAAAATCCTACTTTGGTGTAAAACATGAGGAAAACGTTTTTGCACAGCCTTTTATAGCCATTTTATTAATAAATAAATAAAAGGGGGTTCTGATCTGAATGACAAGGCCATAACATGTAATGTAGCTGGGGGTGTCCTGTCAACACTTTTACAGGCTTCTCTTTTACTATTGCGGTGGGATTTTTGTTGCAGTACCACGAGTGGCCACTGGGGGGGACAGCGCCATATCCAGGTTTTATAATAGATCCATGGTCATAATTCTCATGACCATGTTTTTACAGAGAAATTATGGTAATTTTGAAAACGTTGAAGCCCCCGAAAATATTGTGGGCTTTATTTAAATTTGCATTAATAATTGCAATGGAAAAATTACGATTTACTGCAGAGAATGCTTTCGCATGACGACTAACTTAATTATTTATAGCATTTTATATTGTTATATTGTTATAAGATATATAATCTAAACCAAAATGGATGGAGAAATGCAAAAAATGGGATTTAAACTATAAATATATTTTTTCACTCTTGTTGCTTACATTTTTGAACAAACGTGAAAACGCTGTTTAGGAAGCAGCCTCCTTTCTATGTAAACTAATGGGGGGGGGAAAGCAGCGGTGAATTATGTCACTTTTGGCTTCCCTTACTTTCAGTGTTTCTCCATCATCAGGCAGCTCTCGGTCCGTCAGCGCGTCCGCACATGTCCTGAACTCACCGTGCGGGACGGAAACACGCGCTTCACTTCTGGTAAGTGACGCTCGGCTCCGCTGCGGGAACAACACGCGTCTCCCGCGTCTCTTCCTCTCACGCCGCGTCTCCCGCACTCACCTGGATTATTATCTTCCGCTGGTTATGAGACAGGATCGAGCCGTGCAGGTGAGACTCTGCTGCGCAAAAAGGAAAAAAGCCGGATTTTGGAGGTGATGTTTGCGGTTCTGCACCGAACCCGCAGCTCTGCTTCATTTCAGCGGACAAATAAAACTTGGTTTTATTGTGATTGTGTGAATACACACATTGATGGTGCAGGTAAACGCTGCGTCTGTGTATTTAATCGAAGTTGGTAGAATAATCAATAATGTCTTGAATAATCCACACATCTTTCATCGCATCAGCGGTGAGTCTGCATGTGAACTGACAGGCGAAAGGAAACAGCTCCATGTGTTTGGATGTTTTTTTTTCTTACATAATGTTGGACGACCTGCCCATTTGGAAGAGGCAGAGGAAGGTTATTTAATCCGCTGGCCTGTATATTCAGTCATTTCTTCAGGAAGCAGCGCAGTAATGTCCGCGCACTGCCACATGCTGGATATTTAGGCTGAAATCCTGGACCGGAGCAGGAATTTACAAATCCTCAGGTCATGGGTCAGAATTTCCACAGCAGAGATTTTTCAATCAGCGAAAGTCCATAAAGTTTTCTGTTAATTCCACTTTTATTTATTTATTTTTTTTTACTGTGGGATATTTGATGGTTTTAATTAGATCGGAAATAATCAAAATTAATCTGCAATTTTATTTTTTTTTTTATTTTTGTTTTTTTTAAACAAGAAAATACCAACAATTACCTGGTAACAGACACTCAAATGTGAGTATTTGCCTGTTTTCTTTGCTTCCTGAGTTAATATCTTTGGGTTTTAGGATCTTTAAATCTCTTTATCTCTTTTAAACTGTGATGAACAGTTTTAATTCAGAGACTTTTCAGAGACTAAATTATTAAATACTTGCAGCTAAATGCAAGTCTGAAGAACAAGAAATATATAAAAATATAGAATCTATTAATTCATTTTATTGATGTACTTTTTTCCGAGATACACATCATTGTGTATTTTAGCCCTTGAAAATGAAGAGATTTAGGTTGAATTCTGCCGTCCTCTGCAAACCACAGTCAAGTTTTTGTCTCATTTTTTCTAAGCGTTTCCTAATTTATCTGCCAGTTCTCAGAGCTGAGGACTAAAATCCATTTATATTTAGACTCACGTGTATAACTGTCGTGTTTACCATGATGTAGCTGAGGTTGAGTCTCTATTCTAACAGCAACATTAGGTTCTTAAAGCAGGTTGTTTAACCTCTTTAACTATTGATTTCTGTCTTAAATTTCAGGCCTGATCTCAGACCTGCTGTGACAGCATGAAGCTGTGCAGCCAAACAATGTTTAAAAAAAACTCATATTCTCAAAGTGCCCATACATGCTTATTATGGCAGGAGATTTCTGAAACATGCATGATATTCAGCTGTTTTTTCAAAATCTGTCAACCACCTTACAAGGAAGAAATATAACAAAATAAGCACGAGACATTGAAAAGAAAAACTGAATCTCATGAACACACGTTGTATTTGTTGTTGGACACTGAGATCTAATATCTCAGGTTATTGGAGAATCTTACGCTGCGTTTTGTGCAGACAAGTGTCCGTTCAGAACAAGCATGTTTACACCAGCTGATTCCTCGGCCGCTGCTGTTTCTTTGTGAGGAACCGTTCGTCCAAACAGCTTGACACTCACCACTGAGCTGGTCGTCAGCTCCACGCCTGCAGAGAGTGAAGCCGAGCAGATGAACGGCTGCAAGAAACCGACAGACTCACTCTGGTTGTTCTCTTGTTGCTGCCCAGGCCATGTTGCGATGTAAAATGAGATAAACCTTTATTTGTAGGGCTGCAACTACACATTAATTTCATTATTGATCAACCTGCTGATTCTCAGTTAATCTTGATTTCACAGTCCAAAGATATTTAATTTCCTCTAGTGTACAAAGAAAAGCATAATGACATGATTATTCTCTTTCATGGCAACAATAGAGCTGCAACAAGTCAATTGATTAGTCAATTGAAAGAAAGCTAATTGGCAATTAATTGAGTCTAATTTCACTCACTGTTCTTTCACTGTCACTTTCTGCTGCCAGCTTCTCACATGTGGAGATTTGCTTTTGTCGTATAAGATGGTAAAATAATGAAATTAATGTCATGGACTGTTGGTGGAATGAAACAATCAGTTTGGAGATATTGTCACAGGCCTTTTCACTATTGTCTAACAACATATTATTGACAATTTCTGATATTCTAATTAGTGTTCTACTCAACTCTCTGTTCTAAACGTATTTTATTCCATCCTGTGAAAACATCATTGACTGCAGCTGGTCTGTCCTGGTAGAGGGATCCTTCTGGTTCTGTTCCTGAGGTTTCTTCCTTTTTTTTTTCCCTATTAAAGTGTTTTCTGGAGAGTTTTTCCTCGTTTGATGTGAGGGTCTAAGGACAGGAGATGCTGTGTTGCTGTTGAAACTAACTGTAAAAACCATTGAGACGAATCTGTGAAGTGATTTTAGGCTGTACAAATAAAATCGACTTGACAAAAGAACTGATCAAGAAAATCTACTGAGGAGCCGTTAGTTGTCATGATCTGAACATTTCTGCCTTGTTTTTTTTATTTATAACAAGGTGTGTTTGGTGTTTTTTTTTTTATTTTTGTCTGGCAGGTCCGTGATGCTCTCTGCTGGCTGATGTTCTAGCTTCACCATGTCAACCTCAGACTCGGATTACTCCATCGACTGGCTCGCCAGCGACGAGGACGACTACGACAGCCCGGAGAGGTTAAGTCCTCTGCGTGCAGATCTATCACTGGCACCTCCGTCGTCTTCATCCTCATCGACCACCACCACAGAATCTCCTGCAGGCTGCCTCCGCTCTGCAGCCGCCCAGAGGAGGAGGAGTGACTGTAAAGATGGAGGCTGCTGTGAGGGCGGCGCCGGGTCTTGCCCGGCGACCCCGGCGGTCTGTCCGGTTCAGGGATTTACCTGCGTTTGTCAGCAGCAGATTTCTGTGGAATCCAAGCATCATGTTGTTAGGAAGAGAACTCATGGTGCTGCTTCAGATGAACTCTGTGAAAAACCTCAACCAGACACTGAAAACCAACTGTTCTCGCACAAGGTGAGGAGTTTCCTATAGAGTTCTGCTGTCTGTGCAGTCATCTCTCTCTCATACACACACACACACACACACACACACACACACACACACACACACACACACACACACACACACACACACACACTATCAGACCTTTCACTCATACACTTGAACGTGATTTCTTTTTTCGTAAAACTCAAAATGATTAATCAATTATCAAAATAGTTGGTGATTAATTTAACATTTAGCAACAAGCCATTCAAGTGACTACTCTAAACTGAATGTTAAACATACTCTGAGTTAAAAAGAGGCACCAGGTTCATCCGTCCCCGTTGGCCCGGCACAGACATTTTTTTATGAGTTGTTAAATGTTCTGCTTGAGGCCCCCCAACCCCCAGGATGGACACAAACACAGTGTGTATCCTTGAGGTCTAGTGTGTAGTGTGTGTTTCCTTCCTCATAAAACATTTGAAAAGCTGATTTAAAAAAAAAAAGTATCTGAAATCCCACATTGTTTACAGCCACGTTAATTCGCTGTCTTCTGGTTTCCTGCCTTTGTTGCTGCATTGGCTCATTGCAGCCACCTGCAGATCATTGGAATGAAAGAAAAAAACTGCTCCATTGCACTAACTAGAGGTCAGAAACTCCACGGGGGACCTTTAAAATGAAACCCGCTGCTGGTGGAGTGAATGGAGCCTTTGTCGTCTAAAGAAGCATCCTTCCCCAAACTGTTGCCGCAGAATTTGTTCAAAGCAAACTATTGTCAAATCTGATTGAAAAGCGGAGCTGCTTCTGTAGACTGAATCATGAAAAACAGCCTCAGAGCAAAAGCAGAGCTGCAACTACCACATGTTTTTATATTCTATAATATGTCATAATATATGTCAAGTCAAAATAATTATTTGATTTTTGAAATAATTGTTGATTAGCCAAAAGAACATATGCTCATACTTTTGGCCATATAGTGTATCGTTGTACAAAATAGAAGCATAGAAACCTCCACCACAGAAGCAGATAATAAACGAGAATACAATTACATTTTAATGAATTTTAATGGAAATTTACGTGTCAACAATCTCCAAAATCGTATGATCGAGTCGAGTTGAAATGGTTTTTGACATGTTTGTTTCTTTACACAATTTCTGAAAGTGAAAGTGAGCATGAGCAATATATATATATATATATATATATATATATATATATATATATATATATATATATATATAGTTCAGTCATTCATGCTGAATAAATTCATTGTGTAACTAAAAAACTAATTGTTTGAATAATCGTGATTTCAATATTGACCAAAATAATCGTCATAATGATTTTTTCCATAATGGAGCAGCCCTAGTTACAGTACAGTTTGCACTTTGAGTAAAAACGGGAAAAGCTGAAAACTCTTCTGTCTCATTCAAGTAGCCAATAAAGACTCAAACTGAACTACAGGTTAAAAGACAACGTAGCTGCAGGGAGGCATCGAACTGTGAGGACGTGACGTGGGTCCGCTGTCACCAGGCCTCACGTTACCTACATGACAGGATCGTGAGCCACGTGTGAAGCCGTTGATTTCTATTGGTTTCTCCATTAGCGTCAGTCAGCTGTTAACAGCCTCCTTTTATTGAGGCGCCTGCGGACATTCACCTTCAGTGGAGACTGATGGTGTTAAACGGGGGGTGGGGGGTGTAAATGGGCGATCAGTCAGTCCACCTTAAATCTATAAGCCTGGGACAAAATCGAGAAATCTAAGGAATTCTAAAAGCTGTTTGGACACAAACACTCACACACTATGCAGTTTTAGTTTTAGCAATAAGCAACACTGTGCTGTTGTTGGCTACTCTTTAGCAGCCATGTTACAAAGCATCTGAAGTGGTGCAGCTAGGGCTGCAAAATCCCAGGAAAGTTGGAAACTTTCCATGGGGATTAAGGGGAATATATGGGAATAAACAGAATAAATCCAAAATTCAACATTTTTGAAAAAGCCGGGAGCTGCTCAGCTACTACTACACTAATGGTATTTTTTGGTTTCCCCCAAACTCAGCAAATACACAACCAGAAACTCCTAAATGCTATTATATATATATATATATATATATATATATATATATATATTGCTATTATTATATTAATGGGTAAATATATTTGATCTATAATGGTATTAATGTTTAACTTGCAAATATCAAATAAAAATGTATTTGTACAGTAGCTAGCTGGTAGGTTAGGTGCTAAATGTTGAATAACTTCCCTGGGAATGTTTCTGAAAATGTGCAACCCTAGCCTCAGTGATAGCATGAATGCTAACTCCGCTATCTGTTCCTCACACAGTGCTCGGAGCTGCAGTGCTACGTCCAGCCGCTGTCGTCCATCCTGTGCAGCCTGAGATCAGGCAGGTACTCTGAACGTAAGTGTCCTAATACCACATCTCTGCTCTGCAGCTCACCAGCAGGTTTGTTTAATGGACACATTTTGTCCAGATCAAACTGCTAAAAATAAACCGTCCTCGCTGACACACAGCGGGACGATTATTGCACTGGATGTTCTCGTGGATCAGACCTGCCCAGGCCAACGCTGGATGTTATTCTGCAGCTTGGAGACGTTGGTGGGTCGGTCAGTGAGTCCAGAGTGAATCATCTGGAGTCTTAAGGAGTGACGTCTTTTATTATGCTGTCAAATCAAACTTTTCAAACTGCAATCCTAATATGCTTTATTGCTAGTAAAATACATAATAAAACATAGCAAATCCCAAAATTGTTTGTAGTTGAAACACTTTTGTTAATGGGTAATTTTTAAAAGAATTCTGGCATTAAAGTCAGAGTTTAACCCATTATTGCACATAGCAAGCAATATTTGCATAGAAGCAATATTTTTTTATCCCCAGTTTTCTTATTTGCAATCCAAATATTTAGCAAAAAAACTTTCATATTCACAAAAACATTTTTAATCACATTTATTTTCCTTTTTTTATTATAGTTTGGTTTCATAATAAAGACCCAAATGTCACTGTATGTAAATATGTTCTATGTAAACTGGATTTCATTCTCCCGGTTACGATTTCAAGCACCTTAAATCATTATTGAAGTGATTCTTTGCCTGAATAGTGAATAAAGATGCTTTTCAGAATCAAAGGCCACAATGACTGTGAATCAAAGGCAAAAATACAGAGCCCCATCTTTGTCAAATACTGTATATTTATATTATAATTACAAAATGATAAAGTATTGAATTACACGCAGCATTCATCGCTACATAATTAAAGAGTCATGAATATTCAATGCTGCCAGTGGCATTGTTATATTCCTTTGATTCACTTTGTGATACAAAAGATCTTCTCTTCTCAATTGATGTGTTCATTTAGAGATAATAGGAAGTGAACGTCCACAGTAACAGACTGAAGGCACAGTACTGAACACTGTAAACTACAGTGGCGGAACAAGCAAAAAGAAAAAGGATCAAAGTCCTCACGAGTCATTTAACATCCTTTTTACACTAAGACTGCTTCAGAGATGAAAGAGCTGATCAAAGACTCTGTTGTTAGGTGAGATATGGATTTAAAGACCGGCTGTTTGCTCTGCTTCCTGTCTGCAAACGGCACGCTGACGAATACGAGACGGGTTGAATGATACGATTCACTGGGCACAATACATCAGTCTCTTTAAAGGCTTCATCATGAGATATGTTTTCTATGAAATAATCACCACAAATACTTTACTCTCATTATTTTATAAGCAGAACCACTACAGTGACTTCATAAAAACGCTCTGAAATCTGCTTAGTTTCCTGATTTAGGCCCCAACTACACAAATTTAGATTTTTTTTTTTTTATCCACACACTTTTTTATCTAAATCGTTTAACTACACCAAGACAGCATTTATCCGGAGATTTGTCAAACCGAATATACAAGTGGAGAGATTATAAATGGAGTAGATTGTAGAGACCCCAATCTGGATTTTTCTTCGCATTTATGATGTTGAAGCATCGTTTATGTTGGTTGCACTTGCATGTTCTGTTCAAAACAACAATGATGGTGGACAAGTTTCATGTTACGTCTGTTGTCTTGCCACTTTTGGTTTCATTTGCAGCTTTACAGCTGAATTTAAGATTACTGCATGAATTGCAAACAGATCCACTTATCCTATAATTTGCATAGAATTGCCCACATTTGTTCAAAATGTTCTTTCACTCAGGTATCCCGTTAAAAATGTTTTTTTTTTTAATTAACTCCCTTCTTTTGTTATACAAAAGCTTCCATAGCTCAAAAAGCTCAACACATCAACTGTGCATCACATTAAACTCATTTAACAGTTATATGATATATAACGTTGGTGATATTAAAGTTTGACCCTTTTGATCCTCGACACATGTCAGACGTTTTTATTGTCTAGATTTTTACCATAAATTAATTTCATTATTCAGTGTCATAGACAAACAGAGGATTTGTTTTTCTACACAAGGACCTGTATAAATTCACTATGGAATTTGATAGGTTCTGATAATTGACTTATTAACATATGTACTGGAGACAAATATTCACCTGCCACACACTTCACAACTCAACACAGTTGAAATGATGCTGCTGAATGTGTTGGAGGAGTCAGAGAATAAATGTGATGAGCAGGGTGCTGCAGCAGAGGTCAGATTCAGATTCAGAGCCGTGTGCCTCCTCTCCTCCTCACACTCAGTGCAGATTTCTGCCTCTTTTTCTTCTGCAGGTCTCAGCAGTTTCCAGGAGAGCGTTGCGATGGACCGTATCCAGAGAATAATGGGGGTCCTTCAGAATCCAAACATGGGGTAAATACTTTTTTTTTTTTTTTAGAAATAGTGCGGGAGCTTTAACATCTGCAGTAGAGACGACTACAGCCTGCTGGAAAACCTTCCCCATTTCCTTTGTTCCTTTTTTTATCAGATAGTTTAGATAAAGGAGAACAGTGTCCACATGTTTGATAAACGGCAGCGAGGACCACCAGTCGGCTGACTGAACAGGAATGTTTGTGAGATAAAACACTTTCGTTAAGGTTGATGATAAATGCAGCTTTTGTTCGGATGCAGTCCACTGCATCTATTGATTGTTTGATCTGGAAGCTGCTTTTCTCAAACATGGACGGTTGTAAATACAAAAATAAATGGAAAACACTGCACCCAAAGGGACACGATACGCGCCAATATTTGTGCCCCTTCATCTCTAAAATAATTCCTGTCCAAACATTAACAAACGGTACGAACCTTGAGAAAGATGATTGCTTCTTAGAGGTCACTCATTTAGAGTACGCTTCAGAAAATCCACAAAAAAGTATTTAGTATTGACTGAGTCCTGCTGACTGACTAAACAACAGTTATATGCAGCACAACAGTCAGTGAGCAGAATGAAAACGAGGCTCTATCAATCCATTTTTCAAACTCAGAACACATCAGTTGATTGAAAAAGTCTCTTGGAGCAACAACAGCTTTAGAGTTTAATCTGGTCTGAGCCAATCAAAAACAATGGTGATGTTATTTGGCTAAACTTGCTAATCATTTCAAATGAATTCCCATTTTGAAGGAGGTTCATAATTCTTTAGGTATGTTTTAACCACTTAAGCCCAAGACTTATTTTTCAGTTTCCCTGCTATAAATGATAATAAACATGGAATATCTCACCCACAAAGGTAACATATTTAAACCTGGTATCAAAATATATGAAAATTAAGGGCATATATATTTTTTTTAATTTTCTGAAAAAAGTCGGCCCTTTTTCTTCTAAATTCAGAATGTAAAAACCCAGTTTTAAGGGGCAATTTTGTTGACTAATGTAAATATAGTTATAATATTTCAAAATTAAAATAATATTGTGTTTTACAAGAGATAAAAAACTTTATTTAAAATGTAAAACAAGCAAACAAACTGACCAAAATTAGGAAAATGAAGTTATAATAAGCATAAAGCATATGCTAATAAACATATCTGCAATGCCAAGTTCAATGATTAATACGATAAGAGTTCAAAGATCAATTTGTCCAAAAAAATTCTAGAAATCACATTGAGAATCATTACAGAACATGAAGAATATATTCTGTAACATATTCAAAGAGGAGATTATCAGGAACCCAATCAAGCAACCACACAAACAACTCAAATCTAAATAAGTTTCAAAATATACATTAGTTGCAGCCGTACTACTGATATTATATTAAACTATTTTCTTTTTGTATTGATGATGTGGATATTGAATAGAATCGAAAGCTTTTATTGTCATTATAGAAGGTACAATGAGATTTAAAGCTTCACTATAAAGTGCACACATAAATAAACATAGGGAAAATATATACAATACAACGAATATAAAACTACTAACAACTATTTATGATTTATGAATAAAACTCAATGTTGCCCCTAATTTTAACAGGTTAATATAAAAAAGCGGTTTAAAATAATTATGATCATGTATATTCATATATAGAGAATATATTTTAAAATGTCAGTTCTTTGTGTTTCCCTGTTGAGCAGCAGCAGATGAATAACTCGCTGTAAATGTTGCATTTGATTTGTCTGAGATGGTTCACGCCTCAGATAAACTTCACTATACATAACATGAGGATCTGTCCTCCATCACGTCACTGGAGCACATCAGGACGTTCCTGTGGTCAGTGTGAACAGGAGGAATGTTTGCGGCCAGTAAACCTGTGGCACGGCTCATCTGGACGTCTGTTTTAACACAGATCTGTAAAGCTGTGAACGTGTCATTCAACCTGCTCAGGAGATTTGTTGAAAAAGGAAAAAATCTAAAAAAGGATTTTCTCTTCTTACATCAACATATTTAGTTAAAGTCCCATTTTAGTCTTTTTTAGTTATTGTTACAGTTTAGTCATGGAATAAAATGATGTAAATGGAGAGTTATAGTTGGAAATTCCATTTATGAGATGAACACAGCTTCATAGTTAATGATACTCAGTTATATATATATATATCCTGATAATATGAGTCCATAAAAGCAGCAGAGGGATCATATACCTCCACAACTTGGCAAAATAAAACAAACCATCAATCTGAAAAGCATGTCGACCCAAAAATGACTTTAATGAGCTTTAACTGCAACCAAGAGGCAGTTTTGTTTTTCTTTTAATATGAATGAATGAACTGTTAAACATTCATGTATTTAATTTCATACAAACTCACTGATTCTTCCTGATGTATATTCTGTCTGGACTTTATACGACCTCAGAGTAACGTCAGCGACATGAAATACGACTCAGAGTAACTTCAAACACACACAACAAGAAAAAAGTAAAGGAATGTTTCCAGCCGGCCACTCATCACTGGTAAAGGCTCGTTTTGTCTTTGATGCCAGAGGGTGGAGTTTATCTCACAGAAATAAAGTACAATGAGTGCTGCAGGGTTTGTTTGACAATCACAGGAAAACATATGAAGGTCATTTAAGACACTTTCCTGTGATTTACAACATATGAGACTATCAGACCTGGACAGATGCAGCGAACTGCAGCCACAGGCAGATTCACACATTAGTCAACCTGATGTCATAAAGCAGAGGATTTAATGTATTTCAGTTAAACGCCTCAAATTTAATATTGAGTTTACTTAATTTTTTTTTTAGACATAAACTGTGTTTTTAAGTCAATGCACTGGATTTTTTAGACTGAAACCAACGTTGATACTTGAAATGATAAAAAAAAATCCTCTTCACAATGATATATTTCCATGTATATAAAAAAAACAACTACACATGAAAGATTAACTTTTTTTTTTTTTTAGAATAGATGACAATAACAGTTAACAGACTGCAAGTTTCCTGTGAAATAAAAAAAAAAAAAAAACTCAAGACAATCTGTGATGAATTTGAGTGTTAAACTTTAATCTTGACTTTGGAATAATAAACAAAATAATAAAGATACTTAGTGACTTTTATCTGGATCTTTCAATTCTCTCTGTTTCTGTCAGAACTGATTATGATCATCATGGAAACTAAGTGTGAAACCTGTTTTCATCTCTAGCCACTGATGAAAATCAAGAGATGTGGTTGAAAGCTCCAGGAAAAAAAAAGTTAGTAAGTTAAGTAAATAATTTGTCAAACCATATTAAATTGGTTATATATACACAAAATAAAAATAAAGCTAATTAAAATGGTGGTGGAATTAAACCAAATATATTTATTAGTACAACATTTTAGTACACATTTAATACTACTTGAGTATTTCCATTTAATGCTACTTTGCACTTTTACTTCACTCCATTTCAGAGGGAATCCTTGTACAGCTCTAGTTAAAAACTACTTTTCTGATCAGTATTTTATATGTAAAACACATGATCAGTTTATTAAATATATAGAATAAATACTTTTGAGTTCCCAACAGTATGAGTTAGGATATTATTAACATTCTGCTAACGTGTACATGTCAGTGAATAAGTATTAGAAATCTGGTCAACAGTTTCCTTCTCCTGCCAAGAATCTGACCCACTTTCTTGGAGAAAAACAGGCGGCTGAATGTTTTTGTTGCTTTGACACATAAAAGTGACACGTGGGCTGTGAAATGAACATCTACAGCACGTTAAACACATCTGAGCTGGACCACACATGCAGCGCTGCAGCGTAGGTGGCATCAGACGTGTCCCAATAACATCACACAGCATCCGTGCTGCAGAGTGGGGGGGGAAGAGCTCCGTCCGTCCCCAACACAAAAGTCTGGATGTTTCTGAAGAATGGTGTTTCTACGTTTTGGCAGAACGAGTCGCTGAAGTTTAGTCGCCCCAACATATGTCAGCGAATCCAGCCGTGGGGCACGTAGACCTGAAAGGTGCCGTTTTATCATTCTGCACATAGAGAGAAATAATTAATATACAGCTCTGGAAAAAAATAAGAGACCAATGCATTTTTTGTCTTAAAACCAGCATCTCTACATGTCTTCCAGCCGTTCCATTCCAGCGTCTGTTGAATTCCAACACATGCACACCTCATTCTGCTTAAAGAGGAACTGATTAGGTGAGGTCCTGAGTAGGTGACTTGTGGAGAGCATATATGCAATATGCATGAAAGCTGTGACTCAAAATAGTGATTTTTGCATTGTTTGAGGTCTGAAAACATTGTATCTATTTTGTTATTTTTGTCATTTTCTTCAAATAAATGTTCTAAAGGATAACATTTTTGTTTGGAATTTGGGGGAAATGTGTCAATAGTTTATAGACTCAAACAAAAATGTCCCTTTTGCCCAAACACATAAGTAGTAAAATCAGAAAAACTGATAATTTTGCAGTGGGCTCTTATTTTATTTTTTTCCAGAGCTGTATATATATCAGAGCCAAGACATTTCATTCCTGTGATTTAATTAAACTCCAACAAGAGATAATTACATAATAAATATTGCGACAGAAATTTTTCACCATTTCCTGACATTTACAGACCAAACGATTAATTGACGAGGACACAAATCATTAGTTGCAGCCCTGGAATGAAGCGAAGTTACCGCTGTCCCATACGTATGGTAGTCATGTGATACTGGTGTGTGTGTGGGGGGGAGAGAGAGAGAGAGAGACAGAGAGATGCTGTCCTGGCTGAAATAGTTGTTTTTTAAACCCAACTCATGTCTGTGAGCAGGTGGGCGGGGCCTCAGCGGGCCGCTCCAGGGCTTACTGCTCTATTTATAGCCTGTGAATGGAAGGAACGAGGGCCTTCCCCCGCTGCCACGTGTGGGCTGCAGCCCGCACGCATGTGTGTGTGCATGTGCGTGGTTCATTCGTGTGTGTGCGTGTGTTTAAAGCAGTGCTGCAGCAGCTCACTGCGGTCACATTTTTCGTTTGCAACTGAACATGCTCTACTCACCTCCCTCCTTACACGTCACGTGATCCTCATATAGATAGCATCACACAGACGGCGGGGAATGCAGATATACAGTGCATGAGCACACACACACACACACACACACACACAGCCCCTCTCAGGCTTTTTATTTATTCAGTCTTTGTGCTATTTCATGTTGTCCACCAATCGGATGAGGCCCGAGCGCTGAATGTGTTGGCGGAGGCTTTATGAGGCTCATGTAATGGCCATTGGCGAGACATCACTAAGCCATCTGAGCTGCAGGGCGGCTCGTCTCCAACTCCGTAATCTGCAGCTGAAACTCCTCTCTCGTTCAGATGTCAGATCCAGTGTGAAGTCTGAGGCAACACATGACTTCACCCCGTCCCGTCAGCAGCAGCAGCAGCAGCAGCAGCAGCAGTGGTGTGTCATGTTGTGTCTGTGTTTTCTCTCTCTCTCTTCCAGCGGACGCTTCCTCAGCATTATACTGAAAATAGAGGAGATGCTTCAGAGCTGGTTCCCTCATGTCAAGCCAAACCTCAGCCAGAGAGATGACAGCGCTCCGGCTAAGAAGCAAAAGGTAAATATGTGTTGAAAAATGAGAATAATAAAATATCTAAATAAAAAACAAAGTCCCTGTTTATGGAGGTAAGACGAGTCATGCATCAGGTTGTGTAAACGCATCCCGGAAGAGGAAAGGAAGACGTTGATGTGTTTTTTGGGCAGAGGAGCTGCTGATGATTTTCCAACAGCAACAGTTTCATAAGGAGAGGGGAGGTGAAATGAGGAGGAGAAAACCAGAGCAGCCTCACGCTCACACACAGGAATGTGTTGACTCCCTCCCGCTGATCAATAAATCCGCGCCGTGAAACGACCGAACCAAATTTAACCGAGGATGTGGGAGGATTCTCAGAATAGAAACCTCTGAAAACCAACAAATCCTTGACGTCACTTGAATTTGTTCTTGTGAATGTATTTATTGGCCCTGGAGGAACAACCTCAGGTCGCCGCTGGTCTCAGTTTCAGCTCAAAATCCTAGAGTCCTAGATGAACAAAAACTAATCAGTTGTTCTGAATGTGTTCATAAGTCCTGCTGAGACACAAGAAGCTGCAAACCTCAGCTGACAGTTCTGCATGTTAGAGGGGCCTTTTTAAGTATTAGTCAATGGCAGCAATTAGTTTGTTGGAACAAAATTATACAGTTTTGACACTCAATGAATTGTCTCAATTCTACAGTGTGACACTGAATTCCAAAAAAATGAATCACTAGCAACTTTGATAATATGTAAGAATATATGATATATATAAGTATAAAAATGTGCAATTAAAAAAAAAGAAATAAGAATCGTGGATAATGTTAATCTGTAAATCCAAATGCTGTTGAAGTCTGAAGGTTTTGGTGATTTTTTTTCATTTGGCTGCAGCTGTGAAGATGATGTAATCCTTGTTTCCTCCTGCAGCATCATGGCAGTGCCTCCCCTCCTCCTCCTCCTCCTCCTTCCTCTCCAGATTCGCTCTGCTCCTCTGCAGCCTCATACTCCTCCACTCACCACAAATGTCTTTATTCGTCGCCCGCCTGCTCCCTGAAAACACCTGAGTCCACGCTCGGCCGGCCCTCAGGCCCCGCCCCCTCTCTGCCTGCACGGCACAGCCAGGAAGTGACCCAGGACAACGCCGTCTCCTCCAGCACCGACTCGCACTGGCAGCGCCGCCTCGCCGCCAACGCCCGCCGGGGCCGGGGGCCGCTGCCCTTTAAGATCAGCTCGCCATGTCTGGAGAGACTCCTGAAGGCCAAGGACAGCATCATCACTCCCAGGACTGTGGGAGATGGCGGCTGGTCGTCCTAAAACCGCCTCCGACTGCAGGAGGTTTGAGGGATTTCTCTTCGATTCCTCCTCCTGACAGTGGAGGAGAAACCTGGTCTGGGACCTTGGTCGGTACCGATGACCACACCAGATTATCTGGTAATCTGAGGGTTTACGGATCTGATCTGAAACCTCTCAAGCTGCTCAGACTCATCGGGCCACCCCGATAATTTCAAACATGTTTGATATTTAGGATGATTACTTTTGTGAGCGGAGCCACAACAGCCAATAAGAGACACAAATCTACAAGGAGACAGAATGAGAGAGTTTCTGTTTCTATCAGACATGAGTAGGCAACACATTCAGAACCTGAACCCGTCAGCCGCTGCACTCCCTGCCTCCATGTTGGAACATGTTAACACTTTGATTTTCCACAATAGCACCAATGCTTTATTTTCACTTCACTGACACTATTCTACATTGCAACAATGGATAATATCACATTTGATCTAGCTAGTTAATGTTAGTGTAACAAGCTAACAGATGTCAATTTGATTTTTTTCCCCCTAGGATGGTGAAGTCATGACCTGCCTTCCTCTGCCTCTGATTGGCTAGAACGTATTGCCTAGGTTGGTTGGTTAGTTGAGGTTAATACTCTGCAGCTATTCAAATCTCACCTCCAGTTTAATGAAGAACTGACACATGTTGTCTCCTCAAACATTTTGTTGTCTAGACATGTTCAGCCTCCTGCTTTTTGTTTTTTCATCACTAAAATCATAATTGCAAGATGCTCCATAGATGACATCTGTGGAGCAACATTTGCTGAAGTATTACACAAACAGATAAGGTTTGTAATGTAAAAAAAAGTTGAGAACGAAAGTGTTAAGAATTGTTTTATTGTAAGTAAAATAAATGATTGATTTAAATCCTCATATAAGGATTTTGTTTGCAATTCTAAACGTTTTGTCCAAAGTTTTTAGTTTTTGTTTGTGGTTTCATCCAGTTAATTTAATTAACAAATAAGATTTGCAAAATAAATTTTCCAAAAGATGTTTTTGCTCTCAGATCTGTATTTTGACTGCAACCCTTTTTTAACCGAACCCTAAAGACACAAAATTAACGGGTTGATTTTTTTGGGGGGGGGATTTTAAATACTAATATTTTCCAATTACAAACAAAAGATTTGGTTTTGCAAGCAAAATGTTTGGATTTGCAAAGCGACTGTTGCTCTCAGTTTTTTTTCCCCCCAAACCTATTCTGTTTTATTGAATAATATAGAAACAACTGTTGCTTCATATAAATCTGCTTCCCTGTGAGATCGCGTGAGATCACCTGGTTTTTCGCTTCCTCTGGCTCGATCATCTTAATAATAGCCTGCAGCGTGCGATTCATCATTAGCGTGTGCATGTTTGAGATTAGAGAGAAGAACATCTGTGGAGTTTCTAAAGCAGTCAGGATTTTACAACTCGTGTAGTCAGAGCTCGGCTTTGGCAGATTGGGAGGATGCTTCCTGTCATCTCAAGTGAGATTTGAGCCCTTATAGGCTCCATGTGGCTTCATTTACAGCCCTAAGATACTAAAAAGGCCTTAAAAAGCATGTCTCAAAGTCTTCTAAATGTTTTTTTTTTTTCATTCAGATCACTCAGACTTCAGCTCGATGAGTAGAACGAGTCTCACAGAAATAAAAACGGGTCAGTGGGTTCATATGACAGCAGATTTGATGGTTGTTGCCTGTGAGGAAACCCAGACCTGGAGGTTGAGTTTTTGCATGTTGTTTGTGTTGGATGGATTTCATTTTTCTAATGAGTCCAAAGGTGCAGAGGAGAAATATTCACTCAACAATCCACTAACTGAACAAATAAGGCAGAAATGAATCTCTGGGTCCGACTTCTGAAAACATGGAGATGAGTGTGTTTCTGGATCTAAACATGAATGAATGCACATTACACTCAATATGGAGACTTTTGTTTTTTTATAGCTGAAAATGTTTGACTGTTACCTTGTTTTATCAGTAGATAAGAGTATTAGGGCCACTGAAAAGACATATTTAAGGATATTATTTCTTTTCATTATTATTTATTCTAGAAATATCTTAGAATTCAGGGTTTAGAGTTAGAATTCAGATTTTTCTCAGAACTGAAAACAAATCTGTGGTATGTTTTCTTTTTTTAATTTATTTATTCCAATTCTGACCCCTTAACAAATTTAGTTCTGAGATTTTATTTCTAGAATGAATATTTTTCCCCTTTACATTTTTTTTCAGTTGTCCTAATACTCATCTATAGACCTGCTTTAGTTTGATTCCTCTACCTCATGCTGATACCATGTCACAGTTTGACTGCATCAAAACTGACTCTAAAACTTCTGAGAAAAGTTTACTTCTTGGTTTTAGGGCTGAGGGAAACAAAAACATGTTTGTGACACAAAGTCATTGAATTCTCACTCAGCACTAAACAAACTGCTGTGTAACTTTGAAGTTTATTCACATCTGTAACTTTTCTCAGACGAGATTCTCTTGATAAAAAATCATGGGAGATATTTATGTCAGTTTTCATCTTTCTGATGCTGCATGTGAGAGTTTCAAACTGGTTACCATTAAAGGTTTAAGTCACGTTGTTTCACATCCATCTCAAAGATCCCTTATTTGACAGTTTCCTGGGTTTTAATTGAAGTTTTATTTGCATTTTAAGGCAGAGTTTCAGAATATGAGCTGTGTGGTTTAAGCGTTTTGAAACTGTTCTTATGCACAACTTGACCTTCCTAAAAAGCAATAATATGGGACCTTTAGAACAATACTGACATCATCTGTAAATGTTCCTCCTGTTCACACTGCCTGCAAAAAGATCACGTCTTGAACTAATTTGAAGAATTTTTAGATTTTCTTCCGCAAAAAAGCTAATTGTAATGTTCCACGTTCATCTTTTCAGTACCAAAATAAAGAAAATCCTTTTTTCCTCATCGTAGCTCAGCCATGAAACATTTCACAGGGAACATTTTGTACTAAACTCTGGAGCATACTCACTCTGCTGCAACTTCATATTAGCTTCAGCTGGATGTTAGAATGTGTTTTTACTCAGAATAAGGAACAACCGCTTTAAAAAAAAAAAAAAAAAAAAAAAAGAAGCTATTTATTTGCAGCAAGTATGGACAAGAGGAATGTTTTTAATGTACAGATGGGCATGTTGTCAGTATTGTTTTAAGACAGAATAGGAAACGTGTGAACTGTCCTGTAAAGATTTCTAATAACAATACGTACATCTGGTCCCAGGAGCTGATCCACACAGTTTAATTTACCACTGTCAAAGAGACCCAGAGGAAACTCCCAGAAACCACAAACTTCTCCTGCCAAATTGTAACAAACAGATTGGTCTTTCTAGTTTTGGTAACTTTATAATTTGTAGTTGCTTCAATGATTCCTCCTCCTAAAGGAAACTGTTTACAACCTCATTCAGCGTAAAAATGGCTTCTTATGTTCAGCTGGAGGTGATTTGTCCACCAAAGCTCCTAATCAATCAGTTTCAACACGTTTCTCTCACGATTGTCAAGTATTTTTGTAACACTATGACGGAGCTTTAAACAATCAGGTGGTGGATCAGTGCCTGGCAGTCATGTTGCCAGTTTTGTCGTGGCAGTAAACCAACATGTGACCGCTAGGAAGATTCTCTGCCACGGCTCACAACAGAAACAGTTCCGAGAAGCACAAACAGAACTTCATTCCCAAAATGCTAAATTTAGAAGATTTATGTTTGAATTGTCTAACTCGGGCTGTTAAATCCTCTTTACTTTAAAATACATTCTCACACAGAATAATTCTGTCTCTTAGATGTTTTCAGGCTGGTATGAAGAGGAGGAATTATTACAGCCACTATTTACCTCTTAAACAAAAGTATGTGAGCATTGTTTTAAGATAAATTAGATGTGCAAAAATCTGAATTCACTGTTTGAAACCACCAACACGGACAGGATGAATACATGGCATAGACAGGTAGAGGTTTTCCTTTTTCTGTACTGTACATAATATTCAGTTAATTTACGCCCCCTAAAAATGGCCTTTGTGATATTTTGTACTTCTGAATTAAATGTGATGTCTGCTTTCTGAAAGGACGTGTGTTTCTTTGTTTTAAACAACAAACACAAATCAATTATGCAGCATTTATTGTTTTTGTTTTTTGTATGCTTTGGGAAACTCAGCATCGGCAATGAAAACAATAAATATGGATATTATGCAAAACATTTTCCTAATGAAGCATTTTACACAATGTACAATATTCCTTTTCTTCCTCCAGCACCTGCTTGTATATTCTATACACATGTTCAAACAAATAAACATACCTCCATGCAGAAACCCTGAAAATGGGATGTGGAGTAAGGGAAAAAAATTAACACTAAATGCACTTCTCGTTTCACTTTTTGTGTCATTTAAAAAACTGCTAATAAACCACAAGGAGAAATGAAACTTTGTGCTGTTTGAAAGTACATAAAATTAAAATAAAAAGTGACCCATCTGCTCGGAGTTCCCTACAACTGGTGTCGCATGACGTTGCGTCTCTGGGTTTTTGTGTGTGTGTGTGAGATGCTCGTTCCAGGGACTCAATCGCGTATTCAAAGTGTGGAACTGCCTGCATCAGTAGTCCGTGTCGGAGCCCTCGGCGTTGTCCACGTTACGGGAGAGCATGTAGTTGTCCATGTCGATGGAGCGGCAGTTGTTGATGGCGTAGCGCAGCCGCTCGGCCATGACGGCCTGGCTGGAGTACGGAGGCAGACGCAGCTGGAAGAAACAGGTCTGAGAGGTCGGCAGGCTGTCGTACGGCTGTAGACACATAACACACACAAGTCACAAAGACATGGTTTAAAGTATAGAAAATGCATGTTTTATCCTGAAAATTTGAAAGACAATTATGTGTTCACAAGATCAGTTATCTGTCCCTCTCTGTCCCTCTCCTACACAAATACAAGTCCAGCTGCCTACGACTCAACTGGAGAGAGAAAACAATTACATGGATGAACGAGAATATTCACAAAATCAGACAAGATCAGAGATCCTTTTGAAAGGAGAGTGTACCGTTTGAACACCGGCTCCAAAGGAGAGTGGTGCATTATGGGTTGTTTGTAGCCTTAATGTTGCTAGGCTAGTGAGTTTCTTCCATTTTTTTTTTTTGCACTGAGTGCAAAAAAAAACCTTTTTTTGCACTCAGTGATTTCAGTGCAATCAAAATGATTGCACTGAAATCACACACTATTCTGCCCTACAAAGCAAAAAGGCAGTAACTAGGCAGAGTTCGGAACTGAGAAAAATAACTGAAGTTATCTTGTTGTCCAGCATAAGTAATTATAGGTTGATTACTGGATATGTGGCAGTTTTGTTACTTTATATGATCTTATTCTTTGTATATATCAATCCTCATTTTTTACTGTAATATTCTACCCTTATTTTACAGTTCCTCTATTCTTGCTTTGTATTACTTACTGAAAACATGGCATCAAGGAAAAAGGCAGAAACTACAGATTCTCCAAATTCTATTTTACCACAACTTGGGCTCTGGATGTATTAGATGCACTGTATTTGAAATAATTGGGTTTGGTATATCCATGTTCAGGAAAACAAATATTTTCAGAGTAATTTGACTATTTTTGACGATTATTTTCCATGTGGAAGCTGTTTTTCATATTACTTAAGTGTTATTGATGTTACAGCAGAGCTGCCTTGGTTTCTGTCTGTCATTGTCTGTTATGTTGTGGGTCTTTCCTATTGCATTGTGGGATATTTATGCTGCTTTAGCATCCAGCCATGCACACTGTAAAATTTCCCCAGTGTTAGGATGGACATCATGTACTCTTGGGTTCAATACTAATGTACATCTTTTCACCAAATTTCTGAGTTTTCTGTTCTGGTTTTTCTGATCAGGAGGGTTTGTTCAGCTACCTGATGGTCAGATGGAAATAAACTAACTGCTAAGTTCCATCTCGGACACGTCCCACATAGATCCTGATTTACTCACCCGGTCCACCTTCATGATCTGAAACCTCTGAGAGATGTCGGCCGTGTTGGCCGGCAGCCTGGAGCGTCCCGAGACGAATCGCATGAAGAGGACCCGCTCCTCGTTGGAGAACTCCTCCAGAGTCTGCCAGAACCACTGCACCAGGGAGTGCTGCTCGTCCACCTCCCGGTACCGCACCACCTTCTTCAGCACGTCGCAGCAGATCTCCGGCATGCCGCACACCATCTGCTCCAGCTGCTTGGCCGTCAGCAGGGACAGCAGTGGCACCGGCACGATCCACGACATGCCTTCACGCACCGCCGCCACCTGGCGACAGGAGGGGGGACAGAAGGAGGCTGAAGCCACGTGTTCTCTTCTCTCAGTTTGAGTGAAGGGTCACTTCACACAAATTACAAAAAAATATGTACATGCTGTGACATATCGGGCAGACGTTTCCACTTCCACTAAAAAAAGTAAAGACTTAAGAATAAAACTGCTCAAAAATTAAGTTAATACAGTTCCTGTTACTCTGGCTAATCCACAAACTTCTCTATGAACACTTGTCACCAATGTTATTTTCTACTCAAGAAAGATTCCAGACAAGAAACTGCTAATTGTTATTTGATGAGATGATGTTTCAGAGACCTGGACAAATAAAAAACAAAGGATTGGCTGAATAATACCAGTGGTAATGTTTCTGTAATATAGCTAAACTGAATTTTATAAAAGGGAAAGTATGTTGATATTCTACATTTTCCTCAGCAATGAACTGATCTACTACTAATAATGTGTGTGTGTGTGTGTGTGATATCTTATTCTTGTATCACAGACCTGTGTTGTTTCTCCAAAAACTAAAACATCAGTGTCTCTCCTTCCTCACTGGTTCCTTCATTGAAGAACTCAAACTCTGGTTTATTTTACTCCTCATCCTTCTATATTTACAAAATGTAAACGCAATCCCACAATTCTTTTCATTATAGATTACTCAATTAGTCTTTGGTTTATATAATATATGTAATAATAATAATAAAGTATGTAATAATATATGTCCATCACAGTTTCACAGACTATAAAGTGATGTCAATGTATCTTTTGTAGCCAAACATCATACATCACAGATTGGCTCCTAAGACTTTACACTGTAAAACCCTTTAAAACCCTCTTAAACTCAGTAGTGTTACCAGTCTTACCTGTCGATCAATTTCATGCAGCCTGTACTCGATCGCTCTTTCCACATATTCCTTTCTGTTGGAGAAAGTGAGCGGGATGCTGTTTCCTCCTGGGATGATGGGCACCATCTTGCCATCTGCACTCTGCCCGACGAACGAATCCAGAGGAATCATCTGGAAAACAAAACACAATCAATGATCCAACACTGAGATCCAGGTGTTTAATATATATAACTGTGCTGTTGTTACTGGACACTTTCCACAGATGGAAAACATCCAAACCAAACCAGCAATTTAAGCATGTACATAATAAAAGTAGAGCTGTAATGATTAGGTAACTAGTTTTTGACAGAAAATCTATCTGCAACAACAGTTTTGTTCATTTTTAAATATTTTTTCTGTGAGCTGATTTAATGTATGTCTGAAGACTTCACCTTTGAAATGATAAAAGAAATTCTCACTATTTTACACATCTTACACACAAAATGATTGAAGCAACAATCAACACATTAATTGCAGCCATAAATAGAATATTTAAATATTAGTTATTCCAGTACAGGTATAAATATTTTAAATATTGACAAATCCAACTCTACAAATAACACATGCACTGCATTTTCAAGTAGATTGAAACAAATGAGTCTTTTGACCGATAAACTGTGTAATGCAGCTTTAATTCCTCTGTGTATTTTCGGTTTTGATTTATATTTCAGTTTTCTTCTACTAATCTTTGAGTCTATTAAATGTCAGACAGTGAAAAATGTTCATGTACGTGTTTTAATAAAACTCAGTCCCTTTAAATGATTTATGTTGCTGCTGGTCCGTTAGGGAAGCTAAAATTCGTCTGTTAATTTATTAGCCGTAATATGTCGTTGCCGCTTTTGACAGAATTCAAAGAGAAGCAGAAACGGCAGACAAGGAGAATCTTTCTCTCCCCCATGCTGGCTCCTTTCATGCCAAAGCAGCAGATGCAGCCCCTTCCTCTGCTCCCTGGGCCTGGCTGACAGAGCTGGCTGGGGCTGGTGTTGTGGTTCTGAACCCCCTCTCCTCTCTCCTCTATAGGGCTGGGAGCGGCGCCAGGTCTCCGGCGGGCAGGATACGCTGCATGGACAGCGGCGCTGGCTTTCCTGCCGGCCGGGCCGTACAGTGCAGGAGTTGTGTGAGGTTGTTTGAACAGAAGAGGGGCTCCAGGATGTGTTAGCTTTCTGCCGCTCCAGCCAGCCTATCTGCATGTTTTGGGGCCGGGGGGCGAGGGGGGGTCTGTGGTTGTATCAGTAATGGTTGGAGCCGCAGATGTGAGGTTTTATCAGAGCTGAGAGGAGAACAGAGTGTACCAGAGCAGAGAGCGGAGGCACAGCTGAGCTCTGAGTGCTGGTGTCTGAAAGCTAAGCCACAGCCCCCCCAGCAGGACTCACGTCAAGCCTTCACCAGGCTGAATAGAGAACTGCTCCCGTCGTTAAAGCCGCAGCCATTAATCCACCAATCGATTGGTCCATGGCCAGAATCGTCCATCAGACTGATCCATTTATCATAGAAGTCAGGGCCTCCACACATCAAAGCTTCAGTAAATGTGCTTTACATGAGGATATTTCAGTAAATTTCCAGAACTCTACATGAACGGCATTTCTGTGTTAATGGGAGATGTGACATCTTTGTTGTGTAATTAAGTTCTTTGTCTTAAATGTGATGGTTAATGGATTTTGGTGATAAACCATTATATATCTATCCATTTGGACTGTGGGGAACTTTCATGGATAAAACAAAGAACTGATCAATTGAAACAAATAAATGATTAATGGGCAGGTGTCAAGGTGTATTTTGGGTGATGTAGGCACCAGGAAGAAGAAGAATGTGCAGAATAACATAAGATGATGTCTCTAGTTCTGCTCCAGTGATTTTGATCCTTTTCATTTTTTTAAACAGTCCATCATCAGTTGAACAATGTTATAGGTGAAATACTCTTTTAAAACGGATATCTGTGTGTTTTCTCAGCCAGTTTGGACAACACAGATTGAGAGAAATGTTTGGTTTGTTAATGTGAAGCTGTAAATAAATCGCTATGTGTTGACTGCTGGCTCCAGTTCCTGGTCCCTGGGTGTGGTTCTGTACGCTACGTGACATCATTAGCAGTTTGTTTTGCTTTGTGACAGTCGAGTCTGGCTTGGGAATAAAAAAACAGAATCATGAGTCTATGAATTGGCTGCTTATTATGTTTTTAGCTGCATGCATGTGACTCTGATGAATCAAGTGTTCACATGGCCACAGTGAGGTAAAAACATGCTGCCCACACTGTCAAAACAATTTCCAGTCATCCTGTGAGCCTTCAGTGACCAAGATGTGAATGTTGACTTTGAAAATTCTTTATTGTGCTGTTGGAGCCTGAGCTTAATCCTAAACACAGTGTATGTACAGTACTGGAGCTGTGAGCAGCAGCAGCAGCATCAGCACGATCAGAGGACGTGGAGACATGCTGGTTGTGCGTAGCTGGTATTTACTGCTCAGCCTTCAGTAGGAGGATCGGCCCTTATTCACTTTTTATAAGCAATAAAAGTTTCCAACCTGATGCGTCCAAGAGCTAATTAACATCCACCACCAAAAATCCAGTCTGTGTGCAAACTCAGCCAGCTGCGACATTTATCTCTCTGTAAATATCCCAGATTTATTTGTATGGCTTATAGCAGAGGATATTTTTAGCTGTTGTTGTAGCAATCAAATTACCAGTTTTACCGATGCAGCTTTATCCCGTCTCCTTCCTAATTCATCAATCTCCCTCCCTCGGGTTAGGCATTACGACCATATATAAAAATCAGACTGAATAAATATGACAACCCTCAGAGATTCTGTTTATACTGAGATTAACAGGAGTCTTTCATCAGTTGTATGAAGCACATTCAGGTTTTCAGTTTGATATATAAGGAAAACAGGTGCTTCTCTCACCTTTTCAAACTAATAAACACTTTCTCAATAATATATGGTAGAGCTGGGTTATACAAACAAGATAAACATCATTATGTAAACAGTACCTCAACAAGACACTGTAACATGGTCTGAGTTGTGTTGCTTAATACTAACGACCAGTCACACAGAGAAAAATCGCTGTTTCTAACCATCACATGACGCTTCTTTGAGATCATACAGCTCATTTCCCAATAGGCACAGCCAGCAGAGCAGAGTTGTTTTAGAGGAAGTGTTGTCAGAAGCAGGTAACACAGCCGCCACCATTAAATAGTTACTCTGAAAGAGCTGTGATGGATAAACAAGGTAAAAAGAGGCGAGACTTGAAAGCCCTTCTGGTTCCAAAGCAGATCAGACACTCAAACAGCTAAATCACTTAAAGTCACTAACAAAACAGGCTGATAATGGACTGTTTACTTCATAGATTATTATAGGTACAGTTAACTGAGCTGAAAACCTGAAATACTTAGACCCATCCACTGCATTGAAAGACTGCAACAAACATCTGCTTTTCCACATGTGCTGCCTATTTAAATAATCTCAATGTCATTTCTCTCCAACCTGAAGAAATGTGATTTACTATCTTGTAGAGTAAGACCAAGAAAAGCAAATAATTACCATATTTAAGAGACAGGAATCATAAAACACTTGGAATTTTTGCTTAAAAATTATTTAAAATTTCAATTTGAGGTTTTGGAGTACCCTAAACATGGAGCAGAACCTACGGAGCCGTTGAAAATGCAATAGATTCATCATTTTGGCTTCACAGAGGGAAACTCACTCCTCATCTTGATAAAAAAAAGTCTTAATCTATGATAGTAAAACACAACAATTAATTATATACTAATTAAAACATACTTACATACACATTATATTCCATTTCATCTGTCTGATAGTTGCCATTAAATCTTACACTGTACCTTTAAGTAATAAACTTCAATTTACTTTCTTTCAATCGAATAATCAGTTAACGTTGCACGTCTAACCACAATATAAATTTATATTGATATTCCAAAATGTAATTTTATATATACCATAATTGGAGACTGTATCCATATTATTCACTCTGATATCTTCCATAAAACAAAACCAGAAAACAAATAAAATAAGACAGAAGAAAACACATCATCCACAGCACAAACCCATTTCCCACCTCGTGGAAATTCTCCTCAGTGATGCCGCTGTCTTCAATGTGAAGAATGCTTTTAAGCGTCTGCACATAGAGGAGGTCCACTTCCTCCAGGTCCTCCAGCAGCAGGGGGATGCAGCACAGCTGTTTCCACACCAGTGGTGCCAGGTGCAGGTCCAGAGGCTTCTTGGTGCGGATGGCCACGCCCATCAGGATGCCCAGAAACCGGAACTGGAGCATGTGCTCATCCAGGCATGCAGACGGGTTGAAGAGAAACCTGGAAAGATTAAATGAAGCAGAGTTCAACTGATATAAACTGGTTTAAATGAAGAGTTTATGATAACGCTTGTCATGTCAGGTTACCCAATGCGAAAGATGCACACATCAGGAATGATATTCAGTGTCATTTCTATCATATTTGTACTGGTACCTCTATCACTCATAATTCATCCTCAATCTCTTAAAGCTAAAGGAAATTGAAGGTAGACAGACAGAATCAATGCAGACATTGTGGCTTCCTCACCTGTCTCTGTTGTAGCCGACCTCTGCTGTGGCGTTGGGGGAAGGGATGAGCAGGTCAACCACTCCTGTCTCCAACTCCTACATACACATTGACAGGAAAATATTTGTATCACATGACATCCAGTAAACTCCTGCTTCTTTTTAGAATAATTCTGAAAAATAGGTCCATACCTGACACATCTCTGTGATGGTATCATCAAAGACGCCCCCTGCGTCGTCGGCGCCCTCTCCCACCAGTTTGACCTTCCAGGCCCTTGAGGGTAGTCGAAGGTCGGAGGCGTTCAGCTTCACAACCTGACGTGCAATCTGCACAAAAATCGGTTTACACTTCCGCCCCCTGCAGAGTGTGAAGAGTCCCGAAGAGAATCGTAAATTTAAACATGAAGATGCAACGTGTCACTTGTCACATGCAAGGTTTAAGTACAGTGGTGCACGTCTGTTTCCTGCCTCTTTCAACGAACCAGTCTTTTTAATGAAAGTAAACATTTATATATATGTATAGGCTAAGTATAGAGTATCTTACATTGTTCGTTAATAATCAAATTATTAACCTACCTGTTAAAATCCAAAACCCTCTGACATTGGGGCAGTATTGGCTTTTATTCATATGTTGCATAAGAAAACCTTAGCTCCAACAGTATTTTTTTTTCTAGTATTTCTAGTAATCTAAGTATTTTTATCTCTAGTAAAACATAATATATGTGGATATATGTCATCAATATCCACATCATCAATACAATAAGAAAATAGTTTAATATAATATGAGTAATATGGCTGCAAGTAACCACTTTTTTGATGTTTAATTTAGATTTCGTTTTTTTGTAATTATTCAATTGGGTCCTTTCTAATCCCCTTTTTAAACATCTGACAGAATATAATAATCAGTGTGATTTTCTGTAATTTTATGGATAAAAATCATTGAATTTTGCATTGCAGATAATTTAGCTTATTTTATTTTTTTTCCTGATTTGGGTCAGTTTTGTTTTGTTTTATGTTTTAAATATTTGTATCAGTAGTAAAGCACATTTTAGATTGTTTTTGCAATATTGTAACTATATTTGCTCTGTTACAGCAACATAAATTGATTCTGATGCTTTTGTAGTCAACTCACATGTAGATTTCAGATTTTATGATTTATAGCAGGAAAACTGGAAAATAAGCCCAGTGCTTAAGTAGTTAAATATACTTTATTGAAGGGATATATATTCTCTGTACATTCGATATTTTTTGGGGTAAATGCGCTCTACAAATACCCTGAGCTGTCTCCTATTAGGCATGAAACATGAAACAAGTATATAAAATTCTGAATATAAGAAAATAACATTCTAAGAAATTTCATTGGGCGTCCTGGCAGCCATTTGGTCATGACGCATACCATAATCCAAAAATGTACGTCAGTACATCCTGACTGTCGTATTTTCACTATCAATTCTAGGCACATTTCAACATGTTTGTTTGGTGCAGACAAAGTCCAGTAGAGTACTGACCGTGTGGAGATCCGTTTGACGGTGATCTGGGGGCCATAGTTCTTCCCCTGCACCATGGTCTTCCCTATGGAGCGCACCATGGGCAAAGTGTACACCCTGGGGGCTAACAGGGGCCTCAGCTGGCCCTGGACTATCCCCCAGGTGCCTGCATTGTAGTGGGAGGTGCAGCTCTGCAAAATTGATAAATACATTTACCATCAATACTTAATAGAGTAACACAGCCTGCCTACATGAAATAATAAAAGACATTTCTGCAAATCAGGATAAGATGCAAAGGAAAAATCAGTGTTCACTGCCTCCTAACACTTAAATCTGAATAGAAAAGAACTAATGGTCCACCAGGTAGAAATTTGTCTCTGGCTCACCAAATCAGCAGCATTCAAAGCAGAATAAAATCATACAAGCTGTGACACAGACAAAAGTCATGGTCACATTAAAGAATTTGAAACAGTTCATGCCAATAGCAGAGGCAAGATCTCATCTGTGATTTTGTTGAGTTAAAAATATCAATTGCACTTAGAATGAATGACTTAAATACATCTTTGGCTGCTAGAGGGACTTGTGGGCTCAAAGGCTCAAACTGGCTGAAAAGAGTATGGGTAATTTCACAGAGAATAGTTCTCACTCTCTTCCTCAACATTTCTGTGGAAACTAGGGTCTTGGGTTTGTCCAACAATTTTTCAGGCTACGGACAAAATCCTAGAAAGTTAGTTTTGTGAACATAGGTGACCTTACTGGGACACACCATGCCATTTGTAAAGTAAGCCTGGACTAACATTTCAAAGGCAAACCCTGATTAAAGTTGAAAAATAGGTATTACATTTCACATTCATTATACTGTATTGCCCTCACCTTTTGCCTGGTGTGCTCTGCAAGCTGTTTGAGTAAAGAATCAAAACAGAGTGTGTGGCGTTTGCTGTCGCATCATAATTATTGAAATTTACAGTTGGTAACATTTTTCTTTGCACTTTGCAACAACACTTCTTCATCTAAAGTAAATCTCTGTAATTGTTTTAGCTGCAAAGTAGGAAGTGTGAAGTCTCTGTGTGTGTGTGTGTGTGTGTGTGTGTGTGTGTGTGTGTGCATGCATGCGTGTGTGTGTGCCCGTGTGATACGGCTCATTACATACCTGGTTATTGGGGCTGAGGTTGAGCAGTCGCCATGAGGAATACATGAGGTCAGAGAAGTGGTAGAGGAGGCGTAGGCGGGCCCTCACCACCTCGATGCTCACCTCTTTCAGCCCGTTGTACTGAGGCGGCACCGCTACAGGCAAACCTAGCTGCAGAGGAACTGAGGAGCCTGAGGAGCAGGAGATGGAATGAGACAGAAAGATCATGAGAGGGTGAAGGGAGCATGGAAAAATTAGTAAAGGGACAAGAGATGGAGGAGTGGGAGAAAGAAATTTGCAAATAAAATACAATAAACATGGTTGGTTAAAGTCCTATTTCTCTGGTTTGTGAATACAGAATGTAAAGACTAACTAGATTATTCTAGACTATTCTAGAAGAATAAGCATAATGTAATGTTGTGATCCTCCTAAACACCTGGAAATACACTTTGATGTGTAAAATCTGTCTTGTTCCCCTTTAAGTTCTTTTGTGTCAGTTTATTAAATACCATTTTCTTTAGATTTATTTTATTAGGCATTTACATATTTTCAGTTTTACAACTACATGTCATAGTCTTTGGCACATACTCTACATACTGGAAAGAGACAGTTTGATCACTAAACAATGCTGGTGCCTCATCTGACAGTAATGTGCTATTCGGTGCTTTGGTGTTTATGGCACACAGCAACACTGCAGGAAATCTGACCTCTAGGGTCTGCCATTAGACAGCAGTTGCTTGGCAGGGGGCATTATGTTGTACTGGGTGCGTTTTAGTGTCTGTGTGTGAGTGTGTGTGTGTGTCTAACCTGGTGCTCGAGGTGGCACAGAGGGTGCCGTCCATGCAGCGCTATGGCAGCGTCCAGCAGAGATCTGGTGGATATTCTTGCCCTGCAGCGCTGTCGCCAGTGTTGGTTCTCTTACATGGTTGGTGTGGCCCAAACCGAGCTAGACAGCAATGTACAGTGCAATCAAAGTTACAAATTAATTGTTCATGAATTTAGGACATTTCTGGACACTGGCTAAATAAGATTATGAGCAGCATTTTCTCATTCTGATGTTATTGTGATTGACAACTTTTACCTATTCAGGAATATTATCGTCAATGCTAAGTGTCACTCTTTCAGCGGGGGTTCATCGTGTGTGTGTGTGTGTGTGTGTGTGAGAGACAGCAATTTACCTGCCCCTCAGAGTTGCTGCCCCAGGTGTAAACGTCTCCTGTGGAGGAGAGCACCAGAGTGTGTTCGGCTCCTACAGCAACATCCTGGATGTGAATCCCTGACAGAGCTGGCACCTGCTGGGGACGGTTGTGGTTCCTGGCTCGGCCTTCTGGCAGACCGATGAGGCGGTCTGTCACAGCAAAGGAAGACAACACGGAATGATGTGTAAAAAAGCAAAGAAAAAATTAAAACCTCTTTTGTGAAAATACCGATCTTTAATTTCTGTGTGCATTTTGGGATTGTTTTTTGCTGTTCTGGCTCTAAACTTTAGGAATGAAACATGGCCAGTATTTACTTAAATATCAAGGTGTGCAGGAAAATTGTAAAGGATAATATGCTGAAAGATAAACTGTTCTCTTCATTTAAAATGTTTCTTATTGTCACTTATTTTCTGTATATTTGCTTTAATTATTCATTTCATAGGTCATATCAAATATATAAGCCTGTAGATTTTTGACCTCTCCTCTAACATCAGTTTTATTTCTGATAGATGATTTTATCCTGTCAATATGTATTCACATCAAATAAATGAATCCCATGGATCTTAGAACAGCAAATGTCTTTTAATGTCTTTTAAATGATAGCCAATATATATATATGTGTATATGTATTGGAAGCTATCAAAAATAAATAACTTCACTTAAAATAATGACTAAACAAAAAATGATTACCTTGGCCAAATGTAAACACTTTGCCATCTTTGGTTAAAGCCACAGAGAACTGTGTTCCACAAGCCACTTTTTTGATGCCAATTCCACACAGCACGTCCACTTTCTAGGGAATAAAACATTCAAAATTAACCTATATTCCATTCATTTAAAAAACAAACAGATCTTGTATAACTACAGTTGTATAATCGGTGAACATCTTGACTTCATTATTTCAAAGTGCCTCAGTGCCTACCTGAGGAGAGGACTTGGCTGTGGAATTGCCAAGTCCCAGTTTTCCATAATCTCCATCACCAAAAGCCCAAACCATCATTCCATCAGCAGACACGACCAAAGTGTGGTTCAAACCACAAGCGACCTGAGGAGAACATACAGGTTTACTTGGTCAGGTTTTACAGGCCATCATTGGTTTACTATGGCTTCAGATATTTAAGGAAGCAATGTCTCTTGTAGCCTTCTAGTTGGTGATTCTGTTTTAAACTCAGCATTAAAAAAAAATGTCCACTGCAGGCACAGTGATAGTTTACTTCAGTATTTACACTTATCATTACATAAATTAAGGTTCTCATGATGTGTTTTTATTCTACCTGTCCGACTTGGTAGCCCTCCAGTGCGGTGACTTTTTCTGGTAGCTTCTTGTTGGAGGTGTTTCCCAAACCCAGTCGGCCATAATCGCCGTTACCAAATGTGAAAAGCTTCCCATCAGCTGTTACCACTGCCGAATGTTTGAACCCACAGGACATCTGGAGAGGGAAAACAGAAAAAAATGTTGTTAGAAACCCTAACTAGATGATGCATAATCATTCTGATAGATGTTTGACTGTATGCACTGGCACAGACTGACCTGCACCACCTCCTCTCCTTGTAGAGCTTCAATCTGTCTTGGTCGTCGCTGGCGGTCACTGTTCCCATGGCCCAGTTTGCCGTAATCCCCGTCCCCCCAACTGAACACCTCACCACTCTCAGTCAGAGCCATAGAGTGGCCGTCACTGCCGCAGGACGTCACCAGCTGAGTCACAACGAAACCTGAGAAACGGCAGGCAGACAGTCAGTGTTGTGGTAACTACCCCTCAAATTGAATTTGTTTCAGAGCACAAATTTGAGGCTTTTCAGTGAAAACAACAGATGCCACCTTGCAGAGCCGAGATGACAGTGAGGACATGCAGGTCGTCAGAGTTGCCTTGTCCCAGACGGCCATAGCTGCCTTCGCCACAAGCCAACACTGTCCCGTTAGGCTGAATCACAAAGGTGCAGTTCTGACCACAAACGACCTGGAGGAGGAGAGGAAAGAGGTAGATGAAAGAGGAAATAAAGAGGAAAATGGATGCTGTAAATGAAGCTGGTCTAGTATTCTAGTATATAAATAAAGACAGCAATAATATAGTTTTATAGCAACAAGGATCAGTTATTATTAAGCTGGAGAATCATCATATCATAGGAAGCACCAGCAGTTTATAATATTCATTATATTAAGCAGTCCTTAAAAAATTATTAGATTTATTTTAGGTGGTGCTGCTATATATTAGTTTAAGTATTATTTAACTTTTTATTGAACTTCCTATCCCAGTCTTACTTAACTGTATGTCTATGTTTTACAGAAAAAATAAAATGATAAAAAATGATAAAGCAAAAAATTCCACTAATCAACCCTGATAAAGCACAACTATGAAGTGAAAACCATTTCAGGTGACTACCTGAAATGGTAGTGCATCAAGAGAATGCCAAGAGTGTACAAAGCAGTAATCAGAGCAAAGGGTAGCTATTTTGAAGAAACTAGAATATAAAACAAGTTTTCAGTTATTTCACCTTTTTTGTTAAGTATATAACACCATAAACAGGTGTTACATAATAACATAAACAGGAAATTTTATAGGTTTTGCCAGTATTTGGTCATAAACCAAAGAACTGAAACTAAAACAAAAAAAAAATCATTTTGACCTGATGATGGATCTTGAAGATATTACCAAAAACATCAAATAATTGTATCCCGTGGGTACCAAATAAATGGCAATTCATCAAATATATAATTTCATATCCAAAATGTTTCACTAGTCAAGCCAAAAGATTTCCTCTGAGGTCCCTGCTGCAACCGGATGCTATGTGTGTAACAACGTCTTATGGATTTGGTTTTGTTTGGCATCTGTGTACCTGTTGTGCTTGAGAGAAGGACGGAGCAGTTGTTGGAACAAGGATGTTCCTTCCAGCTTCTGCCAACTGTCCATGTCGTCCAGCACCCCACAGAAACACGTCACACTTCCCTCCAAGGTGCCAGTCC